>BFEA01000601.1:700881-723114 GCA_003427395.1 Chara braunii | reverse complement strand
GGAGTGGAAAAATGGACAATGCAAGCACTCTACACTACACAAACACTAGATTATACCAAGATTGAAGTAGCGAATTACTCCCAAGTGAAGAATCAGATGAAACGATGAAAGTGAGAAAACAACACATTTAAGCTCACACCCACAACTTGAAGGGGAAAAGTAACGATTTACATAGGAGTGAAAAAATGGACAATGCAAGCACTCTACACTACATAAACACTAGATCAGACCAAGATTGAAGTAGTGAATTAATCCCAAGTGAAGAATTAAGTGAAACATGAAGACAAAGTGAGAAAACAACACATTTGAGCTCACACACATAAGGGGTAAAGTAGCGATTTACATAGGAGTAAAAAAATGGACAATGCAAGCACTCTACACTCAGTAAGGGGGCGAATGTGAGCCCAAGGAAGAGGCAGAGGTTGGACGAGGAAGAGCCCAACGAGATCATAGATCTCAGCAGCGGGGAGGAGGACGAGGAGGTCACAAGACCAACTGAAGAAGTACGGATAAGGAATGAGGATCCGGACGATGAAAATGACAAATGGATAAAGGAGTTTGGTCCATCTTGTAGCAATTGGTTTGATCAATGGATGAGTATCATGCGGTATGAGTGTGTCATCAAGGCACAAGAAAAGCTAAGCAGGGAAGAGGACATAACACCGACGACCTTCTTCACGGAAGGGGCACTCCTTGATTTACAAAGGACGAAGAGAAGGATCTAGCGGGAAATCGACGCTCGCGGAAGGCAGGCCAACACAGGGCAACTGAGCAACAGGGGGACAACGGACATAACAGGGAATAGCTAGAGAATGGGGAGGATGGGTACCCGGGCAGGCAGAGCTGTCATATGGAACTTTGCATTTGAAGTTTTGGGAATAGACCACAATGGGACAGTTTTTCATTCGAAAAATGACTAAGGACTAGGCAGCTAGTGTACTTTGCACAAGTACTTGCTTCTTTAGAAGGACGTGAGGACCAATGAGTTTGATACTAGAGCTATGAAGGGCTGACTACGTCTAGAAAAGGCAAAAAGGAAAAAGGGGACCCAGAGGAGACAAGTCTGGGGTGTCATTCTTGCACATGAATTTTCTCCTTTTCTTTATGAAAAGCCGCGAACAGGACTGCTCCTTGAAGTAGGGAAGTAAACAGGGATTGGGTAGCTAGTGCTACTTTGCATAAGCACTCGCCCCTTTGGAAAACATGACGATCAATGATAATGAGATGGGAACCGGGAATGATTGACTCTGTTTTGGGAAAGAGAAAGAGCATGGGAATTGTCAAGATTGAAGAAAGTCTATGGCAAAAAAGTTTTGTGAAATAAGTATCTTGGGATGAATGAGTCATGGTATGAGTCTCTGTGAGAGGTTAGGGGACCTATGGGTAAAGAGGCATGAAGAGTCCTCTTCCCTAGGAACCTAATCCAACCGGTCAAAAACAGTTTCATAAGCAATGAGGGGCATGAGAGGTCAGAAAGAGAGAGGAAACATTGATTGAGCAAACACCTTCCACAATGGTTGAACGGTCGGGCGGGCTAGTGCTGCTTGGGGCTGCAAACCTTAACTCGAGCATTAGATGCTAAGTCGGGTGTATGTATGCATGAAAAGCGCACGCATAAAACGTTAAAGAGATGATCACCTTTTAACTCTGAGACAGAGATAGGATCCGTGTCCTCGAGGCCCACCCCTTCGGACGCTAACATTGAAATGGGTAAGGGCGGCCCTAACCTGGCTGTCCAATGGAAATGGATAAGGATGACCCTAACCAGGCTGTCCGATGGAAATGGATAAGGATGGCCTTAACCAGGTTGTCCAATGGAAATGGATAAGGATGACCCCAACCAGGCTGTCCCATTGAAATGGATAAGAATGACCCTAACCAGGTTGTTCGGAATGACCCCTGACAAAGGTCATTCTTTGGAATTGGCACTGGGGTCCCATTGCATGACTGTTTGAGATGGATGAGATTGAGAAGAGCTGAGCTTTGGAAAAGATATTGGAGCCACCTTTGAAAAAGATATTGGACTCAGCTTTGGAAAAGGTATTGGACTCAGTTTTGGAGAAGATATTGGACTCAGCATTGGAAGAGATATTGGATTGAGCCTTGGAATTGGATTGAGCATTGGAATTGGATTGAGCATTTGAATTGGATTGAGCATTGGAATTGGAATGGGCATTGTAAATTGCATTGCATAAACAGGGGACCCTAGGCAACTTGAAATGAACTTGAAAATAACATTGAAATGAATTTATCTTTTTCTAGTCCTTGGCCTCAGCAAGAGGGGGTACCGGTGCTTGCGCCGCGACCTCAAGAACTTTATCCTTTAAAGGGAAAAGTCTCAGCGCGACCTGTTCCTCTTACAAGGGGATGAGGGTTAAAGGACCAAGGCACATATCCCTTGGATCGGTGCGGGCCGTCTGGAACTAACCCCGACAATGAGCTCTAGTCGGGGAGTTCAAATTGTGTCTCATGCTGAGAGCCTAAACGTCAAAGGGTGAGAGAACCAAATGGGCGAGAGGGTTATTCTTATTCTAGTCTCCTATACTACTCTCCAACCACACGCCATACCATAGAGGGGTGGCATGGCCGTTTGCGTCGGACCTCGGCTGCCCGCACTAAGTTGGGCAGCACTGTCCAAGGGAAGGGGCCGGGCGAGGTATCGGGTGGAGTCCGCCACCACCACGAGACATTGACACTGCCTCGCCGGAACATTACAACCGTTTCGGGAGTAATTGCGAGGTCTTCGTAACTTCACTCGCGAACTAATAGAGAGTCCAGCTCTCTTGAAAGGAAGAGGACGGATTCAAAAATTACCACTCGGGAGGAACGATTCGTGAGGGAAGCTCTTACGGATAGACGAGGCCCTAAGGCTTGGACTGGACCTGCCTGCCAGATGTGAGGAGGAACCTCAATATTTGTGCTCGCCATGTAATAGTAAAATGTCGGATCGAGTAGGAGGATGAGGCGCCACCCGTTGGGGAGGAACTGATCACTCTTCCCTTGTGAAGCGGATGGGCTTGTGTCCTTGACAGCGGTCGGCGAACCAAAGGTCTGCGTACCTCCGAGTGAGAACCAGTCGCGCGATGGGGACATCTCGTTTTGAGTGGGGGAAGGTGTGTCATCTACCAATGAAAAATGCATGAAAAGACTTGTGTAATTGGCTTTGCATGGGCCTGAGACAAGTATTGAAAACATGGATTGCACGGGCCGAAGGACCCGAAGGAAAGAAGTATTGAAAACATGGATTGCACGAGCCGAAGGACCCGAAGGAAAGAGGTATTGAAAACATTGATTGCACGGATCAAAGAACCCGAAGGAAAGAGGTATTGAAAACATGGATTGCACGGGCCGAAGGACCCGACGGAAAGAAGTATTGAAAACATGGATTGCACGGGCCGAAGGACCTACAGGAAAGAGGGAATTGAAAACATGGATTGCACGGACCGAAGAACCCAAACGAAAGGGGTGTTGAGAATGATGGTAACCGAAAATAAATCTGGCCGGCATGAGATGAGAAAAGAGAAGCCGAAAAAATCCTTTGACTCCCCATACCCTCCTCCACCCCAAGGGGCGAAAAACTAAGGGAAACCATGAGAAAGGAGTGGGAAAGGACAAAAAGAACCCTGGCAAGCTAACTACCCGTCTCACCCAACCCCCTCTTCTCATCTGTCTACCACTCCGAAATCCCTATTGACCATGGATTGTTGCGTGATGAAGACATTGTGAATCAATGGGGGGAATGCGTCGGGACTAGTGGGTCCCGAATAACATCCCGTCACTCGAGAGACTGTATATGGCAGATTTGTGCACAACAGAGAAAACCGGCAGATTTGTGCACAACAGAGAAAACCGGCGGTAAGAAGGACGGGAAGTGTTCAAGCAGTGGTATCAGGGGGCATGGAGGCTGTCCGGGGTGTCGGGGTCACGGAACCATGAAAAGGAGTAGCGGCAGGGCAAGTGGCAAGGGACCGCAATAAAATAGTCAAAGCGGCCGCTTCCCTGGAAAAGGAGAGGGACTGCCAAGAAAAGTAAAGTCGTGGGGCGCGCGCCGCAAAGAAGGAGGAAGGGAAAAGGTGACTAGTAAGGTTCCGGCGCATGAAGACGTAGCCCGGACGAAGGGGGTCACCGGAATGCAACATCAAGAAGACCAAGGGGTCCTAGGCCAAGTAAGAACCCGCGTTTGGGGAGGACAGACGGTGTACGGGACACGAGAAGGATGAGGGAAGGAGGCCGCCATAAGGCAGAAAAATGACAAAGTGTCGGGGGCCACTGGCGGGACAAAGTGTCGGGGACGACATGGGACTAAGTAAAAGATGCGGTATCGGGACAAGTCCCGGCGGGACCACCAACGGGACAAGTACCGGTGGGGCCACAGGCGAGACAAGTGTCGGTGGGACCACCGGCGGGGCAAGTACCAGCGGGACCGCTAGCGGGACTAGTGTCGGGGACTAGTGCGGAACAAGTGGCGAGGACTTATGACGTCCCAAGGAAAAATGATGGCGCGGCACGTGGTGCAAATAACTAAAGCAAGTTGCACCGTGACGGCCAAAAATATTTGCACCACTAGTGCGAGCGCTAGTGGGAGCAAGAAGGAAGGACAAAAGAAAAATAAAAAGTAAAGAAACAAGTAGCGGGAGGCATGGGATCAACCCGAAAAATCTCGGATTTGCCTCCCTCTAAGAAAATGGAGTCCGAAGGGACTCCACGAGAAAAATAGGCCTCCGGGAGAAAATCGGAGTATGGGGGTCTACCGTTTGGAAGAGGGAGAGGCAAACGGAGACTCCCAAGAGCATGGGAAGGCCACAACTGCAGTCCGAGAAATAACGGACTGGCCCTTGGGCATAGGAAGGGCCAAAACTAAGAGGGAGGGCCTAGAAAAGGGCCTAAACGTTCACTTGACACTTGGCATGCAAATAAAAGAAAGAAAAGAAAAAGAAAATGTGGGAGGAAAAAAACAAAAGAGTGAGAGGGAATGAGTGAGTTGGTCGTCAGTAGGGACTGCCACAAGTAGGGACCTACCAGTCCCTACTGTCCAAGAAAGGAGGAAAAAGAAAATAAAAAAAAAGAAAAATGAGAAAAGGGTCTTAACGGCTACTTGACACTTGGCATGCAAAGAGAAAAAGAAAAGAAAAAGAAAATGGGAGGTGAGAGAGGATGAGTGAGTTGGCCGTCAGTAGGGACTGCAGCAAGTAGGGACTGGCAAGTCCCTACTGTCCACAAGTGGGAGGGAAAAGAAAAGAAAAATAAAAGAAAAAGAAAGGAGAAAAGAAAAGAAAAGTCAAAAGGGCACTAACGGTCAAAAACGACCACTTAGGGAGGTGCATCCGTGACCAAATTCATTCTGGAATATGGCGGTTACAAAGGACCTTGATTTTTCTTTATTTTTGCGGAGAAAATCAAAGAAAATCAAGGCCCCTTGCAACCGAAAAATAAAGAATTGCCTAGGGGAGGCCAAAATGGAGACCGGATGCACTTGGAAGTTGGCCGCTTCTTTTTCTTTCAGTTAGGGGCTAGTTATGGGGCATTGGGACAAAAAAAAAACCCCCTATTGCAGTCCGAGTTGCAATGGATAACATGGCGAGGGGCAAACACATGCTTTGAGTGCTCCAGGAACCAAAATTGAGTCTGGAAGCACTTAAAAATTTAACACTGCATTTTCTTTTAGCATGGGGCATGTTGTGGGGCTGTGGGACTAGAGAATTGGCTGTGGCTGCAGTCCGAGAAAATAACGGACTGCATGGGGATTCCTAGGCCAAGAGAAAATGAGTCGCGGCACGTCCAAGGGACTAGAAAATGGCACGTAGGCATAGGGGAGTGTAGCGACAAATAGTGACGACAAGGCGGGGGCTCGCGGCCAAAAATAATCGGCACGCTTGAGGCACATGGGAACAATAAGATGGGGCTGTCGGGGACATAGGAAGTCCCAAATAAAAATCGGGCATCAACCGGGAGGATGTCGGGGACTAAATGAGCCCAAATAAAAACTGTCAAAAATCGAGATTGTCGACGGCATCACCGGCGGGACGGAAAAATGGGACTAGCGCGGGAAAACGGCGGGGACTTGAGGTGTCCCAAGGAAAACTACAAGCCGATGTAGGGAGTGGGTGTGTAAGGCCAATGGCGCCATCAAGATCGAAGATCTTGATGGTGGGAAATATTAGCACCACTAGCTCAAGCACTAGTGGAGCCCAAACGGGAGGACCGGGAATGAAAAACAAAGAAAAATGGGTGATGGGAAGGCTGCCCAGCAGTCCGAGATATCTCAGACTAGCTAGGCATGAGAAATTTAGAGCTTAAGGGGCTCTTGGCAAGAAGAAGGCTGTCAAAAATTAATCGGAGTCAAGGGGGCTCAAAATTGAGACTAACGGGAACAAAATGAGCCCTCTAGGGGCATGGGCATGCCAATTTGGTAGGCCGAGATGTAACGGCTAACAGCCGGCCATGAACGTGGCCATGAATGAGGTTCTAAGGCTTAGAAAGAGAATGCACAGCAGTTTGACACTTGTCACAACAAAAATAAAAGAAAAACGAAAGAAAAAATGAGAGAAAATGGGGAAGAATGAGACAAAACGGGAGAAAAGGGTGGAGGAGAAGGTGTCGGCCTATTGGGACTGCTGCAGTAGGGACTGACAGGTCCCAATGATGACCTCACCCTCCTAGAATGAGGGAGGGCAATCCGGATTGATGAGATATGGCCCTTGGGGCCATATCTCAACAATATCTGAATTAAAAAGGCAAGAATGAGAGAAAATGCACAAAGGGAATGACTGGTTTTCTTTTCAACCATGGATCTGAGATCAGATCTCATAGTGGAGAAGAAACAACCGTTTTTTGTGGGCCAGCTCAAAACGGCTAGCTCCGAAATGAGGTGGCAGCCCAAAATGGAAAGAAAACAAAAGAGGGAAAAATACAAAACAGCGCATTTGGCCTAAAAAGAGAGCCAGATGCACCAAAAACTAAAAAATTGAAATTAGGGGCTCACATTTGAAGCAAGGACCACAATGGGTTAGCTCGGAATAATGGTGGCCTTGGATCTCAGCCTGATCCAAGGCTGAAAATATGCCGCCACATGGAAACATGCTCCGGCCTACCCAAGGGAGGCCGAAACTTGAAAAAATCGATAAAAATGCCCACTGAGCCTTTTTTCTCTCAAGTAGGCTATCCCTTGGACCTTGGGCTCAAGGGGGCAGCATTTTTCAAGTGGTAAGAGACTAGAAAGAGGCCCAAGGGGCAGGCCGAGTTGGTACCAACCACTCGGACTGCATGTACTTGGCCAAAATGAGGCTTAGGTGCCCCCGGAGAGACCTAGTGGTGAAAATTGGCCATGCGGGTACCTCGGTTCACTATGGGGCACATGGGGAGGCCCATGGGCTGACCGAACTGCTATTTCCAACCTACAGAAGTTAAGGATTCAGTCCGCCACATTCACATTTGCATGAGGAGTGCCCATACTCCCCGAATGAGCCCATAAGAGCTCTACACTCACTTGGAGTGAAATAACGGGAACCCCTGCCAGTTTGGGAGTGTAGGAGAGACTATGAGCTAGTGTGTGAGAGCCTACAAGCTAGTGGTAGTGGGGAAGGTGATCCGCCATAGCTCCCAGGCTAGTGAGGAAGAAGGCAAGGCTAAGATGAGTCCCGTTAGCCCTCCTAGAGGGGAGGACTCCATAACCATAGTGATAGGAGTTTGTGACACTTGGGAGGAGGAGAGAGAGGAAGGAGAAGGGTTTGGAGGGGAAGGAAGTCATAGCCAAGTGGGGAGAACCTTCATCAAGAGTTGGGATATCAGCCTCAAGACCAAGGAGAGGTGAGTGGAGAAATTTTTCTTCTTCCTCTTCCTCTTCCTCTTCTTCTCCTTCCTTTTTCCCTTCTTCATCTTCCTCTTYWTTTTTTTTTTTTTTTTTTTTTTTTTTTTTYTTTTTTTTTTYTTYTTYTKCAACTTCTTCCTCTCCCTCTCATTCTTCTTTCTCTCACCTTCTTCTTCTTCTCCTTCTTCTTTTTCTTCCTCCCTCTTTTCTTCTTTCTCCTCATCCTTCCATGGATGTCTTCCAAGGATTAGGATAGCTAATAGGGGACTATTAGGCTCTCCATTCTCTACTTTTAGGCTCTCCATTGTCCATTTTTCCACTCCTATGTAAATAGTTGTTTTTTCCCTTGTGTGTGTGAGCTCAAATATGTTGTTTTCTCACTTTCTCTCCATGTTTTTCCTAATTCTTCACTTGGGAGTACTTCGCTACTTCAATCTTCGTATAATTTAGTGCTCGTGTAATGTTGAGTGTTTGGATTGTCCATTTTTTCACTCCTATGTAAACGACTACTTTTTCCCTTGTGTGTGTGAGCTCAAATGTGTTGTTTTCTCACTTTCTCTCCATGTTTCATTTGATTCTTCACTTGGGAGTAATTCGTTACTTCAATCTCGGTAAAATCTAGTGTTTGTGTAGTGTAGAGTGCTTGTATTGTCCATTTTTTCACTCCTATGTAAATCGTTATTTTTCCTCTTATGTGTGTGAGCTCAAATGTGTTGTTTTCTCACGTTCTCTCCATGTTTCACTTTATTCTTCACTTAGGAGTAATTCGCTACTTCAATCGTGGTGTAATCTAGTGTTCTTGTAGAGTAGAATGCTTGCATTGTCCATTTTTTCACTCCTATGTAAATCGTTATTTTTTCCCTTGTGTGTGTGAGCTCAAATGTTTTGTTTTCTCACTTTCTCTCCATGTTTCCCTTGATTCTTCACTTGGGAGTAATTTGCTACTTCAATCTTGGTATAATCTAGTGTTCTTGTAGTGTAGAGTGCTTGCATTGTCCATTTTTCCACTCCTATGTAAATCGCTACTTTTCCCCTTGTGTGTGTGAGCTCAAATGTGTTGTTTTCTAACTTTCTCTTCATGTTTTACTTGATTCTTCACTTGGGAATAATTCGCTACTTCAGGGGTGAGGGTCCTCTGGTCCCTTGCTTCCTTCCCCCTCTGCCCACAACCAAGTTAGAGTCAAAATCCACATACAACTTCCTCTTTCTGGTGCTTGATTCCCCAGCCGGTCTTGTCCCTTGTTCCCCGCTGGGCCTGTTGATGGTATTGCTATCATTCTCGTTTTCAAATTCCATTTTTAACTTTTACTTGCTGTGTTCTTCTTCCCTGGTCCTGTTCATACAAAACAACCCCTCAACAACCCTCATACACACACATTCCTCCCACTCCCATTGCAAATTTGCAGTCTCATTCCCCAGAACCCGTGCTTGCCCCCACATGATTGGTAGTCCTCTCAGAGTGGCGGCATAGGCGGCAGTCCCATTATCCCTCCAAAAACTTTGGTACATTGTCCCAGCACATAGGTACCCCATATGGGCAGTCCCAAAATTGTCCCACAAAACTATGATACATTGTCCCAGGCTCCCACCCCCATACATAGTCCGCCCAAGAAGTCACCCCATGCCCCAAAAAGAAAAGAAGACACAAAAACGAACAACCCCTCCAGTCATGACCACTTCCGCAGAGAAGCGGTACAGAATTATGGCCAATTGCCTGCCTTTCAAGTTGTCGATTCCCCTGTTTCCTTGTCCTGAGCATCTTGCAACCATTGTTCCACCGGATCCCGGCCAAAAAACCTGACCAGCCTCTGCCCCGAAAATGACCCTTTTATCCGAGTACCGTCAAGATCCTCAAGTTCAAAAGAGTTCAGTCCCACCCGCTTAGCGATTCTGTAGGGGCCTTTGAACCTTCTTCCTAGCTGTCCAGACCACGTGCTTTCAAGAGCCGAGTTCCTAATTAGTACCATTTCCCCCACCTGGAGCGGTTCTTTCCGGATGTTCTTGACCTGGTTCCACCTTGCTTTGTCCCTCATTCGGCTACCCATCACACGCTTAACCACATCCTCCAAGGCTTCCTCATTTCTAATGACCTGTTGGCATCGTGCGGCGATTAGTTTCTCCGTAGACATGTGCGGGTTGTCATCTAGCCTGTTCCAGGTAGGAACCAAGGCTTCCACCGGGAAATCAATCTCCCTCTCATGCCAGAGTTCTGCCGGAATACACCCCGTCATTCTCTTCGGCGTCATGTTCTCTGAGAAGGCCACCTGCTTAAGGTACCGAGGCCAGTTTCCCAGGTCATCAGCCGCCAGCTTAGCGATTGTGTTTTTCAAGGTCCGGTGCCCCCTTTCTACAGGTGCATTGGCCTCAGGATGGTATGGCTCGATGATCTTGATAGGTACGCACAACATCTTGAGCCTGCTTAGCACTTCGTGATTTACGAACTTCGTCCCATTATCCGCTATGAACCTGCGCACAAAGGGATGCATTAGGTAAAAGTCTTCTATCTAGTCAGCCACTCATTTTTTGGGTGTTCTCTTAAGAGCTACTGCCTCTACATAGCCGCTGAGGTTATCTCTTGCATCCAAGATGTACCTGTATCCATCCGTTGATACAGGCATGACCGCAAGGTCAAGGTGGACCAGGTGCCCCGGCCCCAGTACCCGAGTAGGTCTAAGGGGCTCGAAGACACGTGCGGGGCTCTTTTCCTGACATATCAGACACGTTTGACAGTACGTAGCCACCATACCTGCCATACCTGGCCAGAAGTAAAGTGACGCGATTTTTGCAAGAGTCTCTTTGGATGACCGATGCCCTCCGGCTAACCTATCATGCATTGCCTGAATTATGTCCAAATGCCTAGACCTTCCACACACGACACGCCTAGGTATCATTCCCTCTTCCCTCTTGAGCAGGTGGTCATTCCTTAAGACATACCTCTCAACTTCCTCCCTTGCCTTGAGGCTGACTTCCATAGGCTGTTTGTTTCCTATAAGCAATAGACCGATTTCCCTGAAGATGCCATCATACATCTGTACAAGGAAGAATTCTGGTCCCTCCTGATTGGTATCTTGCTTTTCCTGAGCCTGACTCACTAGGTACTGCCGCTCCTTTCGCGTCCAAGTCTCTACTAGGCACATCACGACATCCCGACCCCCTTCAATGGCCATTGCCATCAACTCCTCTTTCAGCCCCATCGTCGCTCCCCATGAATCCTTCTCATCTCTGCGTCTAACCGTGGTGACGGACCCGTCCCTGAGTTCCGCAACTACAGCAGGCGCCCCTTTCTTCAGGGTCTGAATCAACAATTGTCCTAGCGTGCAAGCAAGGCTCATCATCTCATTTTCTGCAACGAGGGTTCCTCCTTCGTACTCCAGGAAAACGTCGATTAGCTCCGCATCCTCTACTCCCTCCGGCGTGATGCAAGCCCGACTTAGCCCGTCTGCCCTGTTTCGGAGCCCCGCAATTCTCGCTCGACCTTGTAGTTGAACTGCCATATTAAGCCTATCCATCTCCCAACGGTCGGGTCTATGGGCTTGTAGTTCTTTAATGCCCCGGCTACATTGGTCGGATCGATTCTCATGATAAATCGTCTTCCGAATAGGTATGCCTGAAAGGTCTTAAGGCAATGTAGAATGGCTAAGACCTCTTTCTTGAACTGTGAGTATCGTCGCTCTGCCGAATTAAGGGTCCTACTTTCAAAT
The DNA here is from genome assembly GCA_003427395.1 of Chara braunii. Lineage (NCBI taxonomy): Eukaryota > Viridiplantae > Streptophyta > Charophyceae > Charales > Characeae > Chara > Chara braunii. The sequence continues at coordinate 711,606 of BFEA01000601.1, read as the reverse complement.
CTGATAGGCCTTTTCTTGCCCTCCTCGCTCCTTTGTATCAGGACTCCTCCTACTGCCAATGGTCCTCCGTCTGTTTCCAAGATAAAGGGCCGTCCTACTTCGTCATTGAAGCAGGGTGCTGCCAAGGTGACTTGATCGGAGGACAGGATGCCTTAGAGGGTCTGGAATGCCGCCTCCCTATCCTCGGTCCATTCCATAGTCCCTCCTTCCCTAATCATTGTGTGGATAGGCTCAGCTATTTTTGCAAAGCCTTTGATAAAGATCCGTCTTGGCCGGGTCGGGCTTCCTCCCATAAGCCCCACAGCGAAAATCCAGTATGGTCACTTCTGGGACCGCTAGGATGCTCTTTGGTCCGCTTGTGGTAATATTATATACCAGAAACCGCTAAAGTAGGTCCTTGATATCCTGTAGGTGATCCCCAACGAACTTTCGTATGCCCGGATGGACCTCTGTCTCATCCTTGTTCTGCGCGCCTTTTATGGGATTGTCGTCTATATACGGCTCGCAATTTTTCGGAACATATCCCCTGCGACCGCAAGCATCCTCCTCTACGCCTCTGCCACATCGTTTGTAAACCCCATATGAGTCACTTGCATCTGCAGCTGCCCTACCGGGGTGTGCATAGCAGTGTACGGTCTATCCCTAGCGTCGAGTGGCAGTTGATGATATCCTGAATATAGATCTATCAAGGAATAAATGTTCCGGCCGGCCTGGGATTCTGCCAGTAGGTCGGCCTGTGGAAGCGATCTCGCATCCCGGATTGTTACTGCATTCAGCTTCTGCAAGTCCTGGATCCATCTGAGCATTTTGTTGGGCTCCCGAAAAACGAACCATTTGTTCGCGTAGGGGGATGCGGAGGGTTCGGCCACGAACGAATCTATCTTGGCCCTAAGCAGTTCAGTGACTTCCGCCGCTATTCCAAACTCGTAGGCAGGCTCCTTGTCGTTCCAGCTTTCGTGTTTCACCATGTGGATCCTAACGGGCGAGATTAGTTTTGCATCCAATCGACCTTTCTGGTGGTCATTCAAGGCAAAAGCTAAATAAAACTCTTGGCAGACTTTCCTTATCAGCTGGGTCTCTTCCACCGTTAGTAGCCCATCTACCCCTATTTTCATGGTGTCTGCTACCTCATCAGGTATTCGATGCCCTTCCGCTGCTCACCTCTCCCTTATTATCCGTAAGATTTCTTCCTCTTTTTTCATGACCTCTTCCCTTGATGTTTATCCTAGGATTGAGACCGGCTTGTTTTTTTTTCCTACCGGTTTGTACTTTCGCACACTCCCTTCTGGGATCGTTCTCTTAAAAAATTAGCCCCAAGTTCGACTTCCGACTCCTTTTCTGCCACCATAACCCCTAGGACCTCGTCCTCTTGCCTCCTTTTCTTCAGAGGCAGACCCATCTTTATCCACTCCTTTTTGCTAAAGGCCTCCTCAATCATGATCTCCACTCTTTCCCTCATGCCCTCCATCCGGGCGAATGCCCCTTTTCGCGCACTATCTTCGAACGTTGGCGACCAGGTTGCCAATTTGCCCTTCGGAGGGTCCCCTCCGGTCCCAAGGAGTCGAAGGAGCTCTTCGCGGTCGGTCACTGGGTCCTCTATATCCACCATGCAGATGCATACCTATCATTTCTACGTTGGCATACCATGGCCTCCCGAGAATTATGTCATGGTTTATTTCTTCCATCACAGTCATCCGGTAGAAAGACCAGATCGATTCCCTGACCCCCGCCTTGACTGCGCATTTCGTGACGTACCCGGCAAAGGGAATTTCCCCGCCGGCTCCCCGGATACTCCCCGTCACCTCCTTGTTTACCGTACAACCCGTAATTGTTGTGAAGTCTCATCGTAGGAGGGTAATTTCCGCGCCTCCGTCCACTAGTGCATCTGTGTGGTGGGTTCCGATCTGGACTTTTAACTTTCCTACGGATAGCGCATGGAAGCTAAGCTTTGTATCGGGCGGTGCCCTCATGACTTCACCACCTTCTCGGTCTGGTAGGCTTAAGCGGATGTCCGCAAAACCTTTTTCCAGGTCCTCCAGATCCCCTGGAATTCTCTGGAGGTTTGAGACCCCGTGCGGTGCCTCAGCCTCCTCTGTTTCCTGCTCCTGTGGTTCCGGGGCCTCCTCTACCTCTACGCGTCGGCGTGTTAGTAGTTACCTCAGTCCTTTAAGCAATCTCGGGCTTGCTTGCAACGTGGTCTGAAAGGATACAGATACCATGGTACCTAGCAGTTTGATGAGGGTATCGTCGATTTCTGCCATAGTCAGAATCAGAATCTGGTACCTGAATTTCTTCTTTGCCCCCACCGCTTTGTCTATCGGCTCCTCTTCCCTTGCTTTTCCGTAGACTTTCTCCAGCTCCCCGGTCTCGGTTTCACCTTGATTTGCGCTAGTCCCTGCGACCTCTTCCATTACCATATCTCGGATGAGTTTCTTTTCCGCCCCTACCCGCCGGGTGGTGATGTTCACCCTATTCTGTCCATTACCCTCTAGGATGAAATTGATGTGTTCCGTGCCCCCTCGGTTGGTCCCAAACAATGTCAGTTACCGACTCGGCTTCTACGATAGCTATATCCAGGTTATTCAGGATGATGACGACACGCCGCATCCCTCCTGGCGAATTTCAGTTTATGCGCTCTCCGTGAAGCCCGAAAATTTCACCTTTAAGGGACCAGCTGCATCTTTGTCTCATAATATCATGGTTGAGTCTTGGGCAGGTCCGCATGAAATGTATGATCATTGTGCAATACTTGGATTGCTCATTAGTCGGATCCCGCCTGCCATACCCTCGATTCGCTACTGCCGTCGGAACTACGACCTCTTGGGGCGGGAGGGCGGGTCGGGATACTTGTGCCTGCATTACTAGTAGCGCATTTTCCACTTTTTCTATCTTGTTATCAACCCCGTGCACTCGTTCATGCAGACTTTCTATCCCCTTCTTGACCTTCTCCCCTGTTTTTCCGGTCAGGTCTATAACCTCTCCTTCCTTAAGCAGGGCTACCGTCTCGGTCACCACTGTCTTTTCTGCGAGGTCTGTTACTGTGCTGAAGTCCACATCCCTTGTATACTTAAACTTACTATTCTGTTGGTAGGCCGACGTGATCTTATCTTTGTCAAACTCGGAAAACTGCCTGAGGAAATACTTGCTCATTATTCGGTCTGTTACCTCGGGAATCCGTAACGCCACTAGGGTAAATGCCCCCAGGAAGTCATTGTAAGTTGCATAGTTGTTCTTTTGGACCGCTGCCAACTCAACTTTTGTTGCCATTTTCTCTGCCTTAATTTATTTCCTCATCATCTCGTTCCGGGTCTCTTTCCAGGATCCACTAGAGGCGACGATAGCCATAATGTCCCTTCCTAAGCTTAGCGACATATGATGCCCTAAGTGGTCCATCTTCTCTTCCTCACTCCATTTCAACAAGGTTGCCAGGTTCTCGTAGTCTATCAGGAACTCCGTAATGTTCGCCCCGTCGAAAGTGAGTTTCTTCTTGGCATCCGCAAGATACCCCTGATTCTTATTCAGAATCCGGGTGAGGGTGACTACTATCCTCTTGAGAACCCCTCGGAGCTACCCGCTTCACCGACCACAATGGACCCTTCTCCTTCCTTATCATCCCTCTGCTTTTCCCCGACTTTTGGCGTACCCTCCGGATCAAACCATCCTAACACCCTTTCTCTGAGACTCCAAAATTCGTCGCACCCCTTCGTTACTTTCGGCGTGGCGGGCAGATGGCTAGCACTACTGTCCATAGCAGGTGGGGTCGTAGCCTTTTCTGTGTCTACGGCCGAGGAGTCCCCCTTCTCCCTCCCTTTCTTGCTGGGTGTTCCCCTATGACTATTATCCTTTCCTCCGTGTCTAACATCGTCCTGGTTGGCCCTGCGTTCCTCTCGTGACCCTTCTCTCAGAAAGTCTCTTTCGTTCCCAGCCATCATCTTTTTGATAAGCCTCGCCTTATACTCTGCGGTTCGCTTTTTTATTTCCGCCAGCTTACGGCGTGCGTCCGAGACTTTCGTTTTCTTGGGCGTGGTACCGTTTGAGTTTCGAGGACTTGTCCTGTCGTTGTCCCTTTTTCCCTTACTTTCCTGGGGTCCTCTTTTGCTTCCCCCAACTTTTCCCGAACTTTCCCCTGTCGAAGACCCTTCCCGTTGTCGGGACTGGTGAGTCCCAAATGACTTCCCGTCACTTGAGAGACTGTATATGGCTAATTTGTGCACGACAGAGAAAACTAGAGGCAAGAAGGATGGAAAGATCAAGGCTTAGGCATAGGCGCTAGGAACCTAGAAGCTGCCAAGAGTCGTGAGGACCAATGGACTAAGAAGAAAATTGACGGAACGGGGAGCGGCGGAGATACACAAGAAAGTGGCGAAGGCAACCCTTCCCACGAAACGGAGGAGGACCGCCAAGAAAAGTAGTGGCAAAGGATTCGCGCTGCAAAGAGAGAAAAGAAGCGAGGGAAATGGGTGAATGATACGTAAGGCGTCGGCACGAGAAAACGTAGCCGAGCCAAGTAGGCCGCCAGGATGCAGCGACAAGGGGGTCATGGGCCAAGTGAGGATTCACGCCTGGCGGGACAAAGTGCCGGGAACTGCGTGAGACCAAGAAAAGATGCGGTACCAGCGGGACAAAGTGTCGGGGACCTCGTGAGACTAAGAAAAGATGCGGTACCGGCGGGACAAAGTGTCGGGGACCGCGTGAGACCAAGAAAAGATGCCGTACTGGCGGGACAAAGTGTCGGGGACCACGTGAGGTCAAGAGAAAATGCGGTACTAGCGGGACAAAGTATCGGGGACCGCGTGAGACCAAGAGAAAATGTGGCACCCATGGGATGAGTGTCGGGGACCGCATGAGGCCAAGCAAATACGCGGCACCTATGGGACCAGTGTCGGGGACCACGTGAGGCTAGGCGGAAAATGCGGTACCGGCGGGACTAGTGTCGGGGACTAGTGTCGGGGACTAGTGTCGGGGACTAGCGCGGGACAAGTGGTGAGGGCGTGTGACGCCCAAGGGAAAATGGCAGCATGGTATGCAGTAAAAAAAAAAAAAAAAAAAAAAAAAAAAAAAAAAAAACCAACAACAACGATTGCACCGTAAAGATCGGAGATCTTGATGACCAAAATTATTAGTACCACTAGTGCAAGCACTAGTGGGAGCAAGCGGGAAGGCTAAAAGAAAAATAAAAAGCAAGGAAACAGGTACTAGGAGGCATGGGAGCAATCCGAAAAATCTCGGATTAGCCTCCCCCAAGAAAATGGGGCCAAAAGAGCCAACATGAAAAAAATAGGCCCCCCCCCAAAAAATTGGTGCATGGGGGCCTACCGTTTGGAGAGAAAGGGGCTAACGGTGGCTCCCAAGGGCATGGAAGGGCCACAACTGCAGTCCGAGAAAAACGGACTGGCTCTTGGGCATAGGAAGGGCAAAAACTAAGAGGACGAGGTAAGAAAAGGGCCTTAACGGCTAGTTGACACTTGACATGCAAAAAGAAAAAGAAAAAGAAAAAGAAAATGTGGGAGAATGAGACAATGAGAGTGAGAGGGAGTGAGTGAGTTGGCCATTAGTAGGGACTGCAGCAAGTAGGGACTGCCAAGTCCCAACTGTCCAAGGGAGAAGGAAAATGAAAAGAAAAGAAAAGAAAAATGAGAAAAAGGCCTTAACGGCTAGTTGACACTTAGCATGCTAAAAGAAAAAGAAAAAAAAAGAAAAATGGGAGGTGAGAGAGGATGAGTGAGTTGGCCGTCAGTTGGGACTGCAGCAAGTAGGGACTGACAAGTCCCAACTGTCTACAAGTGGGGGAAAAAGAAAAAAAGAAAAAAAGAAAAAAAAAAAGAGTAAACGGAGGAAGGTCAAAAGGTGACTAACGGACGAAAACGGCCACCTAGGGAGGGCATTTTGGACCAGATTCATTTGGGCATATGGCGGTTACCAAGGACTTTGATTTTATTTGATTTATGCAAAGAAAATCAAAGCCCCTTGCAACCAAAAAATATCGGATTGCATGGGAGAGGCCAAATACATGTTTTAGGTGCACCGGGAGCCAAAATGGAGACCGGATGCATTTGGGACATGACCGTTTTATTTTCTTTCAGTTGGGGGTTAGTTGTGGGGCACTAGGACAATGAAAACAGCCCCTACTGCAGTCCAAATTACAACGGATTGCATAGGGAGGGGCCAACACAAGTTCTTGGGGTCCCGAGAGCCAAAAATTGAGCCCGGATGCCTTGGGAAAATTAACGCTTTATTTTCCTTGTTCATGGGGCATGACGTGGGGTTGTGGGGCTAGTAAATTGGCTATGGCTGCAATGCGAGAGATAACGGACTGCATAGGGATGCCTAGGCCAAGGGGAAATGAGCCACGACACGCCCAAGGGGAAATGAGCCAAGCCACGGTGCCGTAGGCCTAGGGGAGTGTGGCGGTAAAACGGCAACGGCACGACAAGGGTCCCGCGGCCGGAAAAATTGAAGACGATACTTGGGGCACGTTAGAATAATAAAAATTGGACTGTCGGGGACACGGAAAGTCCCAAATGAAAATTGGCATCAACCGGGATGACGCCGGGGGCCAAAGGGACCAAATAAAAATTATCTGAAATTGAGTTTTGTCGACGACGACACCGGCGGAACGAAAAAATGAGACTAATACGGGAAGCGGTGGGGATTTGAGGTGTTCCAAGGGCGAACCATTAGCCAAGGTATCGAGTGGCCATGCAAAACAAACGGCACTGCCAAGATCGAAGATCTCGACGGTGGAAAATATTAACACCACTAGTGCAAGCGCTAGTGCAGCCCAAACGGGTGAAGAGGAAGCGGAAACAAAATAAAATAAAATAAGGGGAGGGTTGCCCAGCAGTCCGGGGTATTTCGGACTATCTAGGCATGAGAAAACAAGAGTCCAAGGGGCTCCAATCAAGAAACGGGTTAGCCAAGAAAAATCGGAGCCAAGGGGGCTCAAAATGGAGGCTAACGGGAGGAAAATGAGCCCCATAGGGGCATGGGCATGCCAACTTGGTGGGCCGGGGTGTAACGACCAACAGCCAGGCATGAACCTGGCCACAATCAAGGCTCTAAGGCCTAGAAAGAGAGTGCACGACAAGTTGACACATGTCACAGCAAAAATAAAAGAAAAAGAAAGGAAAAAGAACAGAAAAATGAGGGAAAATGAGACAAAATAGGAGAAATGTGTGGAGGGGAGTATGCCGGCCCATTAGGATAGCAGCGGTAGGAACTGCTAGGTCCCAATGATAACCTCACTTCTCCTAGATCTAAGGAGTGCAGGCCGGATTGCTGAGATATGACCCATATCTCAACAAAATTTGAATTAAAATGACAAAAATAAAAAGAAAATGCAAGAGGGAAAAATCCGGTTTTCTTTTAGGCCATGGATCTGAGATCATATCTCATGGTGGAGAGAAAACTGCCGTTTTTTGTGGGGCAGCATAAAACGGCTAGATTCGGAATGAGGTGGCAGCCCAAAAAGGGAAGGAACAAAATGAAGGAAAAGACGAAACTTTGCATTTGGCCCAAAAAGAGAGTCAGATGCACAAAAAATTGAAAAATTGAGCCTATAGGCTCAAAATTGATCCAAGGACGACCATGGGGTAGCTCGGAATATTGGTGGCCTTGGATTTCAGCCTGATCCAAGGCTGAAAATGTGCCGCCACTTGGGAAAATGGTCCGGCCTACCCAAGGGAGGCCGAAACTTGAAAAAATCGAGAAAAAGGTCCACAAGGTTTTTTTCTCCCAAGTAGGCTACCCCTTGGACCTTGGATTCGAGGGGGCAGCATTTTCCAAGAGGTAGGAGGTTGAAAAGAGGCCCAAGGGGTAAGCCGAGTTGGTACCAACCACTCGGACTATATGTACCTGGCCAAAAGGAGGTCCAGGTGCCCCCGGAGAGGCCTAGAGGTGAAGTTTGGCCAAGGGGGTACCCCGGTTCACCTTTGGGTACTTGGGAGGGCCCAAGGGCTGGCCGGACTACTGTTCCCAGCCTATATAAGCTAAGGATTCAGTCCGCCACACTCATACTTGCACGAGTAGTGCCCGTGCTGCCCAAATGAGCCCGTGAGAGCTCTAGAGGCATTCGAAGAGTAGTGAGGGGAACCCCTGCCGGTTTCGAAGCTTGGAGGAGGCTGTGAGCTAATGGGAGAAGACTCTACAAGCTAGTGGTAGTGAGGGAGGTAATCCGCCATAGCTCCCAGGCTAGCGGAGAGGAAGACAAGACTAAGAGGAGTCCCATTAGCCCTCCTAGAGGGGAGGACTCTCTAGTCTTAGTGGTAGGAGCCCATAGCATCCTGGAGGAGGTGAGAGAGGAAGAAGAAAGCCTTGAAGGAGAAGAAAGTCATAGCCAAGAAGGAGGGAGCTTCATTGAGAGTGAGACATCCAAGGGGTGAGTGGAGAGATACCTCCCCCTTCTTCTCCCTTCTCTTCTCTCCCCTATCCCTCTCCTTCTTCTCCCCTTCTCTTTCTTTTTCCCCTTCTTCTTTTTCCTCCTCTTCTTCTCCTTCCTTCTTCTTCTTCTCCTCATTCTTCTTCTTCTCCCCTTTTTTCTTCTTCTTCTTCCTCCTCTTCTCCTTCTTCTTCCCCCTCCCTTCCCTCTTTCTTCCCCTCACCCTTCTCGCCACCTTCCTCCTCACTCATCTCCTAGTATATGTGAGCTCAAAACTTGTTATTTTCTCTCATATTTTTCGTTTTCTACTTGTTTTTCTACTTGGGTGTGAAGCGCAACTCATATGTTGATGTCAACTTTTGTTTGAGTGTTGTGATGTGCATGTTTTGTCCTTTTCTTCACTCCTATGTAAATCGCAACTCATCTCGTGGTGTATGTGAGCTCAAAACTTGTCATTTTCTACTTGTTTTCCTACTTGGGTGTAAATCGCAACTTATTTCCTAGTGTATGTGAGCTCAAATCTTGTCATTTTCTCTCATATTCGTCATTTGGTACTTGTTTTTCTACTTGGATGTAAATCGCAACTCTCTCCCTCATGTATGTGAGCTCAAACTTGTGATTTTCTCTCATGATCTTCATGTTTCTACTCATTTTTCTACTTGGGGGTAAATCGCAACTCATATGTTGATGCCAACTTGTGTTTGAGTGTTGTGATGTGCATGTTTTGTCATTTTCTTCGCTCATATGTAAATCGCAACTCACCTCCTAGTGTATGTGAGCTCGAAACTTGTCATTTTTATTCATATTCTTCATTTCCTACTTGTTCTCCTACTTGAGTGTAAATCGCAACTCATATTTTGGTGTAGAGTAGTGTTTGAGTAGTGTTTTGTGGTTGTTTTGTCTATTCTATCTCTCTCAAGTGAATCGCAACTCATATCTTGGTGTAGAGTAGTGTTTCGGTAGTGTCTTGTGTATGTTTTGTCCATTTCTCCATCCCCATGTAAATCGCAACTCTTCCCCTAGTGTGGGTGAGCGCAAACTTGTGAATTTCTCTCCTGTTCTTCACTTTCCACTTGTATTCTCACTTGAGTATGGATCGCAGTTTATGTACTAGTGTAGTGTAGTGGTCTGGGAGTGTAGAAGGCCTATATTGCCTGACCCTCACCCTCCGATAAGACGCTGAGTTTTCCCTTCATGCTCTAGGCCTAATACCGCACGTCTTTACTCCCTCGTGTTCTATTCGAACGTGGCGATTGGGGAGTTTGATGGGATGATGTTTTTCAGGTGTTCGAGATGTTGTTGTGTTTTCCTTTACTGGTAGCTGTAGGTCTGCAGTCCTAGACAAAACCTGGCCAGCATAGACTGCTGATCCGGGAAAAAGATATGGCAACCACCACCGGTGCAAGGGCCGCACGAAAAACAACAAACGGGCCAAATACGGTCGAAGGCACGATAGCAACGGCGCTGCCAAAACTTGGGGATGAGGTTTGAGAATTCTCAGACCTCATGTTCTGAGTACATACAGATGACCTGCAGACCCAGCAGGCCATCGGAGTCCGTTTTCTGAAAAAATCAGAAAACGGACTTCCTCCGAACTGTTCGCCCGGAACCGACCGACGCCCGAAACGTGCAACTTGCCCCAAACGATTTTCGGAATGAAACGAAATTTTGTGGAGGGCTTCCCTGTGATACAGTGAGAGGGACCAACAAAATTTGGGTGATTTTGATGTTGTTTGGGGCAGGTAACGTAGGTCTGAGTATTTCGGATTTTCGCCTTGGCAGAAAAAACAGCGAAAGCGGTAAGCTACCGCAGTTAGCGGAATCTGCAGATTCTGCAGGTCCCCAGCCAACTGTGTTTGCTGCAACTGAGTGTTTCTGCATATGGAGTGTGGACTGTGTACTGTGGGAACTGTTTTTGCCTCCGGGGCTAAGGGGTACGGCGGGCAATGACCCCAATCGCTCAGGTAGGAAGCAACGTGGGGCCAAGGGTTACTTTGCAACCCGTCACCCCTTCACCGCCATCCACACCCATCCGCAGTAACCAACCTTCTTCCACCTTCTTCTAACTCCATCACCCGCACCCATTCACCATAGCCAACCTTCACTTACCTTCTTCCGCCTCCCTCACCTACACCCATCCACCATAGCCAACCTTCACCTACCTTCTTCCACCTCCATCACCCGCACCCATCCACCATAGCCAACCCTCACTTTTCTTCTTCCACCTCCGTCACCCACACCCATCCACCATAGCCAGCCCTCACTTACCTTCTTCCACCTCCATCACCCGCACCCATCCACCATGGCCAACCTTCACCTACCTTCTTCCACCTCCATCACCCGCACCC
>BFEA01000601.1:679328-699106 GCA_003427395.1 Chara braunii | reverse complement strand
TCTCTCTCTCTCTCTCTCTCTCTCTCTCTCTCTCTCTCTCTCTCTCTCTCTCTCTCTCTCTCTCTCTCTCTTTCTCTCTCTCGCTCTCTCTCTCTCCCCTCTCCCTTTTCTCCAAGCCACCTTGACCCTGAACTCTCCCATCACCCGTTACATTGCCTGGGAACGAACGGCAAAAAACTTGATCCTCACTTGGTGGAAAGCGAGGGCAATGGGAGGGTTGTCGGTCCCTTGTGCCACCAGGAAGGAAAAAGCACCGGACTTCTGTGAGCATCCGGGAAAGCGGAAAAGAGTGAAGTTTTGTGACAAGGTCAGTTGACTCAACCATCTTTCCCGACTGCATGACTAAGGTGATTGCATGGCTTGCTTGCGGGAAAGGAAAGGGCACGCATGAGGGGGTTGGAAGGGAAAAGGACTATTTAGGCCTGTGGGAGGGGCAATCTGTTGACCCCAATGGGGATTGTACTTGGCTTTTGTTTCGTGTGGTCTTGCGCAGGTGAGTAGGTTAGGATGGTTTGAGCGGGATTGGATCTGCGGAACGCGGGCAAAAATGGGAAAATCGACGAGGGATGGACATGGGCCTAGTGTAAACTATGGATGCGGGTGGGACTTGACGATCGTGTGCTTGGGAAAGGGGACATGGCTTTTGTGATGGATGCGTGTCTTGATTCTTTGTGTGCAACATGGAAGCCCGAAAAGACTCAGGGCGACAATGGACATGCGAGTAGGATGATCGTCAAGCAAAAAAAGTATAGGGGCTAGGGGCATGGACGGCGTGACCGCACCCCAATGATCCCGTAGAGGTCGCTTTGCTTAGTGAAAAGGTGTGTGGCCGAATGGATGACGCTTGACCTACACACAAAAAATGAAGATGAATTCTCAACGAATTCCCTGGACTGTCTGCTTATTGGAAGGAGCAATTGCCTGGTCACACTTAAATGAATCGAGAAAACGCCACGAGTGATCAAAAAGTTACCATCTGACGCGAGAGCGGAGCTACATCCCCCAATGTAAAGCTCTCTCGCAAAAGGCCCATCCCCATCCATTTCATAGCACTAGGTGGGGGTGCCCCTGGGACGAACCACCCGTGCCCTGAGCGTGAGCGTGGGCGGGTCGAGCCAAATGGGACCCGCAGTGGGGTCGACTTAGGCCCGAAAGTCCTTCAGGGTACGGCCCCTACAAATATGGTGGAGATGCCGGGTATAGGTTAAATTGACCCATACGATCTCGAGGGGGACGCCCGACGCATGGCCGTGTACATAACCGAAGATAAGGAATGAGGACTTGTGTATGCTCTGTTCCCTTGAGTGAATCAGATTTGAGGGTGGCTGGGCGCATGGCAAGGCCAGACCTGGAGGAAGAACATGCATGCTTGCACATTTGATCAGCCATCTCCTTTGGAGGTGACTCTAGTCCTCCTTCTCTCGGGCTGATGTTCGTTAGAGCGGGGAAGCCTTGGGCAAGCCGCAGGTCGACCCTTCCTTCTGTTGTGAAAGAAGGGTTCCGGTTACCTGGCAGGCGGTTGGGATTCCGGGCTAATCCGGGTTCCGATGAAAATCCCGCGGCGGAGTGAACCGACCGACATGAGTGCCTTCTTCTCTCTTCTTCGGAGCCCATCGGGCTCCACGCACCACACTTGAAATGCTTGAAGGAACCTCATATGAACATAACGGGTAATCGAGAAGAAACAATCCTACCCTATGAACGGACAGACAAAAGGAGATAAGGGAATGAAGGAAGTTGCTAGACTCCAAGGAAAACTAGCTCACCTTTGAAGATGCTCACGAAAAGGAATTAGGCACTGTACATGAAAATTAAGGGCGAGTGACACACACACAGTCCTGAGAGAAAATTGTGAGCAATGGGTAGGAAGCGCTGGGTGCACCAAGGGAAAGGCACTTGTACTATGTGTGTCCTGCTTGGGACTTGTGTTTGCATGATGTGGATATTGAGCGTCCTGCCTTTCGGAAGGAAAGGAGGGTTCTACACCGGCTGGTACGGGTTGTAAAACGCCCTCCCTTTTTGTAGGCTGCCGTGGGTTCGTATGTGGAGGTCAGGCCACCGAGCTTTCGAACGGGAGTTTGTCACGTTGGTTGATTAGTAGCATTCTCGTTCGAGCAGTGATGAACTTTGCTCAATGATCTGCCAGACGGGGTGTGAAATCTCCTCAGGTGAGGTTTAGCCTGTTGGCTGGCGGAGGGAGTATCACTACATGCGGGCACAGACGGAGCCTCGGGGACGATTAGTAGCTTCCCGTAGCTTGGTTTGGGAAAGGTTGTTCCTTATCGGACCGATGAAAGTGAATGCCCGGACGGCTGAGTTTTATCCCTGTATTTAGGCACACAGGGTAACCCTTGGTGTCGGTATGGATGAGCAAAAGCGACAATACGGGATGGGGTATTCTGGGCAAGAAGGTGAGGGCGACCCCCCACTGGAGTCAGGGTACCGCGCTCGCGACGGTTGAGCTGTGCTTGAGGTACGAGATAAAACTCTGCCGATAGTAACAGTGGAGAGACCGCTTTTGGGAAAAAGGCCGGTGAGGAGATGACCGACCGGTGTGCGACATTTGCGTGATTTTTTTTCTTTTTGTGCCTCCCTCTGTAAGGTTTGCTTGAGAATGTTGGGAAGGGAACTAAGACTCTAAGTCTATTTCTGCCCCTGCCTAAGTCCGCACGAGTGAGAGAAGATGAGGGTAAGCATGGATAAGAGTCGGGAGGAAATGGAACCAAGAGAAAGGAATGTCGGTGGATGGTGACCGATTGGGGGTGCGACGGGGCGGTGACATCTGGGAAATGGGAAGGGAAGGTTAGGGAGGCCCGGATGAGGGGTCTGAAAAACAATTCTCATCTAGACAGGGAGACAGTCTGACCAAGAGGGGCCGTGTGGTACTCTCTTGTGGAAACAGGACCGGAGCCGGGAAACGGAATGGCGTGATGGTTCTCATCTCCTACCTATTGTAGTGGTCAGGAAATGCCAATAGATGTTAAGGAGGGGGTATTAGTCGTCCTCCCGGAAGAAGGAACGTGGACAGACCTGGAGCTAGCCTACCAAACTGTGATGCTGGATGAAAAGGACGCGTTCCTCTGGATAGAGACAATCTGGACCAAGGTTAACCTGACGAGACTATCGCCGAGCTTGATGGACTTAGAACTCCGGGGTACGGTGGAAGCCCGAGGGTGGGTCTACTTATCCCAAGAGATGGAAAATGCAATGGTAATAGAATTAGTGTTGGGTACGGCGCCGGATTCGCTGTTTAGACAAGCGGAAAGAGAAGTGGTATGGGTGGCGTGTTAGCGGGCGGAAAGGGAAATGGATAAGATGGAGGTGCGAGTGGAGCTTGGGGATAGGAAAAATGTGAGGCGGCCTCTTAGAACGATGAGGTGCGTGCTACCCCCGTTACTGGTGGATGCAGTCTTTGGAACCCGGGGCAGGTTGGAACAAATATGCCAGTCGATGACACACTTGAGGCTGTACCAGTGTGCTCGACAGGACTTTTTTAGGCTGTCGGTGGAAATGGGGCCGTTTGGAGGGAACTGGGTGGAGGAATTAGGAGAGGTATTGAACCTTCTCAGCGCGGATGATGTCTTTGAACCTAGTTCAGTGCATTGGTAGATAATCTATCGAAGTGTGGCAGTAGGGGAGACTTTCCTAGAAGGGCTAAAAGGGTTATTCTTTGATAGGGAGGAGGATTTCAGCGATGATGAGGACGAAGACGAGATGGAGGATTGAGACTTTTGAGAAAAGGGGGGGGACTTACCCGGGGAATGGGATGTCGGCTACGTGCAGGTAGGGAACGATGACCTGAGAGCTCCAGTTGTGGGATTGCACATTCAAAGGATGGGAACCAAGGCGGATTGGAGGGGGGGTAGAGATGCCCTTTCCAACAGAATATGAGTGGAGAGGAGCAACATGTGACTGGGTCGAGCTCGAGATCGCACCAGAACTATCGTACCTTTGGATACAACGCATTTGGAACCCGATTAGGGAGGAAGATAGATGGGATGATATCGCAGAAGGGAAGGTAGAATCGGTTGGGACAGTAGTCTTGTCGGAACAAGGGTGGCATCTATTCTGCACCACGCTTGTGGCGGGACAAAACCCGATGTGGCTCCTGGAGGGTGCGGAGACAAGGACTCGGAAGGCGGGTGAAAGGTTTGCCAACAAGGGATGGGATGAAGTCCGCAGCAGGGTCGCAATGGGGGGATGAAAAGAATTCAGGCCACCCTGCCTGCGAAAGAGGATCTGGGCCCCCAAGTTCATAGTAGACTGGTTTGGGGGTTTTGACCATGTTGCGGAAGTGGCAGGCACTATGGAACGGATACACATAGACTATACCTGGCCGTCAGAAGCGTTTTACAAAACATCATTGAAGTACGGGCCTTTCCATGGCGATCGAGCCTGGGAGGTCCTCATCATTTTGAATATGGATAGGTACGACCAACTAGAGGTAGCCCCGGAAATAAGGGATGCCATAATCCGTCGGGAGGTAGCGGCGACACCCTGCTATGTGGATGATGTGTTTAAGTTGTTCGARGTAYCGTGGTTCGACTAAGGAGCAGGGGAAGCCACGGGCCAGGCAAGTATGGGAAAAATACTAAAATAAGGGAGTGGGATGTCTGGTCATTGCAGGGTTCGTTGCAAACCGCGGAGTGAGGAGACCAAGGACAGGCGCGTGATGGCACGAAGAAGGACGTTCCTTGAGGATCGCCCTCTGGGCATTGAACCGCCAAGGAATGTGGATGGTGGGGTGGAAATCAGCCTGCCGGCCGCGAGCGAGGGCTAGCACCCGGTGGTGGACTGGGTTGGGGTAGAGCTCATAGAAAACACGGTTTGCTTAGTGATGACAATTGAGTGGCGTGCGGATGAAAACGGGGAATGGAACCCGGACCCACGGGAACATGTGTGTACGAAGGGTTGGTTGCATATGTCGGAAGATGGGTGGCGGGCGTTCGGAGTCCTGTTGGCATCAGGAGAAGATCTGTTAAGTATGTTCGAGGGAGCTTGGCAACTAGTGTGGCAGGCGGGTTTCGAATTTGCAGACCCGGAACTTGATGACGTGACCGCCAACCTCAGAGTAGCCATGGCCAGAAGCTTCGAGCTGCCTAGTGAAAACGTTCGGATGAGATTGCCGTCATTTTTGCTAGAAAGGTTAGGCGGGGTGGAGCTTGTAAGGAGGGCTGTGGCCGACCTCGCCAACCTGGCGCTTGAGGACAGGATGGTTCACCGAGAGTATTACCGGGCCTTTCTAGAAATGGGCTATGGGGTGTTGTTCGACGAGAGATAAGCCTAAGAATGACTTACGTAGATGACATGTACTGCTTGTATGAGCCAATGGAAGTAGAGACAGGCCGGTAGGAGAGGCAAGGAAAGAAGGGGAAGGGGATAGAGAGGAAAGGAAGCATTGAGTTAAGGACCGGGGAGTTGCTCAGGTGAGGACGGAAGGGAAAAATGAAATAAGTAAACTCGCTTGCTGTTTAAACTGTGCAGGGGACTGCTAAAACAATAATGGCGATGAGACGGGCCCGGATGTCGCGACTGCCCAGGCACCCGCGGCCACCCACGGAAAGTGGAAGCGGATGGGAAATATCGCTCCCAGCAAGCTATATAGTTCGAGGACTTGACACAGAATGGAGAGTCGTGACCTTGGGGAGGGACCAGGCGTTCATGATGGTGGAGTGTTTGTGGGACGGTATGAGGATTAATAGGGGACCGGGGGACGATCTGTCCACTGACCTAAAGGTAACGGGAACCGTATACCTGCCGGAGGTCGAATGGCACATGCTAGGAATGGAATTGGCACTAGGGCATGGGCTGTTACCAATCTTCCAAAGGGCCACTAGGATAGTGGACCGGATAAGCTAGGTGGTGCGAGGAAGAAGGAAAGTGGGGCTGAAAACCCGGGTGGAGGTAGGAGGATGGCGAGAGTTTAAGGCCTTGATGACGGGACTGCGGTGCCAAGTGCCTCGCTTCATGGTGAACTTTGTATTTGGCAGCCTCTCAAGGGCAAGAAGCCTGGTGGAGTCGACTCTAGTATGGAACCACTCCTTTCGTCCGCAGACGACGGGGATGTTTTACGATGTGTCAGTTAGGCACGGGCCGTTTTGGGAAAACCAGGCCCGTGAACTACTCGAACTCATCGAAATCCTGATATTCAGGTTACCACGCATGGCGTTTGAGAAATATGAACCAATAATTATCAAGGAAATAGAAATGGGAGAAAACTATCTTCCAGGGGGTGGCCAATCTATTTGAGGAACCGGAGGAACAAGACAGACCTGAGGGACCGGCATGAGAAAGGAAAGTACCGGGGAAAGAGTAAAAGGTGGAAAATAGGAATGAGAAGCTAGCCGTCAGCAAGAGAGTAGTGGTCGGAGTTCCGTCCCACCTGAGATCGTGGCAGGAGGGAACTGGGAAAACCACCCGCGCTGAAAGACGCTGAGGCATCCGGGTGTCACGGAGTCAAAAGGGCTACCCTCGAGAGAGGGCCACTAGCCTCAGACACCGCCCTAAGGGACCGGGGCACGACAGTGCCAAAACGCCAAACCTCGGCAGCAAGCCTTCCGGCAGAAGAAAAACAGAACGACGCCCTGTAGGAAATTGTTAGGTGAGTTGTCCCGACAATAAGACGGGAAAACATGGAAATAAGTAAGAATAAGGGGACCTTAGGGCCCGAGAACTAGGGAAGCTATGAACAACCGGCCATTTCGAAAAAAAATATTTTCCATGTGCAGGGTAGGTAAAGGGATGGCGTCGGAAGAAGAGGTTGAGGAACCGCGAAGCAAAGGAAGTCGGGGCACAGGTAGGGGTACAGAACGAAACGAAGCATCAGTAAAGGATCGAGAGTCGGCGAAACCAGAGGGAACGAGGGAAGATGGGAAGGATCTTTCGACAGGGGAAAGTTCGGAGAAAACCCGGGGTAGCAAAAGAGGACCTTAGGAAAATAGGGAAGGAAGGGACAATGGAAGATCGAGTCCTCGAAACTGAGAAGGGACTACGCCCAAGAAAACAAAGGTCTCAGACGCCCGCCGTAAGCTGGCCGAGCTAGAAAAGCGAATCGCAGAATATAAAGCGAGGCTTATGGAGGAAATGATGGCTGGGAATGAAAGGAACTCCCTGGGAGAAGGGTCGCGAGAAGAATGTAGGGTCAGCCAGGGTGAAATGAGGCATGGAGGGAAGGATAACAACCATAAGGTAACGCCCAGCAAGAAAGGGAAGAAAAAGGGGGACGCTCCGGCTGTAGAGGCAGAAAAGGCTACGACCCCGCCTCCTATGGACAACGGGACTAGCCGCCTGCCCGCCACACCGAAAGTAGCAAAGGGTTGCGACGAACTTTGAAGTCTCCGAGAAAGGGTGCTAGGATGGTTCGATCCTGAGGGTACGCCAAAGGCTGGGGAAAAACAGGGGGATAGCAAGGAAGGAGAAGAGACCAGTCTGGCTGGTGAAGCAGGTAGCTCTGAGGGAGGTCTTGAGAAAATAGTAGCTACCCTCACCCGGGCTCTGAATAAGAATCAGGGGTATCTGGCCGATGCCAAGAAGAAACTCACTTTTCATGGGACGAACATTACGGAGTTCCTGATAGACTATGAGAACCTGACAGCCTTGTTGAAACGGAGTGAGGAAGAGAAGATGGACCATTTGGGGCAGCATATGTCACTGAGTCTGGGTAGAGACATTATGGTCATCGTCGCCACTAGTGGATCTTGGAAGGAAACCAGGAACGAGATGATGAGGAAGTACCTATAGGCGGAGAAGATGGCAACAAAAGCCGAGTTGGAGGCAGTCCAAAGGAAGAACTATGCGACTTACAACTTCCTAAGGGCCTTTACTCTAGTCGCGGTACGAATTCCCGGGGTAACAGACCGGATTATGAGTAAGTATTTCCTCAGGCAGTTCTCCGAATTCGACAAAGATAAGATTCTGTCAGCTTACCAGCAGACTAGCAAGTTCGAGTACACTAGGGATGTGGACTTCAGCACGATAACAGACCTCGTAGAAAAGACAGTGGTGACAGATACGCTAGCCCTGCTTAAGGAAGGGGAGGTTATAGACTTGACTTGGAAGACGGTGGATAAGGTCAAGAAGGGGATAGAGAGTCTGCACGAACGAGTGCACGGGGTTGATAGCAAAATAGAAAGAGTGGAAAATGCGTTATTAGTAATGCATGCGCAGGTGTCCCGCCTCGCCCTCCCGCCCCAAGAGGCCGTAGTTCCGGCAGCGGTAGCAAATCGGGGGTATGGCAGAAGGGATCCGGCCAATGAGCAATGCAAGTATTGCACAATGGTCAGACATTTCGTGCGGACCTGCCCAAGACTCAACCATGATATCATGAGACAGAGATGCAGCAGGTCCCTTAAGGGTGAGATTCTCGGACCCCAGGGAGAGCGCGTAAATTGGAATTTGCCAGGAGGGATGCGGCGTGCCGTCATCATTCTGAATAACTTGGATATAGCCGCTGTAGAAGCAGAGCCAGTAGCCGATATTGTCTGGGACCAACCGATGGGACGTGGACCATAGGCCAATTTCATCCTAGAATGGGAAGGATAGGGTAAACATCACCACCCGATGGGGCGGTGAAGAAAAGAAGCTTATTCGAGATACAGTAATGGAAGAAGTCGCAGTGATTAGCGCAGATCAAGAGGAAACCGAGGCCGAAGAGCCGAAAAAAGTCTACGGAAAAGTCAGGGAAGAGGAGCCGGTAGACAAAGCAGTAGCGGCAAAGAAAAGTTCAGATACCAAATTCAGATCCTGACCATACCGGAAGTAGACGGTACATTGAGCAAACTGTTAGGTACCATGGTATCGGTATCCTTTCAGACCATGTTACAAGCAAGTCCGAGACTGCTTAAAAGTCTCAGACAATTGCTAACGCGCAGGGGCGTAGAGGTGGAGGAGACCCCGGAACCGCAGGAGCATGAGACGGAAGAGGCAGAGGCACCCCAAGGCGTCTCCAACTTCCAAAGAATTCCTGGGGATCTGGAGGACCTGGAAAAGGCCTTTGCAGACAGCTGCCTAAGCCTACCGGACCGAGAAGGGGGTGAAGTCATGAGGGCGCCGCCCGGAACGAAGCTTAGCTTCCATGCATTGCCCGTAGGAAAGCTGAAAGTCCAAATCGGAACCCACCACACAGATGCATTAGTGGACGGTGATGCGGAAATTACCCTCATACGATGGGACTTTGCAACAATTACCGGATGCATCGTAAACAAGGAAGTGACGGGGAGTATCCGAGGAGCTGGCGGGGAGATTCCTTTTCCAGGGTACGTTACGAAATGCGCAGTCAGGGCGGGGATCAGGGAATCAATCTGGTCCTTCCAGCGGATGACCGTGATGGAAGAAATGGACCATCACATAATTCTCAGAAGACCGTGGTGCGCCAATGTAGAGATGATAGATATGCATCTGCATGATGGCACATACATGGTGGATATAGAGGACCCCATGACCGGCTGCGGAGAACTCCTCCGACTCCTTGGGACCGGAGGGGATCCTCCGAAGGGCAAGTTGGCAACTTGGTCCCTGACGTTAGAGTGCGCGAAAGGGGGCATTCGCACGAATGGAAGGTATGAGGGAAAGAGTAGAGATCATGATTGAGGAGGCATTTAGCAAGAAAGAGTGGATTAAGATGGGTTTACCTTTGAAGAAAAAGAGGCAAGAGGACGAGGCCCTGGAAGTTATGGTGGCAGAAAAAGAGTCGGAAGTCGAACTTGGGGTCAGCCTGCCCAAACCAAAGGAAGGCCGGAACGAAACGCCGGAGGTGGTGCTTGAAATCCTAGACTTGTTACAACTCGTTAAGGCCATCAGGTATCACAAGGTGGGGGTGGACCCCGCAGCGCTTGCTAAATTTGAAGACGGGGTCCGAAAGGGCTACTATCTGAACGGGAAGCTAGTCAGCATTCAGCCCCACGTCCTGAAGGTAGCAAGGCCGATCCCGACTGTTCATTTTTTAGAAGAACGATCCCAGAAGAAAGTGTGCGAAAATACAAACCCGTAGGGAAGAAAGCCAAACCGGTCTCGATCCTAGTCGAAACATCAAGGGAAGAGGTCATGGAAAAGGAGGAAGAAATCCTGCGGATAATAAGGGAGAGGCGAGCAGCGGAAGGGCACCGGATACCTGATAAGATAGCGGATACCATGAAGATAGGGGTAGAAGGGTTCCTAACGGTGGATGAGACTCAGTTGATAAGGAGGGCATGCCAGGAATTTCACCTAGCTTTCGCCTTCAATGACCACCAGAAAGGCCGATTGGACGCAAAGCTAATTTACCCCGTTAGGATCCACACGGTGGAACACGAATGCTAGAATGACAAGGGGTCCGCCTACGAGTTCGGAATAGCTGCGGAAGTCACTGAATTGCTCAGAGCCAAGATAGATTCATTCGTGGCCAAACCCACCGCGTCCCCCTACGTGAACAAGTGGTTTGTTTTTCGGAAGCCCAACAAATCGCTCAGATGGATCCAGAACTTGCAGAAGTTGAATGCGGTTACGATCCGGGATGCGGGATCACTCCCGCAGGCCGACTTACTGGCAGAGTCTCACGCCGGACGAAGCATTTACTCCCTGATAGATCTATATTCAGGATACAACCAACTGCTGCTCGATGCGAGAGATAGACTGTACACCGCCATGCACACCCCTGTAGAACAGCGGCAAATGCAAGTGACTCCTATGGGCTTCACAAATGTTGTGGCGGAGACACAAAGGAGGATGCTTGCCGTCGCAGGGGACATGTTCCCAAAAAAATGCGAACCCTACATAAATGACAATCCCGTAAAAGGCGCGCAGGACAAGGATGAGACAGAGGTCCAGCCGGGCATACGAAAATTTGTCTGGGATCATCTAAAGGATATCAAGAATCTCCTCCAGCGATTCCTGATATATAATATCACCGGAAGCGGACCAAAGAGCATCCTGGCGGTCCCATAAGTAACTATATTGGGGTTTCGTTGTGGGGCCTATGGAAGAAAACCCAACCCGACAAAGACGGATAAGATCTCCCAATGGCCGACGCCTCTGCGCACCACGACGGAGGTACGAGCCTTCCTAGGTGTAGTCGGATTCTGGAGGATCTTTATCAAAGGGTTCACAAAGATAGCAGAACCTATCCGCGCAATGATTAGGGAGGGAGGGACTATGGAATGGACCGAGGATAGGGAAGCGGCAGTCTAGACCCTCAGAGATATCCTGTCTTCCGATCGAGTCATCTTGGCAGGGTCTTGCTTTAATGACGAAGCAGGGCGACCCTTTATCCTAGAAACGGACGGAGGACCCTTGGCGGTAGGGGGAGTACTGATACAGAGAAGTGAGGAGGGTAAGGAGAGGCCTATCAGGTTTGAGAGCAGGACCCTGAATTCTGCAGAGCGGCGGTACTCACAGTTCAAGAAATAAGTTTTAGCCATTCTACATTGCCTTAAGACTTTTCAGTCATACCTATTCGGGAGACGGTTTATCTTGAGAATCGATCCGACCAATGTCACCGGGGCATTAAAAAACTACAAACCTATAGACCCGACCGTTGGAAGATGGATAGGCTTCATATGGCAATTCAACTACAAGGTCGAGCGAATCGCGGGACTCCGAAATAGGGCAGACAGGCTAAGTCGGGTTTGCATTACGCCGGAGGGAGTAGAGGATGCGTAACCAATCGACGCATTCCTAGAATACAAAGGGGGGACCCTTGTCATAGATAACGAGATGGCAGGCACCGCTCCTACAATGGATCAACTATTGATTCAAACCCTGGAAAAGAGCGCACCCGCCATAGTTGCGGAACTCAGGGAAGGACCAATTACCACGATTAGACGCAAGGATGAGAAGGATTCGTGGGGAGCAACGATGGGGCCAAAGGAAGAGTTGATGACAATGGCCGTTGAAGGGGGTCAGGATGTTGTGATGAATGTAGTAGAAACTTAGACGCGAAGAGAGCGACAATATCTAGTGAATCAGGATCAGAAGAAGCAAGACACCGATCAGAAGGGACGAGAATTCTTCCTTATCCAAATGTATGATGACATTTTTAGAGAAATCGGTCTGCTGCTTATAGAAAATAAACAGGCTATGGAAGTCAGCCCCAAGGCAAGGGAGGAAGCCGAAAAGTATGTTTTGAGGCACGGTCACATGTTCAAGAAAGAAGAAGGAATGATGCCTAGGCGTGTCGTATGCGGAAGGTTTAGGCAGTTGGACATAATCCAGACAATGCATGATGGGCTAGCCGGAGGGCACTGGTCGTCCAAAGGAACTCTGGCAAAATCGCACCACTCTACTTCTGGCCAGGTATGGCAGGCATGGTAGCGATGTACTGCCAAACGTGTCTGATATGCCAGGAAAGGAGTTCTGCACTTGTCTTCGAACCCCTTAGACCTACCCGGGTACTGAAGCCGGGGCACCTGGTCCACCTTGACCTCGCGGTTATGCATATATCAACGGATGGATACATGTATATCTTGGATGCAAGGGACAATCTCAGTGGTTACGTGGAGGCAGTAGCTCTTAAGAGAAAGACGGGGAAGGGAGTGACCGATTGGATAGAGGACTTCTGCATAAGGCACCCCTTTGTGTGCAGGTTCATAGCGGATAATGGGACGAAATTTGTAAATCATGAAGTGCTAAGCAGGCTCAAGACGTTGTGCGTACCTATCAAGATCATTGAACCATACAATCCTGAGACTAATGCACCAGTAGAAAGTGAGCACCGGACCTTGAAAAACACAATCGCTAAGTTGGCGGCGGATGACCTAGGGGACTGGCCTCGATACCTTAAGCAGGCGGTCTTCTTTGAGAACATGACGCCGAAAAGGACCACGGGATGCATTCCGACAGAACTCTGGTATGGGAGGGAGATCGATTTTCCGATGGAAGCCCTGGTTCCTACCTGGAACAGGCTAGATGACAATCCGCATATGTCTACGGAGGAACTAATTGCCTCACGTTGCCAACAGGTCATGAGAAATGAGGAAGCCTTGGAGGATGTGGTTAGGCGAGTGATGGATAGTCGAATGAAGGACAAAACAAGGTGGGATCAGGTAAAGAACATCCGAAAGGAGCCGCTCCAGGTGGGAGAGAAGGTACTAGTTAGGAACTCGGCACTTGAAAGCACATGGACTGGACAGCTGGGGAAAAAGTTCAAAGGTCCCTACAGGGTCGCAAAGCCGGTTGGTCTGAACACGTTTGAACTTGAGGATCTTTATGACACTAGGATAAAAGGGTCATTTCCGGGACAGAGACTGGTCATGTTTTTGAGCAGGGATCTAGTGGAACAATGATTATAGGAGGCTCAGGACACGGAAACAGGGGAATTGACAACTTGAAAGACAGACAGCTGGCTACGATTCTATACCACCTCCCTGCGAAAGTAATCATGACTGCAGGGGTTGTTCGTTATGTGTCTCCTTTCCTGTGGAACATGGGGTGACTGCCTGGGCTCAGTATGAATGAGGTTGGGAGCCTGGGACAAGGTGTCATAGTTTTTGTGGGGCAATTTTGGGGACTGTCTACATGAGGTACCTACGGGCTGGGACAATGTACCATAGTTTTTGTGGAGCAATTTTGGGGACTGTCTACATGAGGTACCTACGGGCTGGGACAATGTGCCAAGGGGTTTGAGGAGTAATGAGACTACCAATTATACGGGCGCAAGCAAGGGTCCTGAGGAAGCCTGCAAATCGGCAAATTGGATGGGAGGGGGTGTGTGCATATGAGGGGGTGCCACGACTGTTGTGTGTGAGTAGGACCAGGGAAAAAGAAAACAGGAAGAAAGAATAAAGATGGAGTTCGGAAACGAGAATGACAGCAACGCCATCAACAGGCCTACAGGGGAACAGCCGACTAGACAGGCTGGAGAGTCGAGCTCCAGGAAAAGGAAGTTGTATGTGGGATTTGACCACAATCTAGTTGTGAACAGGGGGGGAAGAAAGCAAGGGACCCGGGGATCGTCACCCCTGAGAGAGGGGGAGCCAATAGTTCTCTCTTCAGACAACGATGATAGTGAAGAACAGGTTGGGAACCCAGGGAAAAGACAGAAAGTGGAAGAGGAAGAGTCCAACGAGGTCATAGACCTCAGTAGTGAGGAGGAAGAAGACGAAGTTACAACACCCACCGAAGAAGTATGAGCAAGGGATAAGGACCCGGGGGAGGAAAATGACAAGTGGATAAGAGAGTTTGAGCCGTCCTTCAGCGACTGGTTGGATCAGTGGGCCAGTATTTTGCGGTATGAGTGGGCGATGAAAGGGAAGGAGAAACTGAGAAGAGGAGAGGACATAACCCCAACAACATTCTTCACGGAGGAGACACTCCTTAGTTTGCAAATGACAAAGAGACAAATGCAACAAGAGATCGACAATCGTGCAAGGGAGGCTCGGCGTAGGGTAACTGGGCAGTAAAGGGGTACTAGACATAAATGGGAATAGTTAGAGAATGGGAAGGCTGAAACCTGGGCAGGAAGAACTTCCATATTGAATTTTGCATTTGAGCTTTCTGAGAATGGACTATAATGGGACAACTTTCTGTTTGGAATGACCAAGGACTAGGTAACTAATGCTACTTTCCGTAAGTAGTTGCTTTTTCAGAAAGAGCATGAGGGTCATCACGCTTAAGAGTGAAACTATGAAAGGCTGGATGTGTTTAAGGAAAGCAAGGGAAAAACAGATGGGCCTAGATGAGACAAGTCTGTAATGTTGTTCTTTGCATTCGAACCTTGTCTCCCTTTTTTTTTTGAAGAACTGCGACATAACAGCTCCCTGGACTAGGGAAGTTAGCAGGGGATGGGTAGCCAGTGCTACTTTGTATAAGTACTCGCTCTTTTGGAAAATATGGGCATTTTTCGTAGTAAAAAGGGAACTGGGAATGATTGACTATGTTTTGGAAAACGGGCAAGGGTATGTGAACTGTTGAAGAATGAAAAAAGTCGATGACAAATAATTTCCTCTTGAGAATTGTGTATCCAGGGCGGAATGAGTCATGGTATGACTCTCTGTGAGAGGTTAGGGGACGTATGGGTAAAAGAGGCATGAAGAATCCTCTTCCCTAGGAGCCTAATCCAACCTATCCCGGACAAGTCCAGAGCAATGAAAGGGCATGAGAGGCCAGAGAAAGCAAACATTGATTGAGCAAGCACTTTCCGAAATGGTTAAACGACCGGGCGGGCTAGTGCTGCTTGGGGTCATGAGCCTCAAATTGAGCACTAGATGCGAAGTCGGGTGTATGTATGGACATGAGAACGATGATTGGCACGAGACAAAAGGATGAGGGCATGCGTAAAACTCAAGAAATGACCATCTTCTAACCTCCGAGACAGAGATAGGATCCGTGTCCTCGAGGCCACCCCATCGGACACTAACACGGAAATGGATAAGGATGGCCCTAACCAGGCTGCCCGAGTGAAATAGATAAGGATGGCCCTAACCAGGCTTTCCGCTTGAAATGGAAAAGAATGATCCTAACCAGGCTTTTCGACTTCGAATTGGAAAGAACGACCCTAACCAGGTTGTTTGGAATGGCCCCTGACAAGGGTCATTCTTTGGAATTGGCACTGGGGTCCCCTTGCATGACTGCTTGAGATGACCAAGATTGAGAAGAGTTGAGCCTTGGAAAAGACATTGGACGGTGCGTTGGAAAAGACATTGGACCCAGCCTTGGAAAAGAGATTGGACTCGGCATTGAAATAGATATTGGATTGAGCCTTGGATTTGGACTGAGCTTTGGATCTGGATTGAGCCCTTGAATTGGACTGAGCATTGGAATTGGACTGAGTCTTGGAATGGGCTTGAGCATGGGACTTGGATTGAGCATTGGAATTGGAATGAGCACTGAAAATTGCATTGCATAAACAGGGGACTCTAGGCAACTTGAAATGGACATGGAAATAACATTGAAATGAATCTCTCTTTTATTCTAGTCCTTAGCCTCAGCAAGAGGGGGATACCGGTGTTTGTTCCGCGACCCCAAGACCTCTATCCCTTAAAGGGAAAAGTCTCAGCGCGACCTGTTCCTCTTACAAGGGGATGAGAGTTAAATGACAAGGGCACCTACCACTTGGATCGGTGCGGGACGTCCGGAACTGACCCCGACAATGAGCTCTAGGCGGGAAGTTCAAATTGCGCCTCCTGTTGAACGCCTAAACGTAAAAAGGTGAGAAAATCAAATGGGCGAGAGAGTCATTCTCATTCTAGTCTATTTTGTTACTCTCCAACCACACGCCATACCATAGAGGGGTGGCATGGCCGTTTGGGTCGGACCTCGGCTGCCCGTGCTAAGTTGGGAGGCACTGTCCAAGGGGAGAGGCTGGCGTGGTACCGGGTGGAGGCCGCCACCACCACGGGGCATTGACACTGCCCTGCTGGATCATTACAACTGTTTCGGGACTAATTGTGAGGTCTTCGTAACTGCACTCGCGGACTAATAGAGAGCCCCAACTCTCTTGAAAGGAAGAGGCCGCATCCAGAAAATTTTCACTTGGGAGGAACGATTCGCGAGGAACGCGTTTACGGCTAGACGAAGCCCTGGAAGGCTTGGATTGGACCTGTCTGCCAGACGTGAGGAGGAACCTCAGTATTGGTGCTCGCCACGTGAGAGAAAAAAGGTCGGACCAAGTAGGAGGACGAGGCGTCGTTCGCTGGGGAGGAACTGATCACTCTTCCTCTTGTGAAGCGGACGGGCTTGTGCCCTTGACTGCGGTTGGTGGGCCAAAGGTCTGCGTACCTCCGAGTGAGAACCAGTCGCGCGATGGGGACATCGTGTTTTGAGTAGGGGGAAGGTGTGTTATCTACCAATTAAAATGCATGCAAAAGACTTGTGTAATTGGCTTTGCGAGGGCCTGAGAAAAGGGGGCCTGGTAAAATGCCCAGAACAGAAAAGACTTGTGTAATTGGCTTTGCGTGGGTCTGAGAAAAAGGGGGCCTTACAAGATGCCCAGAAGAGAAAAAAAACTTGTGTGATTGATTTGGCATGAGCTTGAAAATGGGTCGGGCAAGACGTCCGGAAAAGAAAAGACTCGTATGATGGACTTCGCATGGATTTGAAGGGGAAAAACGTAGGCAGGCTGGTAAATGAATGAGTAATTGGGTTGCATGAGCCTGAGAAAAAGGTCTGACAAGGTGTCTGAAAAAGAGAAGCACAAGGGATGAGTTGGGCAGCGTGCATGAAAAATTAGAAATAAGCAAGGAACAAGAAAGGACAAGGAGTGATATGAATGCAGAATTGGCAGAACCTGAGAAAGACTGGGTAAAATGACCCGTGAGAAATGTATGTGGATTTGGCAAAGCCTGAGCTTCGGGGAAGGATGAAAGGGAGACATGGATTGCACGGGCCGAAAAGTAGATTATTTTGATGCTCTAAGAGTAATGAATGAGACGGAACCAAAATGGTTTCTGCTCGATAATGTTTTCTCAATGAAATGAGAAGATAGATTTGAGATTACGAAGCACTTAGGGGCAGTTGTGTCTGTGTTCATTGATTCGAAGTGGGTATCACCACAGCAAAGGCGACGGTTGTACTGGACGAACATCCCTCTTCCGGAGCAAATGCCTAACATTGAGCCACATCCGAAAACTTGCCTACAATTTGTTATCAACAATGCCAAGGCATATAAAGAGAAAACCAACTATGTTATGACAACAAATCGTCACCCTGGGAATAAAGCCAGCATGCCAATAGTTAAGTGCTTGAAGCAAGGAGAGCCTCGTCTGCTTCATGCTACGGAAGTCGAAAGAATTATAGGCTAACCTGCTGGGTATACAGAGTTGATTGAAGAGGAAGTTCGTTCTCGATTGAGGGAAAGATAAAGAGGACGAGCTATGATGGAAATGAGCAACCTCGTCTAAGCTGTAGGCCCGAAGAAGAACCTTTGACTTCCCCATACCCTCCTCCACCCCAAGGGGGGGGAAGCTAAAGAAAACCCTGAGAAAGAAATGGGAAAAGACACAAAGGACCCTGGCAAGCTAACTACCCATCTCGCCCCGCCCCCTCTTCCCCCCTGTCTACCACTCCCGAATCCTTACTGACTATGGACTGGGGCGCGATGAGGAGATCGCGAATGAGTGGGAGAAATGCGTCGGGACTGGTAAGTCCCGAATGACTTCCCGTCACTCGACAGACTGTATATGGCTAATTTGTGCACGGCAGAGAAAACCGGACGCAAGAAGGATGGAAGGATCAAGGTTTAGGCATAGGCGCTAAGAACCTAGAAGCTGCCCAAAGTTGCCGGGACCAATGGACTAAGAAGAAAATTGACTGAACGGGGAGCGGCGGAGGCACGCAAGAAAGTGGCGAAGACGACCCTTCCCCCGAAACGGAGGAGGACCGCCAAGAAAAGTAGTGGCAAAGGATGCGTGCTGCAAAGAGAGAAAAGAAGCGAGGGAAAAAGGGTGAATGATACGTAAGGAGCCGGCACGAGAAAACGTAGCAGAGCCAAGTAGGCCGCCTGGACGCGGCGGCAAGGGGGGCATGGGCCAAGTGAGGATTTACGCCCGGCGGGCCAAAGTGTCGGGGACCACGTGAGACCAAGAAAAGATGCGGTACCGGCGGGACAAAGTGTCGGAGATCGCGTGAGACAAAAAAAAAATGCGGTACCGGCGGGAGAAACTGTCGGGGACCTCGTGAGACCAAGAAAAGATGCGGTACCAGCGGGACAAACTGTCGGGGACCGCGTGAGATCAAGAGAAAATGCGGTACTAGCGGGACAAAGTGTCGGGGACCGCGTGAGACCAAGAGAAAATGTGGCACCCATGGAACGAGTGTCGGGGACCGCACGGGGCCAAGCAAAGATGCGGCACCTATGGGACCAGTGTCGGGGACCACGTGAGACTAGGCAGAAAATACGGTAACGGCGTGACTAGTGTCGGGGACTAGTGCGGGACAAGTGGTGGGGGCCTGTGACGCCCAAGGAAAAATGGCGGCATGGTGTATATATATATATATATATATATATATATATATATATATATATATATGCACCGTCAAGATCGGAGATCTTGACGGCCAAAATTATTAGCACCACTAGTGCTAGTGAGAGCAAGCGGGAAGGCTAAAAGAAAAATAAAAAGCAAGGAAACAGGTACTAGGAGTCATGGGAGCAATCCGAAAAATCTCGGATTAGCCTCCCCCAAGAAAATGGGCCCAAAATGGCTAACATGAGAAAAATAGGATCCCCAAAAAAAAATCGATGCATGAAGGCCTACCGTTTGGAGAAAAAAGGGCTAACGGTAGCTCCCAAGGACATGGAAGGGCCACAACTGCAGTCCGAGAAATAACGGACTGGCCCTTGGGCATAGGAAGGGTCAAAACTAAGAGGAAGAGGCAAGAAAAGGGCCTTAACGGCTAGTTGACACTTGGCATGCAAAAAGAAAAAGAAAAAGAAAAAGAAAATGTGGGACAAATGAGACAAGGAGAGTGAGAGGGAGTGAGTGAGTTGACCGTTAGTAGGGACTGCAGCAAGTAGGGACTGCCAAGTCCCAACTGTCCAAGGGAGAAGGAAAAAGAAAAGAAGAAAAGAAAAATGAGAAAAGAGTCTTAACGGCTAGTTGACATTTGAGATGCTGAAAGAAAAAGAAAAGAAACGAAAAATGGGAGGTGAGAGAGGATGAGTGAGTTGGCCGTCAGTTGAGACTGCAGCAAGTAGGGACTGACAAGTCCCAACTGTCCACAAGTGGAGAGGGGAAAAAAAAAAAAAAAAAAAAAAAAAAAAAAAAAGGGGGAAGGTCAAAAGGGCACTAACGGACGAAAACGGTCACCTAGGGAGGGCATTTTGGACCAAAATCATTTAGGCAGAGGGCGGTAACCAAGGACATTGA
>BFEA01000601.1:666196-679303 GCA_003427395.1 Chara braunii | reverse complement strand
AAAAAAAAAAAAAAAAAAAAAGTAAAAGGGGGAAGGTCAAAAGGGCACTAACGGACGAAAACGGTCACCTAGGGAGGGCATTTTGGACCAAAATCATTTGGGCATATGGCGGTTACCAAGGACTTTGATTTTCTTTGATTTATGCAGAGAAAATCAAAGAAAATCAATGCCCCTTGCAACCGAAAAATAACGGATTGCATGAGAGAGGCCAAACACATGTTTTAGGGGCACCGAGAGCCAAAATGGAGACCGGATGTACTTGGGAAATGACCGTTTTATTTTATTTCAGTTGGGGGTTAGTTGTGGGGCACTAGGACAATGAAAACAGCCCCTACTGCAGTCCGAGTTACAACGGATTGCATAGGGAAGGGCAAACACAAGTTCTTGGGTTATCGGGAGCCAAAAATTAAGCCTGGATGCCTTGGAAAAATTAACGCTTTATTTTCCTTGGGCATGAGGCATGGCGTGGGGCTGTGGGGCTAATAAATTGGTTGTGGCTGCAGTCCGAGAGATAACGGACTACATAGGGATGCCTAGGCAAAGGGGAAATGAGCCACGGTACGCCCAAAGAGCTCGAAAACGGTGTCGTAGGCCTAAGGGAGTGTGACGGTAAAACGACAACGGCACGACAAGGGTCCCGCAGCCCGAAAAATTGTCGACGACACTTGGGGCACGTGGGAATAATAAAAATAGGACTGTCGGGGACACGGGAAGTCCCAAATAAAAAATGGGGATCAACCGGGATGACGCCGGGGGCAAAAATTATCGGAAATAGGGCTTTGTCGATGGCGCCGCAGGCGGAACGAAAAAATGAGACTAATAAGAAAAGTGGCGGGGACTTGAGGTGTCCCAAGGGSGAACTATTACCCAAGGTAGGGAGTGGCCGTGCAAAACAAACGGTACCACTAAGATCAAAGATCTCGACGGTGAAAAATATTAGCACCACTAGTGCAAGCGCTAGTGGAGCCCGAAGGAGTGAAAAGGAAGAGGAAACAAAGAAAAATAAAATAAGGGGAGGGTTGCCCAGCAGTCCGGGGTATTTTGGACTAGCTAGGCATGAGAAAACAAGAGCCTAAGGGACTCCAATAAAAAAACGGGCAAGCCAAGAAAAATCGGAGCCAAGAGGGCTCAAAATGGAGGCTAACGCGAGGAAAATGAGCCCCATAGGGGCATGGGCATGCCAACTTGGTGGGCCGGGGTGTAACGGCCAACAGCCGGGCATGAACCTGGCCACAATCAAGGCTCTAAGGCCTAGAAAGAGAGTGCACAGCAAGTTGACATATGTCACAACAAAAATAAAAGAAAAAGAAAGGAAAAAGAAGAGAAAAATGAGGGAAAATAAGACAAAATAGGAGAAATGTGTGGAGGGGAGTGTGCCGGCCCATTAGGATGACAGCAGTAGGGACTGCCAGGTCCCAATGATGATCTCACTCCTCCTAGATCTAAGGAGTGCAGGCCGGATTGCTGAGATATGGCCCTATCTCAACAAAATCTGAATTAAAAGGGCAAAAAAAAAAAAAAAATGCAAGAGGAAAAAATCCGGTTTTCTTTTGAGCCATGGATCTGAGATCAGATCTCATGGTGGAGAGAAAACAACCGTTTTTTGTTGGGCAGCACAAAAGGGTCACATCCGGAATGAGGTGGCAGCCCAAAAATAAAAGGAAAAAAAAAAAAAAAAAAACGAAACTGTGCATTTGGCCCAAAAAGAGAGCCAAATGCACCAAAAATTGAAAAATGATCCAAGGACCACCATGGGGTAGCTAGGAATATTGGTGGCCTTGGATTTCAGCCTGATCCAGGGCTGAAAATGTGCCACCACTTGGGAAAATGCTCCGGCGTACCCAAGGGAGGCCGAAACTTGGAAAAATCGAGAAAAATGCCCATAAGGTCTTTTTCTCCCAAGTAGGCTACCCCTTGGATTCAAGGGGGCAGCATTTTCCAAGAGGTAGGAGGTTGAAAAGAGGCCCATGGGGTAGGCCGAGTTGGTACCAACCACTCGGACTACATGTACCTGGCCAAAAGGAGGTCCAGGTGCCCCTTGAGAGGCCCAGAGGTGAAGTTTGGCAAAGGGGGTACCCCGGTTCACCTTGGGGTGCTTGGGAGGGCCCGAGGGCTGGACGGACTGCTGTTCCCAGCCTATATAAGCTGGGGATTCAGTCCGCCACACTCATACTTGCAGAGGGGAAGATTCCCTAGTCTTAGTGGTAGGAGCCCATAGCAACCTGGCGGAGGTGAGAGAGGAAGAAGAAAGGCTTGAAGGAGAAGAAAGTCATAGCCAAGAAGGAGGGAGCTTCATTGAGAGTGAGACATCCAAGGGGTGAGTGAAGAGATGCCTCCCCCTTCTTCTCCCTTCTCTTCTCTCCCCTCTCCCTCTTCTTCTCCTCCCCTTCTCCTTCTTCTTCCCCTTCTTCTTCTTCCTCCTCTTCTTCTCCTTCCTTCTTCTTCTTCTCCTCCTTCTTTTTCTTTTCCCCTTTCTTCTTCTTCTTCTTCCTCCTCTTCCCCTTCTTCTTCCCCTTCCCTTCCCTTTTCCTTCCCCCCACCCTTCTCTCCACCTCCCTCCTCACTCATCTCCGTGTGTATGTGAGCACAAAACTTGTTATTTTCTCTCATATTCTTAATTTCCTACTTGTTTTTCTACTTGGGTATGAAGCGCAACTCATATGTTGATGACAACTTGTATTTGAGTGTTGTGATGTGCATGTTTTGTCTTTTTCCTTACTCCTATGTAAATTGCAACTCATCTCCTAGTGTATGTGAGTTCAAAACTTGCATTTTCTCTCATATTCGTCATTTTCTACTTGTTTTCTTACTTGGATGTCGCAACTCATCTCCTAGTGTATGTGAGCTCAAAACTTGTCATTTTCTCTCATATTCATCATTTCCTACATGTTTTCCTACTAGGATGCAAATCGCAACTCTCTCCCTAATGTATGTGAGCCTAAACTTGTGATTTTCTCTCATGATCTTCATGTTTCTACTTTTTTTCCTACTTGTGGGCAAATCGCAACTCATATGTTGATGTCAACTTGTATTTGAGTGTTGTGATGTGCATATTTTGTCATTTTCTTCGCTCCTATGTAAATCGCAACTCACCTCCTAGTGTATGTGAGCTCAAAACTTGTCATTTTTTCTCATATTCTTCATTTCCTACCTGTTCTTCTACTAGGGTTTAAATCGCAACTCATATGTTGGTGTTAACTTGTGTTTAAGTGTTGTGATGTGCATGTTTTGTCCTTTTCTTCACTCCTATGTAAATCGCAACTCATCTCCTAGTGTATGTGAGCTCAAACTTGTCATTTTCTCTCATATTTTTTCATTTCCTACTTGTTCTCCTACTTGGGTGTAAATCGCAACTCATATGTTGATGTCAACTTGTGTTTGAGTGTTGTGATGTGCATGTTTTGTCCTTTTCTTCACTCCTATGTAAATCGTAACTCATCTCCTAGTGTGTGTGAACTCAAAACTTGTCATTTTCTCTCATATTCTTCATTTCCTACTTGTTTTCCTACTTGGGTGTGAATCGCAACTCATATCTTGGTGTAGAGTAGTGTTTGAGTAGTGTTTTGTGCTTATTTTGTCTATTCTACCTCTCTCAAGTGAATCGCAACTCTCTCTCTGGTGTATGTGAGCCCAAACTTGTTATTTTTCCTCATATTCCCTATGTTCTACCTGTTTTTCTACTTCGGTGTGAATCACAACTCATATCTTGGTGTAGAGTAGTGTTTGGGTAGTGTCTTGTGTATGTTTTGTCCAATACTCCATCCCCATGTGAATCGCAACTCTTCCCCTGGTGTGGGTGAGCGCAAACTTGTGAATTTCTTTCTTGTTCTTCACTTTCCACTTGTTCTCTCACTTAAGTATGGATCGCAGTTTCTGTACTAGTGTAATGTAGTGGTCTGGGAGTGTAGAAGGTCTGCATTGCCTGGCCTTCACCCTCCGATAAGACGCTGAGTTTTCCCTTCATGCTCTAGGTCTGATACTGCACGTCTTTACCCCCCCGTGTTCTATTTGAACGCAGGAATTTGAGAGTTTGATGGGTTGCTGTTTTTCGGTAGTTCGAAATGTTGTTGTATTTTCCTTTACTGGTAGCTATAGGTCTGCAGTCCTTGACAAAACCTGGCCAGCATAGACTGCTGATCCGGGGAAAAGATAGGGCAACCACCGCTGGTGCAAGGGCCGCACGAAAAACAACAAACGGGTCAAATACAGCCGAAGGCACGACAGCAACGGCGCTGCTGAAACTTGGGGAGGAGGTCTGAGAATTCTCAAACCTCATTTTCTGAGTACATACAGATGGCCTGCAGACCCAGCAAGCCATCGGAGTCAGTTTTCTGAAAAAATCAGAAAACGGCATTCCTCCGAACTGTTCGCCCGGAACCGGCCGACGCCCGAATCGGGCAACTTGACCCAAACGACGTCAGAATGAAACGA
This sequence comes from Chara braunii, assembly GCA_003427395.1. Classification (NCBI taxonomy): domain Eukaryota; kingdom Viridiplantae; phylum Streptophyta; class Charophyceae; order Charales; family Characeae; genus Chara; species Chara braunii. The sequence goes on along the minus strand of BFEA01000601.1, from coordinate 674,872 downwards.
AATTTTGTGGAGGGCTTCCCTGTGATACAGAGAGAGGGCCCACCAAACTTTGCGTGATTCTGATGTCGTTTGGGGCAGGTAACGTACGTCTGAGTATTCTGAATTTTCGCCTTGGTGGAAAAAACAGAGAAAGCGGTAAGCTACCGCAACTAGCGGAATCTGCAGATTCTGCAGGTTCCCAGCCAACTGTGTCTGCTGCAACTGAGTGTTTTCTGCATATACAATGTGGACTGTGTACTGTGGGAACTGTTTTTGCCTCCGGGGCTAAGGGGTACGACGGCCAATGAGCCCGGTCGCTAGGGTAGAAAGCAACTTGGGGCCCAGGGTCACTTTGAACCCCGTCACCCCTTCACCGCCACCTGCACCCATCCGCCGTAACCAACCTTCTTCCACCTTCTTCAACCTCCATCACCCCCACCCATTCACCATAGCCAACCTTCACTTACCTTCTTCCGTCTCCCTCGCCTACACCCATCCACCATAGCCATTCTTCACCTACCTTTTCCACCTCCACCACCCGCACCCATCCACCATAGCCAACCCTCACTTACCTTCTTCCACCTCCGTCACGCGCACCCATCCACCATAGCCAACCCTCACTTACCTTCTTCCACCTCCATCACCCGCACCCATCCACCATAGCCAAGCTTCACCTACCTTCTTCCAGCTCCATCACCCGCACCCGTCCGCCATAGCCAACCTTCACCTACCTTCTTCCACCTCCATCATCCGCGCCCATCCACCATAGCCAACCTTCACCTACCTTCTTCCACCTCCATCACCCGCACCCGTCCGCCATAGTCAATCTTCACCTACCTTCTTCCACCTCCGTCACCCGCATCCATCCGCCATAGCCACCCTTCACCTACCTTCTTCCACCTCCATCATCCGCACCCATTCACCATAGCCAACCTTCACTTACCTTCTTCCGCCCCCCTCACCTACACCCATCCACCATAGCCAACCTTCACCTACCTTCTTCCACCTCCACCACCCGCACCCATCCACCATAGCCAACCCTCACTTACCTTCTTCCACCTCCGTTACCCGCACCCCTCCAACATAGTCAACCCTCACTTACCTTCTTCCACCTCCATCACCCGCACCCATCCACCATAGTCAACCTTCACCTACCTCCTTCCACCTCCATCACCCTCACCCGTTCGCCATAGTCAACCTTGACCTACCCTCTTCCACCTCCATCACCGCACCCAGCCACCATAGCCAACCTTCACTTACCTTCTTCCACCTCCATCACCCGCACCCATCCACCATAGCCAACCTTCACCTACCTTCTTCCACCTCCATCACCCGCACCCGTCCGCCATAGCCAATCTTCACCTACCTTCTTCCACCTCCGTCACCCGCACCCATCCGCCATAGCCAACCTTCACCTACCTTCTTCCACCTCCATCATCCGCGTCCATCCACCATAGCCAACCTTCACTTACCTTCTTCCACCTCCATCACCCGCACCCATCCACCATAGCCAACCTCCACCTGCCTTCTTCCACCGGCACCCATCCACCATAGCCAACCTTAACCTCACACCTTCTTCCTCCTCCATCACCTATACCCATCCACCATAGCCAACCACCCCACACCTTCTTCCTCCTCCGTCACCTACGCGCGTCCACCATAGCCGACCACCCCACACCTTCTTCCTCCTCCATTACCTACACCCATCCACCATAGCCGACCACCACACACCTTCTTCCTCCTCCGTCACCTACTACCGTCCATCATAGCTAACCACCTCACACCTTCTTCCTCCGCCATCACCTACACCCATCCACCATAGCCGACCACCTCACACCTCCCTCCTCTATCATTTCCCTCGTTCACACAAAGGTCCTAGAGACCCCAAGGGGCACACGGGACCTTAGGTAGGACCTGTTAGGGAAAGTCAAGGAGCAAGGTCGATTAGGATGTGAAACTCCTCGTTTTCTCTCTCCTCCTCTCTCTCTCTCTCTCTCTCTCTCTCTCTCTCTCTCTCTCTCTCCAACCCCCCTTGACTCTGAACTCTCCCATCACCCCTTCCCCTCCATGGCATGTGACTAACCTCTCCCCTCACCCGTTACATTGCCAGGGAACGAACGACAAAAAACTTGATCCTCACTTGGTGGAAAGCAAGGGCAAGGGGAGGGTTGCCGGTCCCTTGTGCCACCAGGAAGGAAAAAGCACCGGACTTCTGTGAGCATCCAGGAAAGTGGAAAAGAGTGAAGTTTTGTGACAAGGTCAGTTGACTCAACCATCTTCCCCGACTGCATGACTAAGGTGCTTGCATGGCTTGCTTGCGGGAAAGGAAAGGGCACGCATGAGAGGGTTGGAAGGGAAAAGGACTACTTAGGGTTGTGGGAGGGGCGATGTGTTTACCCCAATGGGGATTGTACTTGGCTTTTGTTTCGTGTGGTCTTGCGCAGGTGAGTAGCTTAGGATGGTTTGAGCGAGACTGGATCCGCGGAATGCGGGCAAGAATGGGAAAACCGACGAGGGATGGACATGGGCCTAATGTAAACTATGGATGCGGGTGGGACTTGACGATCGTGTGCTTGGGAAAGGGGACATAGCTTGTGTGATGGATGCGTGTCTTGATTCTTTGTGTGCAACATGGAAGCCCGAAAAGACTAAGTCAAGGCTTGCACAGCAACAAACCGAAACCATCTGGCGACTAAAGCGCCTATGGTTGTGGAGAAGATCTCCGACAGTCTGGTTTTTTCGCCAGACCAGCCAAAACTTCTGGCAACGTATCTTCGTCTCTGTGGGTGAACGACACTGGGCCGCTATCTTCTCGATTGAGATCTTCCTGATCTCCGCTCTCGAAACCCTCTCATCGTACTTGACACCCATTACTGTTTTTCATCACAGTGAAGCCTTAAACTTCCTCCTTACTACAACATCCACCACTGCATTTAAAGTTTTGTCGGTTGCCTTCCTTGAGAAACTTTGAATATTTGAGAATATCAAGGCCAATTCTTCCAACTGCATTTCTCCTAATTTCTTACGTTTCCATGGACATTTCAACAATTGATGCAGCTTTCGTTTTTCAGATGGGTCCCCTGGTTGTCTTTCCCTTACTCGTGGGAATCGAATATCCCCTCCTTCTTCAAAAAACGACTTCCCTCTCTTCAGTTTTCCTTTCGATCCTTTGAAAAGCAGGTCAGACTCCCCAAATCTTTTTTTGACTATATTCCAGTCCTCACCCCATATCTTTCCTCCGCTCGAAACGACCACTTTATCCTTATTTCCTTTGACCTTGGCGATGGTAGCGGTCAACTTCACAACACTCTTCTCACCTTTCACTTCGAATCTCACAACCCTTTCATTGTCAAAGTATCTTCTCCGCTCCTTCTTTCTCTCCCTCCTTCCCTTTTCGTTTCCCCTTATTCCTATTATTTCTTCGGTCGTTACATTCTTTTACATTAAGCACTGGGCACCACCTCTTAATCATCCTTCCCTCCAATCCTTCCAACTCGTTTTTCTTGGCTACCGCCACTGGTATAGCAATATATGACTCCCATCCCAACTTCCGAAGCCATGCATACAACTTATTCCTCCTCCCAGCGTCTCCTGCACATGTCCTACCCACGTGCTCTGCCCATCTATCACTTAGTTTGCGTTTTGTCTTACCAATATACACCAATTTACACCTCGGATTGATGAGCGGATAGACACAGGAGTCCGGATTATCCCACCTGTCCTTTTTTTTTTCAACAATTTCCTAGCAGCATTCGACAAATTTTCTACCCCACTCAACTTCGCCCTCCAGTAGAAGCAGAAGAGTTACGTTCCTCAAAATTCTCTCCACTAGATGTTTCAGCTCCCCTACACGCCGGTTAATTCTACACCACTTGCGACATTCCAGGAATTCAAACAGAGTATCCCAACTCTCACTCTTACTCGTCTGGCTCACCCTGAGGGTCTTGCTGATCTCCCCTTATCTAGATCTTGTTGGACTTGGTTGATGTCGAGCCGGATGCGTTCTTACCTCGAAAACAAAACGTTACTCGCAGCTCCGCAAGGATATCGACCACATGATTCACCCCGTAAAAGGGAACTCCAGCTCCCTTGCACATGGCTTGTACAGTCTCTGGGTAGAAACATCCCAGGGACTTGCGCACGGCCTTTCTGTATGCAGACTCCGTGGCGTACTTCTCACCCAAAGGAACACCTTCCCACGGGTCTTCCCCCTGCGCCATCCTGTTAGCTTGTGCCTCGGCCTTAGTAGGCCGGCCCCTTCCTTTCTTTTTCATACTTGACGGTGTACCCAACTCTTCACGCCTGCCTTGCTTTGAGGGTGTTTCCACGGGCGGACTGTTCTCAACATCTCCCGTTGAGTCTCTTCGCTTTCTTTTGTCCTTTAAAGGCGTCTGCTCGGCTTCGTCTTCTTCATCTTCGGAGCTTGACGACGGTTGCTGCTGTGAATCTTCGTTCTGCTTTTTCTTGTCTATCGTCACTCCTTTTATTCCTCACTGTACGATCTTCTCGAGCTTTGTTTCATATTCTTCTCTTTGTTCAACCAGCAACTTCTTCATCTCCCACCTTCTTCGCTGTTCTTTAGCTTCTTTTGTCTTCTTCTTCGCCAATTCCACCCTCGTCGCTTCCTCCTTTGCGGCTTTTTTCTCAGCCTCTTTCCTGATTTTTTCTTCAGCATCCCTCTTTGCTTCCTTAACCGCTTTCTGTTGGTTGATAAGTTGCTTTGCCATTTTTCCCACGGCGCTTAGCGATTCCTCCAACTCTTTACTTAAGGCCACCGTACCTCCTTGTGCACCGCCAGAGGTTCGACCTTGTAACCTCGGGCACTGACTCTTATAATGCCTTAGCTCGTTGCATTCATAGCAGCGTACTTGCCTTCCTCCACCTTCCCTAAATCTTTTGCGTTCATACGGGTCAACCGACCCTCCTCGTCTTTCTTTTGTACTCCTCTCGTATCGGTCGTCTCATCCTCTTTCTCGTCTCTCATCGCCACTATCGTAGTCCTGGAACCTCTCCCTCCTTTCGCGCGAGTCGTACCTTCGGCTCCCCATCTTCGTCATCTGTTTGTATCTTCGCCTCACTCGGACATACCTCCAGACCGTCACTTGACGCTCACTCTACGGTCGCTTTGACCTCCCTTGCTTTTCCAGGACTTGTTCCGCAGCTCTTGGTCATCACTCGATTGTCTTCATGGAAACTATTCACCAGTTCGGCGTTCGTTGTCGTGTACAGTAACTCGGTTCCTCAGTGGCACCATACTCCAAGTAACGTCCCTTGAATGGTTGCAGTGCTCGCTCAAAGCAGATTGAGAACGGTGCGGAACGTGCATATGCACACATGCAACGTGCTTGTTTACGTATGGCAAACATTTGATAGACCGTAGTCAACTCGAAACGAAACGCTTAATTGCTTAGAAATTGTTGATAAAGCACCGCACAGCACCAGACCCAGCCTCCTCAAGGAGCGTTCCGAATAGAAAACCTATGTAAATCGTCTCTCGGCTATTAATACCGGAGCGAACTTAGAAAAAACAACAAAGGTGAAAAACATAAAAGGTAAACGAAGAGACCCCACAGCTCAAAGGCATCCCCGAAACTACTTCCAATTCTACCCCAAACTACTTCAAATTCTACCCAAAAAGCAAAAGGTTTGCTAGCTACAACAAAAGCGAATCCAGACAGCTAACCCGCCTATTTCAAACCCCGTCATGAATCCCCGTACCTCCTTGATTTATCACTCAATTTCCCAGGTAACCCTTTTGGCCAACTCATCCCAGTCCGGGGCCTTTTTTCGCACGAACTTCCATAGAGTCCCATCAAACAGTTCCCCTGGATAGTCTTGCCTACGCAGCTCGCGTTTCAGCGTCAGCAGACTTTCCTCCCCTATTGTGAAAGTTGTTTCTGTATTAGGAGTTAATCTTTAAAAAATTATTGGTTGACCAAATTTATCCCATACTGTGAAAGCTTCTTGATGATGCATTCGTCGTTCTGTATTGCTGCCCCAAACATAAGATGAGGCATATTCAACATTATGTAATAATTTTTGTGCAGCGCCATTGACAACGACGGGTTCATTACCACATAGTCGTCATTGTTTATTTTCTAAAACTATTTCTAAATTTTTTCAAGATATATTTGGTATGGGTTCTTGTATTTGTGGGTTAGTTGTGCATGTGATGTGTGACATGGTATAAACACGTTCAATAGCTTATTTATCAAATATAACTAAAATAAAATATGAATCTTTTGCAAATTTCCTATGGCTTAAAAGAAAATAATGTTTTATGCATTCAGACTTTGAGACATGAATACGTTTATCTGATTCTCCAATATGTCCACGTCCATATGGAAAAAGGTGCGAAAAAAAATTTGCATCAATGTCAGTATCGAATGTATTACTAAGTTTATTCGATGATTGAATAACATAAATTTGATAATGAATATTTTTTAATTCTTTATTATCAATTAGTTTTTTTTCTGTCATGTTCATTGTTGAAGCAATTGTTTTTTGTGAACAATTTTGTTTTTTCTATATAAATTTTTTTGTCTATGATATGATACATGTTACAAACACGGTGAGAATATGCAGTGCAGAGAACAGGTACACACAGTGAGAGCACACAAGTGACACGTGTCACTGTAGTGACGGCAAGCGAGAAACTGATAAAACCAAGGGTTACCACGTTCGAGCCGACAAACCCAAGAACCACCGCAAACCGCTAACCAGCCCGGGCGACAGTCTACCGTCGTCACGGTCAACTTTACACCGCGGGAACCCTTGAGGCTAAAAACAGCAAACGTCTACCTACTTATAGTCCGACAAGTGACAAAAAACCAACCGAAACAGCTTCAGGCAGACTCCGCCTCCGTTGAGGTGGGACTGTCCTCATAATACCAAGGTAAGCCAGTGGTACCGGACCTCCTTCAGGAGACTTCCTAAATCCTGTACCTGTGGAAAAAATCTAGGGCGGGCAGATATTCAAAACCGGTTTCTTGGCAACCCAGTGCAAAAAGCTGTCCCAAGTAATAACTGGCTCGCGTAAAAACCAAAAGTGAGCCCGTCCGTCCAAAGGAGTCAAAGGTAAACAACAACATCAACAACAAAAACCCTATTCAAATCCTAATATCAACAGCAAATAACCCTGTTCAAATCCTAACAATCACAAATTAAATTCATGGTCCTACGCCAGTACCCATCTCTCCTGCTGCCAAAGCGTCAAAATACACGGCTTACAAACTTCTCAGGAAAATCCTTCTTCAACAGTTCTTGTTGGAGTCCCAAGACCTTGTTGGGGATCTCTGACTGTAACGAGGTATTCTGATCGATGCAATGAAGGTGACTTCCTATCACAACGCTCTTCTGCTTACGACTTCCCCACTAATGAAAAGATTGTCCATTTTGAATCTTCAATGGTTCCTCAGACCAGATGCTGGATTCATTTCAAGACAACTGCACGCAGCCTAGATACAAAAAATTCTGCTCAGTTCGAATTTGGCAACCCAAGAAGTCCAATGTACCCGTTCCATCATCGGTCCGCTCAAGCGTCAAATTACTGGGATAGCATTTCAAAAGAGCTTCAAGGATCAACTGTCTCACGTCATCATTCTTACTGGAAATTACCAGCATAATATCATCAATGAGTCTCAAAGCACCAAAACACCGGCATAATCGACCCAGAGCACGGGTCATCTGGTATTCAGAAAAAACACACATAGTACAGGCGATGGGGGGACTCATATTTTTCCCCATCCGAACTCCTTGCTCCTGTTTAAGAAGTACCCCAGTAGCATAGCAGAAGGTATGCTCAACTTCGATATGCACAAACTTCACAACATCCACAAGATTGAAAGTTTTTCAGTGATCTGCACAAGTGGTAATGCCGAAGGAAGCTCCCTTCCCCCGTGTATTAACCCGAACTCGGTCAAGGCCCTTGGCCATAAAGTGATTCGCGATCCAATCGATAGACTGTAATAGCGTGTCATGTGATAACTTGCTGAACATTTCTTTGACATCAAATGAGTAGGACCAGATGACCCGCTTCCCACCCAATTTACTCAACTTCTCGTTCAGGTTGTCGAGGAGACCCACACCTTGAAACCAATCAACGAATTCTTAAAAAGATGAACCCATCATTCCATCGTGGCGTGCGGCTATTCAGTCAGCTGATTCAGCGGGTCTGCGATCGACCACCATTAACCAATCCCCGACTCACGCACTCCCTCCCTCAACAGAAAAATTGTCGGTTTTTTTTTTTGCGTTGATCGTGGGTCCTTGACCCCTTTCAACTGTTTTTAAACTGTTTTTCCTGTTGAAACCAACGTTGGTGAGTTATGTTGCCCACATGAAATGATGGAAACCAACGTTGGTGAGTTATGCTGTCCACATGAAATGATGGAAACCAACGTGGTCAACAGGAAGTGATGGAAAATTCATGAGTTATGTTGTCCACATGAAATGACAGGATAAATTGTTGAACTTTGTGTTCGTAAACAGTTTTTAATCTGTTTATAATCTGTTGAAGTGCGTAGGGCACGTTGAACTGTGTGTTGGTAATCAGTTGTTAAACAACCGAACACATGACTTCATGTAGGATATCAAATTCGAATCGTGATGGAAATGTGATGGAAATGTGATGAATTGTGTTGGAAATGTGATGGTGTTGTGTTTGGAATGATGGTGCCTGCCTGTTGATGGGATGAC
>BFEA01000601.1:592238-594738 GCA_003427395.1 Chara braunii | reverse complement strand
CACCACTTGCCGTTAGATGACAGGCTGTTTTCTCCCCACGACAGTTGGTCAAGGTTTGGGATGGTGACAAGGGCGCCCCGGTTAAAGGCCCAATCTACTTCGCCCTCTGTGGTATGAACCTCAATCATCCTGTTCTCTTCTGTGGAGCATGCTTTACGATCTCCAACAAAATCCTAGGGGGTGTGAGTTACCCTGTAAGTGGTTCTGTTTTCCTCCCCTGGGCTTTTGTTCTTTCTCTAATGCTATTTCCTCCCCCTAACCCTTTGTCGGTCTTCCGCTTCGACTGTCCTCGGCGTTTGCATCGCCCTTCTCTCATCGACCTCTCTCTCTGCCTCCCCCCCGTCTCCATTCCCTTCAACGTTCTCTCACTTGCTTGCAACGTCCATCTTCTCACGCCTCTCTCTTTGTTCTTTTACCCGTTCTGGCGTTTTCCATGGTTTCCTTCGGTCTGACACTGTTCAGTATCTTGCTCCATAGACCCTGACACTTGGAGAGTTTCCTGTCCGCCTTTTCTTCATCCCAACCGCACTGAATTGCCGTTCCTGGTTTCGGCCTTAGCCCACCAACGCCGTTCATGCTGTCTGACGCGGGCTCAGCCGATTGTGCCTCGTTCTCTTCGGGGTCCGCCCTGGAACCCTAATAGCCTCTTTTCTTTCTCTACTTCCTTCATCACCGCACTAGCGGCTCTTCGGGCTCGCTCCACCACTGAACACATGCACAAAAGACAAATTATGGTGGTGCATGTTTCCATGTTTTAGTGGAAGATTCATTCCTATTTTGCACATTTTCTGAGTGGTGGAGCGAGGCCCAAGCTGCCGTGCACTCCCGTCGTTGATCTAGATGTCACCACCCCTGTTCCGCATTCTCTAGTGACGTCGACTTTTGCGGCTGTACTTCGATACCGCTACATTGCCCTGCCCTTTCCTCCACCTGACGTTGCAGCCGCCGTGTCGTCAGCTCTCCCTCTTCCCATGCTTTTCCAGCTGTGGCCTGCTTCTCAACCAACCTCTTTTGTCATTAACTGCCAGTTCTGTTGCCTGTGCTCACCTCTCGCTCCTCTTCCCGGACCCTACATGTTACAGCCTTCCCTTTCGGGCCTTTCCTCGTTGTGATACTCCTCCCCGCTTTGTCTTCCGCCCTTCCTCCTTTTCCGTTCCTCCCCTGCTCCTTCTCTCATCCTCTCCTTTCCTTGTGTTGTTCTCTTTTCCCTCTTTCGACTGAATAATAACCTTTCGTTTATTGTTAGATCGCCGACGGATATTTTTCCCGACCTTTCCAAATTGCGTTGACGGCCGCCCTCGTCTCCATCATTCCCATTGCCTCTCTCTCCTCTCGATTGATCAGTCATTACTCTCTCCTTTTCGTTCCTCTCGGTGCCACAATGATCTCTCTCCCATGTCCTACCCCCCTCCTTCTGAGTGTTCGTTGTATTTACCGCTTGTTGTTTCACCCGGTTCCGTGCGTCCCCTCGTGCCCTCCAGTTTCCTCGTCCCGTTCCACCTCATCTCCTTCCTTTTGCCCCTGGAGTCCCTGGTGCTTCGTCGTTTCTTATCTCTTCCTCACGGCTTTTCGATCTCTGTCGGATCTTTCTCTGGTCTCTTTCCTCTTCGTCGCGAATCTCGTCTTCCCTGGGTACGCGCTTCGCTCTGCACTCCTCCCTTCGAATTCTACCCCATGTTGTTCTCCAGTCTTCTCTTCGGCTGGGCTACGACGTCCTCCCTTCTTCGCTGTTTCGATACGACTTTAATCCTCCTTTTATTTTATGATGTTGTATTCTTCGCGTGTCCCCCGTACTCTTATCGCTGGCTTTGGAACTGTTGCTTCTTTTGCAGTCTGCTGTGCGCGCAATGCCATATCGTCCCATTTTCTTGCGCCTGCGTTTGTCTTGCGGCTTTGTGCCTAAATGGCCGTGCCCTTGCTCGTTCCCTTGCTTTGTGACCTGCTTGCCCCGCTTTTCCAAAAGTTCACTGACCGACCTTCGGGTCTTATCTCAGCTCTGGATCCGTCTTCCGATCCGTGACGCTTTATTCGGACGGCCGCCCTCGGGTGTGCCCTCGCGCGAAATCGGCTGGTTCTGTGTATTGGACGGTGTCGGCTTCGCTTGCTTGCCATCTGGTCAGTCATTCGCGTTCCTGTTTCCGCTAGTTTGATATTGCACGATGTCTCTTTTCTTGTTAGCGCTCTCCCAGATCTTCGATTTCTTGTTTGCGTCGTCGGTTTCCCATTTCATCGCTCGTTTGACGCGTTTGTCCTGTTCTATTACTCTCTCTTCCATGTCTTTTGCTTGCACCGGATCGTTTGTTCCCTTCCCCTAAACACCTCGCCTGCGCTTCTCCTTTCATTCCTCTTGGCTCACGCCCTTGTTGTCATTTTCGCGGCCGTCCTCCTTTCACTTCTCCGCTTGCGTTTTGGTATCTGCTTCTTGCATAATACTTGTGTTTTCTTGGGTACATGGTGAACCTTGTCGTTCCTCCTCTCTTCTCCCCCCTTCTACTTTCTC
>BFEA01000601.1:584738-589738 GCA_003427395.1 Chara braunii | reverse complement strand
CTGGCACCCAATNAGAGAGAGAGAGAGAGACATGTCATATCGCCAGCAGAGAAACCATTTCCCTTTCGCTTGGGACGCACAGACCACTGTTGCATGCTGGCACCCAATCATCCCTCCTTGATGGCGATGGTTAACATCGGTGGCTCTTCGACCTCCACCCTCTCATTCCCCCCTGATGGCGACGACAACCGCCGCTGGCTCTTCGACCTTGCTCACATGTGCAAACACACGCAGCCGGGCGGGGGGAGAGAGAGAGAGAGAGAGAGAGAGAGAGAGAGAGAGAGAGAGAGAGAGAGAGAGAGAGAGAGAGAGAGAGNGAGAGAGAGAGAGAGAGAGAGAGAGAGAGAGAGAGAGAGAGAGAGAGAGAGAGAGAGAGAGAGAGAGAGGCATGTCACATCTCCAGCAGAGAACCCGTTCCCCTTGTGTTTGGAATGCGCAGACCACTGTTGCGTGCTGGCATCCAATCATCCCCCCTTGATGGCGATGGTTGGCGTTACTGGCTCTTCGACCTCCACTGTCTCATTGCCCCCTGATGGAGACGGCAACCGCCACTGGCTCTTCAATCTCGCCTACACATGCAAACACACGCAACAGGGCGGGGAGAGAGAGAGAGAGCAAGGCATATCACATCACCAGCAGAGAAAGCGTTCCCCTTGCGCCTGCAAGGCCTGGACCACGGCTGCATGCTGGCACCCACTCATCTCACCCCGATGGTGAAGCCGCTGCTGCGCGCTGGAACCCATTCATCTCCCCCTGATGGTGTCAACCGCCACCGGCTCTTCGACCTCGTGCTGCTTCTTGTTCCTACCTGGGCCGCCATAAGGGCACGCTGCACTGCCAGACAGCCCCACCCTGCTGGGTACTGCGGCTGCACTTTTCCCTATGCCGCCCTGCTTCCCCTTGCCGGTCCTCCTGGGTCGACCCCAGGATGGTCCCGTCCTGCCTGTATTGCTGTGGTACCTAGGGTCTCGCTTGGGCGTCATAACATGATGTCTCAATGCAGTGTTGCCGAATGGATGCCCTTAGGTTGGAGTGTGACTCAAGTACACTCTTCAACACCTTAGGAGGGTGGCTCATTCCTTTTCTGATCTCAAATCCCTCCCTGTTTTCTGATCTCAAATCCCTCCCTGACTACACTGTCCAACACCTTAGGAGGGTGGCGGATGCCTTTTCTGATCTCAAATCCCTCCATCAATCATTCATTTGTGAACTCTGTATTCTATCGCAGGTTGGAGAGGGGAAGAGATGAGAAAAGTATCAGGACAATGAACTTGGTTTCCCCATCTTTCCGACATTTTTGATTCGTCCTTTGTCTTCCATCGGGTCTATATCGTTCTCGTTGTTGTATGCCTTCCTGTCCATGTGGACTACCAGAATAGGGTTTGCTAACATGAAGGCAACTTCTGGAAAGTACCAAACCTCTTCTCACTAGATTGTTGGCACTCGGTGATCACTTGGATGGGAATAAGGAGTAGCATAACCAAAACCACATATAGGCCTGAAGTTCAAACCACCCATCGACTGAGCCTGTGTTTGCTGAGAGGTATTTATGCTGTTGCACTTTCCAATGGTTGATGAATTAGAGATAAAATGGATTGTGGAAGCCCAGAGGGTGTTTGGGATTAATCATTTATGGTCACTTTGTGAGGGATATCTGTTCGTAGAATAGGAAAAGCACTGGTTTGGAGACCCAAGACCAGGAAGACTCTTCCCAAGCAAGTGGACTCAGTAAATGTCTCCCAGCTCGATCAACCTGCGATCGCTGTCCATGCCTTCGCATTCCTCGTTGGTTCTTTGAAATTATAGGAAAAACGGGGTGGGGGGGAAGGGTTACAGATAGCACCTCTCTTTAAGAGGGAGAAAATCTAGGCAGTTTCTACAAAAGCTCGCAAGACATTGTGCATGGTTCTGAAGGCCAAGTCCAATTGGATACTATTAGTCACTGAATCGATGGTGTCTATGCACAATTGAAATTCATAGCTTTGTCACTCTTGTTTGGCAAGATTAGTTTGTTGTGTGGGAAACAAGGGCTCAATTAACGTCAATATCAGGACTGGGTGAGAAGATGGTAAACAGAGTCCAACACCCATGTCGAGCAAAGCTAGATCTATGTAACAAACGATGAACATTTAGCTTCCTTGTATCTCCTGGTAGGTCAGAGCCTCATACTAAACGATGGTGTTGAATCCAGCAGTTAACTTGAAAGGGTGTCCGAGACCAAGAAGACTGCCGTGTATCTCCAGATAGGGCTGTAAGCGTTGCCCAGAGTTAGAGGGGCGAGCCTCACAACGGATTTGAATTGAGCAGTTACCTTCAGAGGGTGTTTGAGACCAAGACTGCCATTGTTTGCTGTAATAAAAGAACAGTCCAGATTCACATTCACGCTCTCGCAAGCGATGGTGTCAAAATTGACTAGCACATTGCAGTTGAAGTGGGGCCCAAAATGGGGTTATCCTAAGGCTATCTGTAACTCGATGAGGCCAAGAGATCACATGCAAGAATCGAAGGAAAAAGAATAATGAAATTAGCCGCATTATGAAGGAGTACATTCAGTTTGCAAGTCGTTGCATGTATCTTAAAGGCAACTCATTTCTGGTTAGATGAAAAATTAATGGCGAGCAAGCAGTTTCTCACGCCAAGACTTTCACCAGTAACTCAAGCTCCTTCGTTCTTGGAAGTTATTCTCTTCCCTGTGTCTGGCAGTCCGTTCACGCCATAGGCTGACATTCACATCAATGCTTCACAAATCTCGTAACTCACTTAACTTGCGGCTTCATCCATCCAACTCCATGGTGGTAGCCTTATCTTTGCCTAATGAAAGGCTGCGAAAACCGTGTGAATGCATTGTAACATTGGCTACGCCTGCCTCCTCCATGCAATGCTGTGGGTCATGGTGCAAGTTTCTTGCCATGATGCCTGTTTGAGCGGGCTTCATCCATCCGCATAAACCGTAGAGGTCCGAGACCCCTTCATGAGGGTCTACTTCAAGAGCTTGAAATCCATGTCGAGTTTTGGAGTGGACATCCACCGTTGGAACTCTGTGATCCGGGCTTCAGTAGGTGTGCTGCCTTGCCACCAGTCCTTAAGTGACCCAGAAAGTAGAAAGGGATATAATGGGGGATCTTTCGGTCTTTGTCAATTTCAGAAGTGTATTTGGTATGTGCTTAGATATCTTGATGTCAACGACCTGGCTCACAAAGGAGCGTCGCCATGCCCATGTGCAACCTCTTAATGGCCTTTGTTCATAGAATTTGTGAGATTCTATTGTTTGTGATGCTCCTTAGCACTTTCCTATTGACCAAAGTACTGATCGAGGTGACTTACTTCCCATGGACCTTATGGGGATTGGCTACCCTTCCAGCGATAGCGTTCATGAACACACATCAACTGGGCAACCCGTGTTCAGTTGAACAACGTACACAAAAAGCGTTGTGTGGCCCCAGTTGACCCCACCACATGTTAAGGAGAGCCAGAGCACCCTGTCGTATGCATTTTTTTCTCCCAATCTAGGTAGATGGAAATGCAATGCCGACTAGCTCTTCTATTTTTTGGTGTGCTTGCACTTGTTGCAGCCATGGAAATGCAATGCTGACTAGCTCTTCATTTTTTTCGCGTGCTTGCACTCGTTGCGGCCATGGTAGTTACTCTGGACCACACATGCCCTAACTAGCGTCCTTCTTGGTACACATAATATGCAACGCCAACAGATCTCATATGGATCATCTAATTGAGGCCTGTGGTATGATCCTTGTTGATGTCGATAGCACTATAGTTGCCAGAATGGTATGGTTGTAGGCTCTCTCTCAATGGGGGGGTGGAGATCCGAATCTCAATCGACGTGAACAATCTTTGGTCCTCATATGGATCATCGAATTGAGGCCTTCGGTATGATCCTTGTTGATGTTGATATCACTGTAGTTGCCAGAATGGTTGTAGGCTCTCTCTCTATGTGGGTGTGGAGATCTGAATCTTCGAATCTCAATTGATGGGAACAATTTTTGGAGCTATGGCAATGAGGAGAAGAGGGGTGAGCCATCCAATGAGTGTAAGCGTTGCAAGTATGTCTTGGTACATCCACTACAGCAGAATAAAGGGTCGTGTAGTGGGAAACTTCTGGGCAGGACATGGCTGTGGGTGTTTGGAATGGGGTGGGCATTAATGTGGTGCAAGGAGGAGGCTATATTAGGTGTAAGTCACCCCAAAACACTACTGTAGAGAGTGGAACTCTTGATAATGGAACTCATGCTCGTACTTTGGCTGGAAGCTCTCTATGAAAGATTGCTAACGACCTCTGGCGAGAAACAATCTTGGGGGAGGTGGAGATGAGCATCTGAGAATGGATGTATTACTCTAATGAGATGCCACCATGGCGAATACATGTGATCAACAGCGTGTGTCTTGGAGACTTCTTTGCAAAGAATTGTGTGATAACATCAGTAGGAGATTGGGAGTGCAGTATCTATATGCCTAAGGAAAAAAACCCTGGAATGTAAGCCTCGTAATCATCGGATAGACACAGTGAGAAGTTGCTTGTGCAAGATTCAATCATACACAAGAATCTGGTTATAGGCAGCGGTATCAGCCGAAAGTTTGAGAGGCCCTGCCCCTGAGCGTTTGACCCTTCTGCTGAATGCTGGGGGATCGAACTTCGGAAAGCTTGATGCCTGGCAATAAATGTTTTGAGGCCCTCTGTTTGACGATATATATATTTGACAATATATCATCAAACAGAGCTGCCCGGTAAACTGTAGGCAGAGAGGGAGAAGAGGACAACAATATATATGAAACTCCGACGAAACAGTTTGTCACAGCCCCTCGTTTGTTGTCCTCTTCTCTCTCGGTGCCTACGGTTTACCGGGCAGTTCTGTTTGTGACGATATATATGTGACGATATATATGTATATACTCCCCCTCCGCCTCCCCCTCCCCCTTCTCCTTCCCCTCCCCCTCCCCCTTCTCCTCCCCCTCCTCCCCCTTCCTCTCTTGGTCCATCTTCCCCT
>BFEA01000601.1:545102-565584 GCA_003427395.1 Chara braunii | reverse complement strand
AACAAAACTCTCTCTCTCTCTCTCTCTCTCTCTCTGTGTGGTAGGCCCCCCCCCTCCCTCTCTCTCTTTCTCTCTTTCTCTCTCTTTCTCTCTCTCACTCATATCAATAAACGGAACAAATCTCTCTCTCTCTCTCTCTCTCTCTCTCTCTCTCTCTCTCTCTCCTGTGCGCGCTCTTAGTCTCATTGCTTTGGCTACCTTAGGGCTGCGTTCCCCGTGCCCACGTGGTAGACAGTATATATACTGCCTGATGAGTCGGTGAAACTCCGACGAAACAGTTTTGTCACAACCCCTCGTTTGTTGTCCTCTTCTCCCTCTCTGCCTATGGTTTACCGGGCAGCTCTGTTTGACGATATATACTGCCTATGGGACTGGGCAGTTCTGTCTGACGTTATATATATGATGATGTATCTATATGAGCATGGTAGCTGGCATTCAGCCTTGGCTGAATGGCTGAACCCAAACCCCCAAACGTTCAGGCCCGCCTGTAGACGCGTACAGTCGTTCAGGCCGAACGCAGACATAAAAACGTAGCATAAAAAAAAAATCCAAACAATCTGAAAAAATATATTGTTACGATCCTGCTCATTTCCAAAGTGCAAATTCACAAAGAAAGACAATGCCACCCGATTGCGAAAGAAATGGAAGCACTTGCAAAGAGATAGAGACCAGAGGAGAAAGAAAGAAGAAGAAGAAGAAGAAGAAGAAGATTTACACCAGCAAGACCAATGACAATTCCCCCTTCTCTCTCCACCTTCCTCCTCCTCCTTCACTTCGCCAATCTTATTCTTCTCTCAATAGTAATAATAACCATGAATGAATGAACCAGAATCAATATCCGAAGTTCCCTCTTACTACTGACTCGACAACAACAACAACAACAACAACAACAAGTCTACCATAGCTATGGCTTCCCTCCTTTTGCCTCCTCTCTCATGCATAGGCTATGGCGGACTACTGAGGGCCCTGCCCTCCTGTCCAAAGGACAACCCAAAGCAGCTATGGCGCTGCGATCCTGTCCAAAGGACAACCCAAAGCAGCTATGATGCTGCTGACTGGTCCGCCATGCCTGACTCTGCCTCGAGCTTCCTTGGTGCGGCACTACCCCAACTGGGGCCTTCTAGATGCAGCGCCGAACAAGGTGATGTAGACGGTGTCCACCATAGGCAGGTGGGGGCCTCGCCACTCTCCTCCTTAGCCCCCCTTCTTCCTCCTCCTCAAGCTGAACTGCTCGCCATAGCCAGGCTGAGCTCCAGCTGCCCTTCAACTCCAAGCAGAGCTGTGGCAGCCAGCGCTGTGCTCCAGCAGCATGTCGGCAATCCTTGCACACCGCAAATGAGGACGAGCTCTTCGCTCTGCGTGAAGATATAGCGGGCCTACTGGCCTCCTGGGCGGTGACTTCCGTGGCCGAGCGGCCTTCCAACAACACCTCCTCCCTTTCGGAGGGAAACATCATTGCAGGCTCTGCTATCCTCCGTATGGGCCCTAGACCCGGGCTACTTGGAGTGGTACCGGCCTACCATCCTACCGCTACCGGGCCTCTAAAAATGCCAACTTTTGTCTTCTTCTGCTCGGCCTCCAGTACCCGACCACTACTTGAGTGGTACCGGCCTACCTGCTAGTCGAGTGTTTTTCCCCGCTATTCTAATTGTCGTGGGCCTACCTCCGCTTCTTGAGTGTTTTCCCCCCTGCAACCCTCAAAGTCACGGCCACAAGTAAGTACCGGCCCTGCGGGGCCTTTCAACCAACAAGTACCCTTGCGAGTCACACACACACTCAGACAACAAGCACTCAGACAGGCACGCAAACCAGCAGGCACGCACACACACACAGACTTGGGAACCACAACAAAATGCGGGAATCACAACAAGGCATTCATTCCTGTGGCAAATCCCAAATATCAGCAGTGTTCTCAGTCTGTGTTTTTGGCGGGTCATTACACTACCCCCCTCTCAAGAGCGAGGTCCCTTCGAGCGAGTAACTCATTCTGAGTCGGCACATAATGCATCGTAGGCGTAGATCAAAAAAAGAGATTTAGTAAGACCATGAGTAGTGAGTTTTGCAGAAAACTTAGCAGTCTGTCCATTAGCGATCTGTCCTTCATAAGCGTTCACAACACGGGGAGCATTCTTTAGCAGCTCTTTTCGGTCGATCCAGAGGAATTCGGTCAACGGGTGATAGAGAAAGTGAACCCTATACTTTTTGTTCCTCCCTCTTCCTTCGTGGGAAACAATTTGTCGATCTCATGTTCGCCATCGACAGGACGAGGTATCATAGGATTTCGGAAGGGAAAAGTCTCATCATCGATGTATGGAAACAGTTTGGACGCATGAAAGACCGGATACGTGGGCAAATGAGGAGGCACGTCAATCACATATGGACCAAAATCATCCCCAATCACCTTCAGAACCCGCCAAGGGCCATAGTACAATGGAAGAAGCTTTTGTGATACGCCCTCTTCGTCGGAAAACTCGGACATTTAAAACCAGACATAGCTTCCTACTTCGAAGGTCCCTTCTTTGCGCGACTTGTTAGCATGTTTGATCATGACATGCTGATGCTTGCTCATTGTTGCGATAGCAGCTTTGAGCAAGCGTGCATACTTGGCATTGTAGCCAGGCGTGCAGGGCGTCAGACCAAGTGACCGTTCGGGGAACAGATAGGAGAGAGGATTGCACAACTGCTATCCGTATTGCAGCTGATTCGGTGTCACACCCGATGCAGAGTGAATGGAGTTGTTGTACAACCCCTTCACTTTGTGTAACTCCTTGTCCCATGTGTTCTGATATAGAACAATTAACGCGTGAAGAAGTTTGATGACAGTCTGGTTGATTTCCTCAGCCAATCCATTGGCTTTGGGGTGTCGACCAAAAGTCTTGTTGAGTTTAATGTCGTAGATCTGAGAAGTGAAGTCCTTCCAGTCTTTGCGAATGAATCTGGTGTCCCGATCACTAACAATAGTTTTCGGGAGGCCAGATTGCAGAATATATTGCTGATGAAATTCTTCGATGATAAGCTCAGTTGGGGCATGGGGAGCGAAAGGAATCAAATTCAGAAAGTTGGAAAAACAGTGTACGATGACCATGACTTGTGAATTCCCTGCCTCACTCACCTTTCCCATGTTCATGAAATCGATGGAAATCGACTCTTCGGATCCATCAGGAATGGGGAGGGGCTTCAGCAGGCCATAAGGCTTATGCCTATGGACCTTGGTCCTTTGACAAACCTGACATTCAACAATAAATTTTCGAGTAGATCCTTTCATTCCCGGCCAATCAAACTGCTGCAGAAGACTTCCATAAGTCTCCTCAAAGCCGAAATGTCGACTTCGACCATGTGCCAAATCCAAGAAATGAGTTCGTAGAGGCGCATGGTTGGGTACACACAAACGATCAAACTTCCCATACCGGCGGAATACAAGACCCTCGCACTCATGAAAATCAGGCTGACTGCTAGGGTCAGCCTTGATCTGCTCAAGGATGGGACTAAGGTCCGGATCGTTGGCAGTGTGTTCGACCAGATCCTCCTTCAGTTTCCTCCGGAGGTCATATGAACCCACAAGGCAAGTCAAAAACTCAGGATGGCGTGATAGAGCACCAGCAACACGGTTATAACGACCTTTCTTGTGTTTCAATTCAAAACTAAAAACCAACGGGTCAGTGTAGGAGAGAGATCAGTTTGTGTCTGAATCCACTGCAAGGTCTGATGATCTGAGGAGACCTTGAAGCGACGACCCAAGAGGTAGTGCTTCCAATGTGCCAGCGCCTCGCGCAAGGCGTAGAGCTCTCGCATGTACGTGGAGGTAGCTACCTTGTGGTTGGGCATGCGTTTGCTGTAATACTCAAGCGACGCAGACCATCACCATCATCTTGTTGCAGCACTGCACCAATCCCAAATTGGCTCGCGTCCGTAGTGACTACGAATGTGAGGTTGGGATCCGCAATGCGGAGCACAGGATGACTCACCAATACCTCTTTCAAGGCTTGGAACGCAGTCTCACATTTCTCACACTACACATAGGCAACATTCTTACTTGTTATTCTCGAGAGTGGGTGAGCAATGACCGAAAACTTGGGCACAAACTTCTGGTAATATGAGGCCAGACCAAGAAAAGCAGTTCGCGTACGTTCGACCTTGGTTGCCTCCTGCTCAAGGTCGTTTGCAGACAACCGGTGC
Source organism: Chara braunii (assembly GCA_003427395.1). Taxonomy (NCBI): domain Eukaryota; kingdom Viridiplantae; phylum Streptophyta; class Charophyceae; order Charales; family Characeae; genus Chara; species Chara braunii. The sequence continues at coordinate 561,408 of BFEA01000601.1, read as the reverse complement.
CCGACGTTGTCCCTTCCAAACTTAGATTTCTCTAAGTTGAGGTGCAGTTGTGCCTCCTTGAGGACCTGCAAAACTTCCTCAAGGTGCTTGACGTGCTCTTCCATGGACTTGCTGAAAATCAGGATGTCATCGAGGTAAACAACAACAAACCTGTTGAGCTGATGGCGAAGAACCTTGTCCTTGAGGCACCGAAATGTGGCTGGTGCATTCGTAAGACCGAAGGGCATAATGATAAACTCGTACAGCGCATCGCGTGTCTTGAATGCAGTTTTGTGCTGGTCACTCGATCAACTGCAATCTGGTGGTAGTCAGACTTGAGGTCGATCTTGGAGAAGACCTTGCACCCACCTGCCGCATTTAGCAAATCATTTATGGGATGCAAAGGATAAGCATTCTTTCGGGTGATCCGATTCAGGCCACGATAGTCAATACACATCCGAAGTTTGCCTCCTTTCTTCGGTACAAACAAGACAGGTGCACCAAACTTCGACTCACTAGGCCCAATCCATCCACGATCGATCATGTCATCAATCTGTCTCCTCGACTCCTCCAACTCACCTTGTCCCATACGGTAGACGCAGCCCTTTGGAGGAACACTCCCCTCTATTATCTCGATCTTGTGTTTGACCAGACGCTCGGGAACTCCACGAGGTTCGGCCAGAACTTCAGGGAATCGATCTAATAGACGACGAATGTTTGTTGGGACATCCGGTGGAGGATCATCCTCATCAGGAGAAAGAAAATCAGACCGAGAATTTACAGCAATTACGACTGGATTCGAAGTACTTGGATCATCAGTAGGGTGATTATTTACAGTAGAAGTAGATGGAATATAGGTAGAGGTGGGAGCCTTTAACCAGCCTAAACCAATGACCGCGCCGAACGGATACTTGTCCATGACATAAAAGTTCAGCTCATGTGTGACGGTGCGATCCTTGTCAAAAGTGACGCGCACACCTTTGACAACATGTGTTGAGGTGACAACCTCTTGGTTGCCCACTTGGGTCTGACAAGGGTTCTACAACTCCACTTGCTTCATTCCCAGGCCCGCCTTACGAATCCCGTTAGGAGAAAAGAAATTGGTTGTTAAGCAACTATCAATCAGCACGTGGATATATCGACGGTTAATGAGCAGCTTAAAGAAGGTTAGCTCCATACTCCCTTGAACACTGCGTTGCTGCTTGAGCTGCAGCCAATGTTCCAGGTGAGCGTGGAAGTCAACTTCCTTAGACTCCTCCCAAGGCTCAGTGTGTAACACTCGAACTGCAGCAGCCTTGGATTCAGCGTCGTTTCGGGTTTCAAGAGTAGGCTGTTGATCAGATTCAGGTTCATTGGAGGGGCCTGCAACTCATTGGAGCAGCCTTCTACGCCCTTTGCTTGTTTCCCTGCAGACGATAATAGTCCTGCGCAGCGTGCCCAAGCTTTTGGCAATGCAAGCACACGCGCAGCTTGGATCTTCTTTCCCATTTTTTTTGACTGATGCGGAGGGTTTCCCAAGGCTTGGTAGAAGCGTCCTCCGGTTTCTCAGGGATCTTCGCATTCTTGGGGAGGTGTGCTATAGTTCCCCTACCCGAACCATTGTTAGGCCCCTTGCTGGAAGCAGTTTTTTTGAATGCATTAAATTTTTCTTCTTCATTCACGTCAGACTCAATGATTGATGTAGAACAGCCCATATCGGAGTCCGGCTCTAGATCGTCATCCAGAGACAGATCATCCGTGTAGGACTGATCTTCAGCCTCCCGATGTTCATGCAGGGCAAGCTGGTTGCTGCTTCCATGCCGCTTGCGTTGTGATTTGTTACCTGCAGCGGGTGCCTTTTTACGCCTGGCGAAGTCTTTCGCCTCTAGCAGGGAGAGGTATTCTTTAGGGGCCACTCCCATGACTACATCCATGCAAGACACGTCGGTCATTCCCAGGTTTGGAGTGGTGAACAGACCAGTCAAGTCCTGTTCCAAAGCTTGCATGGAGGTCCTCCATGTTTGGCCTTTGAGGGCCTCAAGCTTCAGCCTTGCCTTGAGCGCAGCGTGCTTATCTTGGTACCGTGTGATGAGGAGGTCCTCAAGAGTGCGTACAGGAGTTACTTTCAGCCACTCAGTCAGGTCAATCCTCTCATAACAGCTTGGAGTTCAATGAAATTCCGTACGACGGGCTCAGTATTGTGCCCATGATCATGCTTCAGTCTTCCTTCGGTGTTCGCAGTACCTCGAAGTATGAGCGTAGGGAGCTGAACCAAGAGGTGATGTGCCCTTCCCCGTCGTACTTGGACGGCAGAGTGGCCGCCCGCTTGTCCACTACATAACCGCTGTACTGTACGTCAGTAAGAACTGTGGCGTTTTGGGCTGATGTTCCTGCATTTGGGACTATGACCAGTGCAGAATTGCCGGCGCTGCCGCTTGAGGAGCTGGCACCGGTTCCTGCGCTCGTCACAGTTCCACTTGCTCTCGTCATGAGGACTGTGTTAGGTTGAGAGACTGGGACTGCAGCAGATCGAGGGTTAGGACGGGGGGCAGACAATTGGGACTGTTTGAGGCTGACTATCTCAGCCTGCAGCTCTTAGTTTCGCTGCTCCACAACTGTCACATGGGACTCAAGGTCTTCCAAGGTCTGCAGTCGAACCAAGGCTGCTACGGCAGCAGCTAGCCTCTCTTGGAACCGGTCAGCATTCGCTCTCGGGACGTGAAGGAGGGCCACCTGATCAGCAATGCTTGTGGCTCTGGCTGCTGCCTCTGCCTCCCTTTCCCTCTGCACGGCATCGTCATAACGCTTTTGGAAAAACGGTTTCTCGTTCTCGTCCGCTGCATCCAGCATGGCTTGCCATTGGGCAGATGTGATGTCTGCCATGCCGGAGGAAGGGGTGTTAGTAGATCTCTCAAGAGGGGTCCACTCTCTCCTGACGTTTGGACGAACACTCTTGCCCTTCCTCACACTCTCAAAAAGAACACCACCTCTCTCCCTTCTCTCTCTTGCCGCTGTCTGCGCACGCGTCTCAATACCGGACATAGATAGTTCGGATGAAAGAAACAAACAGTAAATCACACAGAGGAGAAGGTAGAACTCCTAGCCGGAGCGGCAATTCATTTAGACTTAGAGAATGACACGCAGCAGAAAAAAGAATGGAACAGGACTGACTTGTCGAACGGGCCCGATCAGATTAGCTGGAGATCCCCTCTTGTCTAACCTGACAATGTACCACAATAAATCAGCCGAAGAAAACTAACTGCAGCAATGGAGATTTCGAGGGGTGCAAACAGTCGCCGAGCCAGACGCGGGGCAGTATGTGATAACATGCAGTAAGACCAGTCAAAATCCCCTTGTAAGGAATGCCCTTGCTAGCCGTATGTCCCCCAAGTTCAGCACAGCAAAGAGATGCATTGACCGCTACAGATTTGGGCCCAAAACGTCCTGTCCCATTGGGCCTGGTCACACTGAGTCCCAAAGGTCCCTAGTAGGTCGTGGACCAGGACCAACGAGATAGGTGTACCAAGTCAGTCCCAAACTGCCTCTACCGTACTGAAAAGGAAAGGACAACTTTCAGCAAGAACTCACCCCTACAGCCGCTCAGAAATGAAAAGACGTTGCACCGTAGAAGGATATGTCATTTAGAACAGATACACCATCCATCCATCCCTCAGGTGAGAAAGCAATCCACATGCTCACACACACAACCAAGACCGCCGAGAAGAGGAAGAGAGCCCAGCACACCCCAACAGGCCATGAAGCACCAAGCAACCTCCCACGGGCTAACCAGGTCACACGACACTTACCTGTGAGGCCCGACCTCCAAAGATGGATAACGACTGACCCCCCTCTCTCATAAGTCCTCCTGACCCCTAGCTACCACTGCACAAAGTGTCCTAGCACGACTAAGAGGGCCTTCCTACACCCCTGTTGCAACGTCGGATCCCCCGCCGATGTCTGAAGACCAAAGTAGCAACTTGCAGCTCTCCGATGCAGATATGGCAGCCTCCGATCAAGTCTCCCTCTTGAGGGGAAGCCCAAAAGTCACTCAATGTCTTCTTGAAGTGCAGATTCCAGGTGCGAGTACCTCTCACTCTCTACTCCCTCTCGCTTACTCCAATCAGCCTCCTTCGAGTCTCGCCACCCCATCCAATCACTCAAGCAACCTCGTCAGGTCTGATGTCGACCCTGCATGACCTAACCAGGCGGGGGCAGTATCCACATACCTCACTGCCCCACTTGACCCTAACTTCCCAACCCTAATCCGAGATTAGGTTATCCCTAACCTAATTCAGAATTAGGTTTTAGGGTGACTAACACCTCTCGCCAGCAAGTAAGTCCGCTCCGATACCAATTGTTACGATCCTGGTCATTTCCAAAGTGCAAATTCACAATGAAAGACAATGCTACCCAATTGCGAAAGAAATGAAAGCACTTGCAAAGAGATAGAGACCAGAGGAGAGAGAAAGAAGAAGAAGAAGAAGAAGAAGAAGAAGAAGAAGAAGATGTACACCAGCAAGACCAGTGACAATTCCCCCTTCTCTCTCCACCTTCCTCCTCCACTTCGCCAATCTTATTCTTCTCTCAATAATAATAATAACAATGAATGATTGAACCAGAATCAATATCCGACGTTCCCTCTTACTGCTGACTCCACAACAACAACAACAACAAGTCTACCATAGCTATGGCTTCCCTCCTTCTGCCTCCTCTCTCATGCATAGGCTATGGCGGACTACTGAGGGCCCTGCCCTCCTGTCCAAAGGACAACCCAAAGCAGCTATGGCGCTGCACTCCTGTCCAAAGGACAACCCAAAGCAGCTACGATGCTGCTGACTGGTCCGCCATGCCTGACTCTGCCTCGAGCTTCCTTGGTGCGGCACTACCCCAACTGGGGCCTTCCAGATGCAGTGCCCAACAAGGTGATAAAGACGGTGTCCACCATAGCCAGGTAGGTGCCTCACCACTCTCCTCCTTAGCCCCCCTTCTTCCTCCTCCTCAAGCTGGACTGCTCGCCATAGCCAGGCTGAGCTCCAGCTGTCCTTCAACTCCAAGCAGAGCTGTAGCAGCCAGCGCTGTGCTCCAGCAGCATGTCGCCAATCCTTGCACACCGCAGATGAGGAAGAGCTCTTCGCTCTGCCTGGAGATATAGCGGCCTACTGACCTCCTGGGCGGTGACTTCCTTGGCCGAGCGGCCTCCCAGCAACCGGTACCTCCTCCCTTTCGGAGGGAAACATCATTGCAGGCTCTGCTATCCTCCGCACAGGCCCTAGACCCGGGCGACTTGGACTGGTACCGGCCTACCTCTATCCTACCGCTACCGGGCCTCTAAAAATGCCAACTTTTGTCTTCCTCTGCTCGGCCTCCAGTACCCGACACTTCTACCACTACTTGAGTGGTACCGGCCTACCTGGTACTTGAGTGTTTTTCCCCGCTGTTCTAAGTGTCGCGGGCCTACCCCCGCTACTTGAGTGTTTTCCCCCCTGCAACCCTCAAAGTCACGGCCACAGGTAAGTACCGGCCCTGCGGGGCCTTTCAACGAACAAGTACCCTTGCGGGTCACACACACACTCAGCCAGCAAGCACTCAGACAGGCACACAAACCAGCAGGCACACACACACACACAGAGTTGGAAACCACAGCAGAATGCGGGAATCACAGCAAGGCATTCATTCCAGTGGCAAATCCCAGAAATCAGCAGTGTTCTCAGTCTGTGTTTTTGGCGGGTCATTACAATATGTTATGCAGAAAAATAAAGTGAACAACATTTGCCTCAGCGTGACATCCAAATTCTTTACCAAAATTTTGAAATAAGAATAAAATACGGAAAATAAATAATAATAATAAAAATAAGAAAAAAAGAAGAGAATTAAAATCAGTGCGTGGGCGGGCATGTTTTAAACTCCGCCATCTTTGACAATTTTTCATTTTTGTTTGACTTAGTCAAATGCCCTGAAAATTTATAGATGTGTATCACACATGATACAAAACTCTTATACTAAATTCAAAAAATAATAAAATTCTTTAGGCCTCAAAAGAAAGTGAAAACAAAAAGTGAAAAGAGAAGAATAGCAAAATATAGAGTGGGGGAGCACATTTTGATGCGCTATCTTTGGCGGCTTTTCATTTTTTTTGGCTTAGCAAAATGCCTTAAAATTTATAGGCGTGTAATTCACATCATAAAGAACTCGCAAAATAAAAATTCCCAAAAAAAAAAAAAGGTTTAGGGCCCGAAATAATGTTTGGCGGGGGCCGAATCCCTTCAGGTTCAGATCCTGAATGGGACCCCAAACCCCCAAACGTACAGAGGTCGGCCCCGGGGCATCTGTACGTATAGGCTGGTAACCATGTATATGGCGATATATATATATACTCGTTTGTTGTCCTCTTCTCCCTCTCTGCCTGCAGTTTGACGATATATGTTTGATGAATCCTAGCCTCCTGATATATATATACCTTGTTTGTTGCCCTCTTCTCCCCCTCTGCCTATTGTTTACCGGGCAGCTCTGTTTGACGATATGTATCATCAAACAGAACTGCCCGGTAAACTGTAGGCAGAGAGGGACAAGAGAACAAACGAGGGGCTGTGACAAACTGTTTCGTCGGAGTTTCACCGACTCATCAGGAGGTTGAACCCTCTACGGTCTGCAGAATCCCCTAACTGATTACACTGTTAAGTGGCAATCTGCCTTAACCCCGGTTGTGGTTGAGCATCAATGACTGCCCGGCACTGAAACCCTGAGGCGGGTACCAACCACTTCCCTCAAGGTACCTGTCACGAAAATCAAAGCAGGCTATCACTCACCCACACCAGATGGAAATTGACGATGCATATGTATATTCTGGTCGACGATATACATAATAGAGCTGCCCGGTAGACCGTAGGCAGAGAGGGAGAAGCGGACAACAAACGAGGGGCTGTGACAAACTGTTTCCTCGGAGTTTCACCAACTCATCAGGAGGCTATATTTTAATGCCTCTTCTCCATGACCCAAGCTACATCCTTGCGGATTTTCAAGCATTTTGGCTGAGCAAAAAAAATAAAAATCAGGGAGCATGGGGTGGTGAAAAACATGATTGCCCCCCTACTAATTTGTTTCTTAATATTTCCTTTCCTTTTTTTCTTTTGCTTCCCTTTTAATGTGTGTGTGTGTGTGTGTGTGTGTGTGTGTGTGTGTATGTGTGTGTGTGTGTGTGTGTGAGAGAGAGAGAGAGAGAGAGAGAGAGAGAGATGAATCAATCAATTGAGAAGTGGTTTAATGCTGTTACAAGGGGAAGTACACTGCGAGAACAAGGATTTTTGAAAGGAGACTTTATACCCACGGCAATGCTCGGGCGCTTGGCCCGAAACATTTGAGAGAGAGAGAGAGAGAGAGGAATCAATCAATTGAGAAGTGGTTCAATGCTGTTACAAAGGGGCTGCTGTTAAGTACACTGCGAGAACAGGGATTTTTGAAAGGAGACTTTATACCCACGGCAATGCTCGGGCGCGTGGCCCGAAACATTTGGCCATGTGCTAACACTGGTAAGACTGCTTTTAGACATTCAAAATCGTAAAACGCAGTGTTTCCAGAAAGAACTGGATAGCTAAATCTGTTCTGTCAATTCCCTGTAGCAGTATGACCTCTGGGAACTTGGGACTATTGATGCAGAACCTCGCATGTTTTTTTATTTGTGTTCCTGCTGGTCAAGGTTGTGTCCAGAAAAGTCAATGGCCATGGACTCTCCTGGTCCAAAAGGAATAGGTTAGTCGTCTCAGCAACATAGACGTGCCTAACATATGCTGGGCATCTGTTGTGGACATCTTCTGTCATATGTGGGCCCAAAACTATTGCAATTGATAGTTGTCTTATCGAGTCTAAAATGCACTTGATATGAGTGCTCAATCTTGAACAGCTATTATCTGTGAGGTAAGCAAACCTACTGTGTACCTTTGCGGATTGCCTGATCAGAATTTGACCTTCTGGATGTGCATGAATTTGGATGTGTATCCATTGCCCCCTGGAAGTCTGCTCTCTGTGACGACTTATCAGCCACAATATTGAAATACTCTTTCTGATGTGCTGTGTAAAGTCAAGGATGTCAGTGTACGATGACCATTTCTTTGAAGAACTAGAAAAGTGAGGCTCTTTTTATCCATCTTAGTGTCTTTTCAATTGCGTGGAAGTTGTTCAAAGTGCCCTACCTTAAAGGTCTGCAAGTTCTCCTCCCTCGTCTGGCACAGACGCTCCCTGCCAGACCAGGTACTCATTCTGACTCCGGTCCTTAGTGAGGTCTTCAAGTTGCTTTTAGAGTTCAACCCAATCTGCATGGGACATGCTGCCTCTTCTTGCGAACCATTCTGGAATTTTGGTAGGTTCGTTTTGAAGGTCTGCAAGGTCATCAATGACTATCCTTGCGTGAGCATGTGCATCTACCTGCTTGTGCCTTCTTGCTGATGCTGTTTCCAGTCATCGTAGGAAGCACTGGGAGACATACGCGCGGCTTGTAATACTCACACAAAGCAAACTTTCCTGTGCTTGAATTTAGCTCAGTTCCTACTCGATCATTGGTTTAGCATCCTCAGGATAGTAATTGTCCAGAGTAATGCCAGAAGGAAGATCATTGCTTATTAAGAGAGATGTCTTGTGTCTTCTTCTCTTCTGCACAACAACCGTGCTACCACTTCTGTTAGTGGTGTTCGAGTTACGTGCCAGAGTGGATAGTCTTGGCCTCTCAAACTCATGCATCTTCATCACTAGGTGCAACTTTTTGACACCCCCCTTACCCAGGTAACTATGAGCTCATCCAGCATTGACCAAGGCTCCCACCTTTGCTCCCACCTTTGCCTTGTTATCCTCCAACTTGATTATTATCAACTTTCCCTTCTTCTCCTCGATTATCGTCAACTCTCCCTTCTTCTTCTCCTTCTCTGCCCAGGAGGATATTAAGTTAGTTCTTCTTCGAGATGTCAAGGGGTCAACAACACATTGGGTGCAGAAGATCTCATTTTGACTGTTTATGAGTACAGGACGAAATTTCTTCTCCTTCTCTGCCCAGGAGGATATTAAGTTAGTTCTTCTTCGAGATGTCAAGGGGTCAAGGGCACATTGGGTGCAGAAGATCTCATCTTGACTGTTTTGAGTACAGGACAGAATCGAAGGTCAGCGACCTTGGCCAGTCTCTACTTTTGTAACCATGAGCTCCACGCTCTCTGCTCATGTAACTATGAATTCATCCAGTATCGACTGAGGCTCCTACATTTGTCTTGTCAAACTCAACTTGATTATCATCTACTTTCCCTTCTTAATCTCCTTCTTTGCTCAGGACCATATAAAGTTGGTTCTTCTTCAAGACTGTCTACGAGTCAACAGCACAATTGGTGCGGAGGATCTCATCATGACTGTGCAGGTACAGAACAGTATCTTTGGTCAGCGACCTTGGCGTGAGTGACCTTTGAGGATGAGGGATACTCTACCGCTGTTATTGTCTTTATCCACAGATCTACTAGAAGGGGCTGTAGCTTGAATTCGCCTTTTCTGCACAGGATAACTATAAACGCCCTTCACGTCTGCTATGGTGCAGAGGATTTGTCTTGACTGTGCGATTAATCCAAGGTCAGTGACCTGCGAAGATGAGCAGTACTCTGGTGCTGCTTTTCTTTTTTTCCACAGATCTACCAGAAGGGGCTGTCCCTTGCATTGACTCTTGGCTTTTCCCTGAGGACAGGCTTATAACTGACCCTATAGTCCAGACTCCAGACATGCTCCCTGTTTATTTCGGAGTTCTTAACATATCTCAAGTCTTTGTCACTTCTTGTTGTTTGCAGTGCCAGGGAATGTAACCTGGGGCGTGTCCCCACTTTTACCCGGCTGTACTTTCTTCCTCGGCACAAATTAACTATAAATGCCCTGCACTTCTGCTCTGTTCCAAGTTATATCATGATGCGAAACTGAATAAATGAGAACGACATGAATTGCAATACAAAGTGGTAGTGCAATAGAAGAGGGGAAGGGAAATATAAAGAAGAACGGAAGGAAAGGCACAAGAATATACTCAATGTGACCTCTCCCTCATCTTGCTACGATAACCTTTGTTGTTGATACTTTGAAGTACCGCATGGTCAGACCTCACCTCGAAATGTGTGTCGTGGACGTTGTGCTTCCAGTGTCTCAATACTGTGGAAAGTGCACATAAGTCCCTCTCATAGGTGGCAGATGCCAGCTTCTCAGAAGGTATCCTTGTGGACATGTACTCGAAAGGTTCTCAACTTACTACCTTCGGCTTGCTGTAGCACTGCGGCTGTATCACATTGACTGGTGTCAATGGCTATGGCGAAAACGTTTTTTGGTTCTGCAATTTTCATAGCAGGCCACCTATGAGAGGGACGTGTGTGCACTTTCCATGGTGTAGACGCCAGCTTCTCAGAAGGTATCCTTGTGGACATGTACCCAATGGTTCTCAACTTACTACCTTCGGCTTGCTGTAGCACTGCGCCTCAACTTACTACCTTCGGCTTGCTGGTTCTCAATTGACTGGTGTCAATGGCTATGGCGAAAGGGTTTTTAGGTTTTTGCAGGGCTGTTAGCGAGGGCAGTCCTCAATTGCTTGAAAGTCGGCTCGTACTCCTTACTCCATTCCCAGGGTGTATTAAGTTGATCAGTCGACGTACAAGTCATGCTGGTGTAGTTCTCCCGAAGCTTTTATGATACCCTCCAACCATAAGAAGATCACCTCAGTCACAGATGGTGGTCTTGGCGGCCTTATGGCTGCAGCTTTTGCATCCTTCAGCCTCAAACCCTCGTGAGAGATTTCATGACCCAGATCAAGACTCTATGTGTGAACTTACATTTCTCCGCACTGATCCTGTACTACCTTCTTCGCCCGAACATAAAGCATATGCGATGTAAACAAATACAATGCACACTGCATTTTATTTGTGGGATTCGCATATGCGTTGTATTCAAGTGGACTGCAGCAACTTTTTGGACAGAAGGGGGCCAGGTGCAGGCAGAGTAGGCTCAGTTCTGGCCCGTTCGAGGAGGGTTCCAGAAAGAGAAAAGATGGTGTTGTACCTTTCCATGTTCTGGCCAAAGATTCATCCTCTTTTTCCCACTTGGGGCCTCCCTCCACTCCTCACCAAATGCGCAAAATGAGAATAAATCTTCCGCTAGAACATGGGAAGATACAATGCCCTGGCGGTGTGAGGTTCTCTCCTGGCTTCCTGCTGCCCCCGCTGCCACTTTCTTGCCGCGCTTTGTCAGACAGGCGGGAGACACCGAGCGCAGGTCTCTCTCTCACACACACACACACACACACACACACACGCACAGAGGGAGAAGGCGCTGACCTTGAGAAAAAAGCTTCTATTCGAATCAAACAGTTCTCTTTTCGAATTTTGAATAGAATTTAGAATGCATGTGCTTTTTATTCGAATACAACGCATATGGGTCGTATTCAAAGTGCCCTTCTATTTGAGAAAAAGGTACAAAGTTTCGGGAAAATGTTTTTATTGGAAAACTCGAATGCAACACATATGCGGTGTGTTTGGGGGAAGAAGGTAGTGTCTTTTGGAGGAAATCTTACATACTATCTTGAGCTGCTCTGCGGGTTCCTCCGAAGGCTTACCATAGATGAATATGTTGTCGGGGGCGTATTACAGCCATCAAAAGTCTTACTACAGTCAACCATGAACTTATGTAAGGACTCATGAAACACCATTCATTGCGCACTGAAGTATATGGGGCACATTCCGGAGCCCAAAAGTCGTGACCACAGACTTGTTCAAACCGTAAAGTCTGGAATGAACTTTTGTGATGGTCCTTTGGTCTCACTTGCATCTGGTGATTCCAGGCCTTCAGATCTAAATTGTTGAAGCCTTCTATCTAGGAGGTCATTGACAAGGGTAGGGGCTCAACATTACGCACAGCAATGACATCCCTTAATCGTCAGTTCCTTTAGCTGCTTGCAAAGGCCCCTATAGTTAATGTACGTCCTTGATGTCCCTCAATTCGTGCAAGCAAATGTAACTGGAGACCTGTAAGATGAGGTACTCGGCGTGATCCATCCCTTAATCGTCAGTTCCTTTAGCTGCTTGCAAAGGCCCACAAGGGGAGACCCTAATGATCCTCCCTTTCAGTGCTCTAATCTTTCGGACAGTCTCTATTGCATGTGTCTCTTATACACATCTAGATGTGTATAAGAGACAGCTATACGGCCTACCCCTTCGGAAAAATCAACGCTAGGACAATTTCTATTGCATGACCTATCCGCCTATCATTGATTCCCTGACGTTCTTTTTGAAGATCTGGATATTCTTTCCATCTCTTTAGGGGTGTCTACAGCCTACCCCTTTGGAAAAATAAATGCTAGGAACACTCCCTCTTTGCTGTTCTACCTCCTGTAGTCTTAGAACGAGCTTGCAGGCAAGCATCCACAGGAATCTTCCATCTTATGAGGAAAATACCTGTTCAAACGGATGATATTTACTTTCTTTTTTTTGTACCACAAGGTTTTTTCTTCAGCCATGCAATCTGTTGCTTAGCAATAGTACATCCCCAGGTTCATGTCGAACAGGATGTGATCGCTAACCAGGAAGTACTTGTGCCTAATCTTTCTTGCCTGATAGGAGACGGAGCATTTTGCACCCTTAGTGTAGTGCTGAACAACAGTCAGCTGTTTGTTTGCTAAGGTGGGCAGTACAGGTTTACTTGGCTCCTGCACCCGCTCTGCAAGGCACAATCTCTCAGTAACAGGCACGGTTGATGTGACTCCTGATTGATCCTATGCTTTGTGACCATTTACTTCTGTCTTCACTATGTTCAACTGTCCCTTTGGACCATATGTATAGTCACCAAAGAGGCCATAAGATTTGGCTGTTCATCTTCTACCTCTTCTAAGGACTCAGTCGCTCGATGTGAACAAAGTGTCTCTTGGTCAGACTGGCTGGGGGGGTAACAGCAAGGTCAGTAACCAGCACCAACACCTTCTGTGAGGCCGAGGGAGAACCACGTAGATTGGCCAACTCTATTTCTTCCTCCTCCACATACAATGTAGAAGGGGCTAATCCTACTACCGTCTTCCCCCAAGGCACCCGTATTATGAATGTATACATACATCGTGTTTGGGAAAGACAATAGCTTGTTTGGTTTCCCTCTGGACAACAGCTCATGATAAGGCCCAGCTCACCACATTTTATGGATACCTGTTTCAACCACCAGTACCTTCAAGGCAGCCTTTCCGAACCTTTTTTTGGGCAAGTTTCCGAACCCCTCTGTTTCATGTGAATGCAGCTGGTGAGCAGTAGAGATACAGCAGGCAAACGGTCCTTCAATGCAGGCGATAGTTACTTCTGTGCTGGTTGTTTCTTTTTTCTATTCTCCCTTTGTATTTTCCTGAGTGAGAACGTTGCCCGGCCTGGCTGGGCCTGGCCGGTTGGGCCCGGGGGGCCCACCCGGGTAAACCGGGCGGGACAAAAAACTGCCCAGATTTTTTTTTTTTTTTTTTGAAACCGGGGTCATTCTGCGCTCGGTGAGAGACCCCAAATCTGCAATAAAATTTTGGTTTTGGGGGGGGGGGGGGGGGGTTGGTCTGGGTGGGGGGTGCTGGGGTTGGGGGGGTGTCTGTGATGGGACGCAGATGCACTTTTTTTTTTTTGTGGTAAGGGGCGTATGTGTATACGAGAGAGAGAGAGAGAGAGAGAGAGAGAGAGAGAGAGAGAGAGAGAGAGAGAGAACGGATCCCCTTAACACGGCTCAGACGGCCCATGAAGGCTATCTGAAGTGTCCTTGCAGACATGTAGTGCAGACGCCCCCATGAATATGAAATAGAGCACGAGTTGGCAGAATATATACTCAAGAATCGAATTCAGGTCTGTGTTTCAGCAGTTATCTGTTGCTCACGTAGCTAGGCCCTGTTGGGCTCTGCACGTGACTCTTAGGGCTTGGCTGCACTACTCACGAAATGTGCAAATTAGAATGCATCTTCTGCAGAACGTGGAATAATACACCACCATATGTTTTGTCTTTTGTGCATTTGGTGAGCAAAGGCCCTCAGGGCCACTGCACGTATTCCTAAGAAAAGAAAAACGAGAAAAGAAAAGAAGAGCGAGAAATAGTGACCCATAACGGACATGCACAGACCTGAATTCGAATCCAGACTATATATTCTCTGCCCACCCTCAGGAAGTACAAGTCTGAAGTGTATCTCTGCATGACGTCGGGTCGCAGCTAATATGCTGTAGGGATCCTTCCGAAAAGAGGCTTGACACAACTAGGACATTCTTGTTTTGCTACTTCTTTAATGCGCCGCATCACTTGTGCGTGCACGCATGCGCGTGCGGCACCCTGCGCATGAGATGCGCTGCAAGTATGATTCTAACACATCTCTCTCTCTCTCTCTCTCTCGCTCTCTCTCTCTCTCACACACACACACACACACACACTCACACACACACACAAAGGGGGTCCGAAAGGCGGTCCGAAATCCCCCGACAGGTGAGTGCGCTCGGGGGCCCCGGGCCCCAACCGGGTGCCCTGCCCGGACAGACCGCCTGGGACCTCCCCCGGGCCCCTGCCGGTCCCCCGGGCGGCCCGGATCCCCACTCAGGTATTTTCTTCTTTGTTTTCCTGCATCTTTTCTTCTTTTTTTTGCCTCTTCTTTTTTGTTTTTTCCCTTCCTTTCTTTTTATGCCTATGGGCATCTGGGACTGCCAGAACTGTCAACGGCACGGGGGGCCTCGTCAGCTTATCCAAGAAAAGATAGCAGCAACTGGGCACTGTGGTTCATATGAGTCTGATGTGATAGGTATATTAGGGCCTCACTCCACCAGTCACCACATGCACAAAACCAAAGATTATGGCACTTAATCTCTCTTTTTGTTTCTGTTCTTCTACTTTCGACCATTTCTCGATTTATGCGTCATCCTCGTGCAGGGCCATGCCAATCTTCTCTGTACCATTCCATGTTCTAGTGGAAGATTCATTCTCATTTTGCTCGTCGATAGCAATACAGGAAGTCCCCAGTTCTTTGGACAAGGGGCGTTGGTCCACCACTCACCACATGCACAAGAGGAAAATTATGGCGCTGTATCTTTTTTTTTTTTTTTTTTTCTTCTAATGTGGACCATTTCTCGATTTACTTATGTCATTCTTGCACAGGGCCTTGCTAATGTTCTCTGTATTGCTCCATGTTCTAGCAGAAGATTCATTCTCATTTCATGCACATGGACAGTAGTGCAGGGAGGCCCAGTTCGTTTCAGAACTTGAAGCCCGCTGGCCGCTCAGTTCTGAGAGGCATTTTATTTTATGTTTCCTTTCCAAAACTTCTTTTTCTTTGTCTTCCGGTCTCTTTTCTCTTGTCCTGTTGTCTTCTCTGGTCGTTTGTTTTCGTTGGCGAAATGAGCGACCACCCGCATGTGTGCCGAGGCTCTACCAACCAATTTGCCCAGGTCTTCCTTGAATGCAGGGAGATAAAAAATTTTGCCTGGGTGGGGGTACTGGTAGTTTTAAGATAAGCTGTCCTGCCAAACTTTGGTCCTTCCTTTACCCACCTCTTGGCCCAGTTCTTCATTGTGACAAAACTACTTCCTCGACCTTGTGCCGGTTTCTGTAAGGAACCAGTTTCCTCGTGGCCGCCACCCCTGCCTTTTGGGTTTCCTCTCCACCATCTTCGGGCTCTGTCAATTCCAGACCTGGGATCATTTCCCGTCATCATAGATTTTTGAAGATGTCCCTCTTCCAGGCTTGGACTGGCTCCTTCTTTCCAGCTGCTAATCCACTGGCTACCTTGTTGCATTCCTAAGCGTAGCTTCCAAGTTTAATGCTTTCCTAGAGAAGGATGCAAAGCTAAGGGTTTGGGAGTTTGCCTTCCTAGAGAAGGATGCAAAGCTATTTTTGACATTTTCAGGGAAGGCTAAGACCAAGCATGAACATAAAAGTCGAAAGCAGAGTGACAAAACTGAGAGCACACCAATCAATCAATGCAACAACAGAGTAGTGGCATCCCCTAGCTGGGATGTGTCTGCCTATGCTGTTATCCCTCCTGGCGTACCGATCCACTCTCCTTCGCCAGATGCTGCAGAAGAGTCTGATCACGTAGGTGCTTCCCGCCACACACAGGTAAGTATGTGCCTGTCCCCAGAGCTGTGATTGTTCTCACAGAGCTGCAGCATGAGACTCCCTGCTGCCCAATGTGTTTTGTTCGCCTCGGCATACAATTTCCCTGTATGGACGGGATTCAAACTCTCTGTCCAGGTTAGGTAGGTAGCCTGCTTGGGGCTTCAACTTGGAGCCTACAGGCCTCTACCTGGTGTGGGCTGTTTGGGGCTCCCAACCTTTTCGAGTGCTGGCCTTCACTTAGGCCGCAGTG
>BFEA01000601.1:512411-534333 GCA_003427395.1 Chara braunii | reverse complement strand
GGTGAGGAGTCTTTGGTGAGTTTATCTGCATAACTGGGGGGGGGGCAACGGCGCGACTACCAAGCGATGGCGCGGCTGGCTGGCGGGTGGCCGACGACGACGCTCTCCAGCTACTGGACGACGACGTCGACGCTCTCCAACAGCGGGGGGCGGGGGGTAGGGCGGACGACGACGGCGCTCCTTCCGATGTGTCGAGCGGGGGTGAGCGGGGTTGAACGACCGAATCGTTGTCCCCCGCTCACCCCCTGACACTTCCCGCGTCCAAGTTTGAAAACAGCAGCCGATCTTGGCCGCCGATCTGCGAGGATCGACGGCCAAGATCGGCCGCTTTTCGAACAAGGAAAAGCAGGGCCTGCAGGACCCGGTTTCCGAATTGCAGGTGACGGCCTGCCCCCACGGCGCCTGAAAAATACAACCCCGCCGCCGAAATTTTTTTTTGAGGCCCCAGCGAAAATGCACTGGGGGCAACCGGGAGGGAACCGGCCCAGGGCACCGGCCTGTCCAACCGGGAGGACACCGGTCGGGGGAGGGCTCCCCGGTCCATCCGGGGACCAGCCCTGGTTTAAATTCGGTACTCTGTTTTAATTCGGTATTCTGATTTTAATTCGGTATTCTGTTTTAATTCGGTATTCTGATTTCAATTCGGTATTCTGTTTTTATTTGGCATTCTGTTTTTATTCCGTATTCGTTTTAAATCGGTATCCTGTGTTGTTTCGGTACTGGAATTAGGGTTGCGATAAAATTTTGGTTTTTCGTTCAATTTGGGCCATGTTTTGGAACTGTAAAACCAGAAATTCCGCAAAATCGCAGAAAATTAGGGTTGGAATCCGAAATTTTCGCGAATTTTTCTTTTCCCTAATTGCGAATTTTCGAATACGGACTTCGACCTTCTGGAAATCGGACTTGTTAGGTTGAAATTCCCAAAATTTCATGTTTTTTTTCGAAAATTCGAGTGTTTTCTCTTCCTGACTATCCGAATTTTTTTTCATTTGGCAAACTGTTCGGAAATCGTACCTCAGAACTGCAACTTCCGGGCAGTTCACTAACAAACGGTGAACTCCTGGACCAGAAGTGATCTCCACGGATACCCAATCTTTTGCAAGGAAGATGAGCAATAGCGAACTTCAGCAATCAAACAGCATCATACATATGAGTCCAGATAGTCTTGACCTCGAACCAACAGCAGAATTGCATTACGAGATTCACCAAATAAGAACACACCAAGAGTTCATAATTGACAATGCTGAAATAGTCCCATCATCATCAACGAAGAACCAGAGTTGATTTATCCTATCTGGCACTCGGCGCCCAGACTACATGTGGCAGATCCTATCTAGCCTATACTATGAAGCCGAAAGATGACGTCAACAGCATTCCCGAAGTACGAGCATATGGCGACCAATGTTGCACACTTCCAGCACCAGGTATGTCTCGCGCTACACTCACACAGATGCCACTTGAACCCAAGGACCACCCTGCGCCTCACCTAGCTTACAGCAGCGCAGCTCGGCTATGGCTGGGTGCTCCTTCCCTGCTCGCCCGTGAGAGTGTAGGCGCCAGCCAGCAAATAGCGCAGCAGAAGCGCTTGCGCAGCATGCAGCCAGCACCGGAATGCCCAATCAGGAGGCAGGCCCTTTCCTATATCCAAGTGGCCTGCCTGCGTCCAGTCCCAGGAAGCTTCCAGTAGGCCCCGGTAGCCTGAGGCCCAGCACGACGAGAGCAGGCCTTGGGCCTGGAGTGGTTGCATGTGCCCAACTGCCTTCGGCCTGTGTTTGGCCCGGTACCCGTATTCAGCCCAGGGCCTGCTTTACATACAGTCACACAGGCGGCCCAGGGCCTGGGTTCACTGAACCAACTGGCGCTGCGCAACTGCCTGAATTTCCCTGAGTTGCGTGGTGGCCAAAAAAAGGGCCCTGAGGGCCTCGTCGAGCCTGCCTTCACTTAGGGCGGCCGACGGGCTGCAATAAGAGGCAATGGCCTCGCACTTTCCACAATTTAAAATTCGTTAATTAACTTTATTGATTATTGTTAAGAGACTATTAATTCGTTATTAATCATTAATTAAATTTTATTGATTATGAATTCGTTATTATTTCTAATTTCGAATTTTAAGTTGTTTTTCTTTTGATCAGATGTATAGTCCACATTGGGACAGGGGACTGTATATTGCTTGAGTGATCTATCCTACCCCTGTTCCCACACTCCCTACCCTCCCAGTAATCTGTGACCACCGGGACTTCTCAAGTACCACATCAGCCTGTGCTGATGTCGACGGAACAGGACACCGGGGCACTGCCACGACGCAGTGCCAGGATCGCAGTTCGTAGCCACTCTGTGTTACCTCCACGAACAAAGTATCAGCAACAGCGGCTCAGCAGGCGAACGACTCCAGCGACATCGAGTACAGCAACTGCAGTACCGTTTACCAACGGGGCTCTTCCCGCATGTCCGGTCCAAGGGGACCACGAGACGCTGTCAGATTACCTTCAGCGGGTACAGGCATTTACAGATGCCGTCGCTAAGGCCGAGCAGGAGGCAGCAGAGGCAGAACGACAGCGTCTTGCCAATGAGGCGGCAGCCCAAGCTCTGCGAATTGCTGAGGCTGACGTGACGGTTCGAGACAAGCGGAACGCCATCAGCATGGAATCCTTGACTCAGAACGAGAGTCGCTGGACAGCACTACTCCAAGGCGTGTTTTTTTAGCCTTCGGATGAGCAGGTGGATCCGACCCCGGCGGAGGCAGAAAGGAGTAACCTGGCTAACCTGATGCTGACCATGATGAGGGCGGTGATGGGAACAATACGATGTTGACAGTGGAGATACACGAGGGCAGACAGTTGAGACAAATGCAGCAGAAAGATGCTGCAGCCTTAACAATCGCTGTTCGCGCTGCCGCCACACATCAGCAACAACAGCAACAGCTCTTAAACACCACCACCACACACGCATCAACAGCATCGAGGCTAAGGGCTCAGTAGCGCCAGGCTGCACGACAGACACGGCGAAGCAGCTCGGGGAGCGCATCGACCATGTCGTCACTATTATCGGCGAACTAGGTGACGTCACTAGTCCGGCCACAATCAGCAGCAAGGTGGCCGCCATCAAAACGGACATCACCAAACTGCAGTCAAGACCGGACGCCGCTACAAAGGCATACAAGATGCCACGCTTTAACATCGGCAAGTTTGACTACAACAAGAGAGACGCTTTGACATGGTGGCAATCCTTCCTCACCGAAGCATCCTGCCACTCTGTACCGGCCGACGACATGATGAAAGCGCTCCACCTCCTCCTCATTGGAGGAGCACAGGCATGGTTGAATCATACCGCGGCTAATCTGAAATGCACCATTGCCCAACTGCACACGCACATTCCGTGGAAGCAGTTCGAGCAAATGTTGCACACTCGATTCATGGTCCGCAACGTTGTAAAGGTGGCCATGAACGACGTCTACTCCAGCTCACAAGGGAACATGCCAGCTCGAGACTGGACGATCAAGTGGCAGAAGATAGTAACCACTTCAGGCTTCGACTTGAGTTTCCCAAATCAACGTTCCAAGTTCTTTTCGCGATCGTGTGTAGGACTGCGGACGGCACTCGGCAACGAGTACGACTATGCCTCATTCCAGGCTATTCTGGATCGTGCGGACCTGGTCATCCAAACGGATGACAAGGATGACAAGGCCACTAACGAACGGCAGTCCCAGCCGCATTATGTGGCTAAGAAAGGCTACGAACGGCCGACACATGACAATGCCGTGATTCCTAACGAATCAATCGATCTCCACGTCGCAGCAGCATCCTCAAGTGATGGAGGAGTTGTTGTGGTGCTCCCGCCGAAGAATCCCAAGAGAGTTCGAAAGAACAAAGCGACACAAGCGATGACATCGACGGGAACTGGGCAGAAACCATGGACGACATAAAACATTACCAAGGAAGTATTTGACCTTCGTCAATGGTACGGATATTGCCTATGGTGCAATAGTGTGAACCACACTACCGCACAATAATCGGACAAGGGCAAGGCACGCGTACCCCGTCCAGCTAACTCGGGAAATTGAGTTACGCAAGGAGAGGGGCGACGCCTCTCCTCACTCCGTCGGAACCGGTTGCCTTGCTAGCAATCGATATCACTATCGGGGAGCATGCGTTAGTCGTTGATTCTCGTGCTACGTACAAGGATTATGCCGCCAGCTGGTGCCACCATTAGACCAGCCTAGCCACGTGCATTTAGATAGCGTATGCGCAGCCTGTACACCGTCGGCAAGTGAACCGGTCAGCTCGCCACTGATTTTCGAGGACTCGACGGCGTGGTCAAGACTTGAGGACCTTGACCCGCTCACGAGAGAGGACTTCGCTTGGATGCCTCTACCCTCAACCGGAACCTTGCCAAGGCCGCATTGTAACGCCTTGATGGCAAATCTACGCTCCCACTTGCACGCTGCAATACCAGCTCCGTTGACAGACGACGGAATAGTGGTTGGCGACCTCCGCTCCTATCTTGCGAAGATTGACCGCGAGTATGCCACCCAAAGGCACGCCGAAATCGACGCGCCTTCGCTCTATATCCGCATTCAAATCGGAAAGGCAACTTGTAGTGCCTTGATTGATTGCGGAGCATCTCACAATTTCATGAGCCAAACCTTTATGGCCCGCGCAGGCCTTGGCCCTCGCGTTCGAAGGAAGACGCAACCTACGCAAGTTACACTCACGGACGGCCGCACGCAAAAGTCGATCGACCGATGCATTGACGGGGTCCCGATATACTTTGCGCCCCTTGCGTGCAAGCTGGTGTCTTTCGACATCCTCGACACCAAGTTTGACATGATTCTAGGCATGTCTTGGTTGCGTAGCGCCGATCATCCAATGAACTTTCATGACCGAACCGTTCACGTCCATTATCGGAACGGAGTGTTAGTCCCGTGTACGGTCGCGACCCCTTGCACTTCGATTGCTTGTCACGTGGTTTCCGTTGCGAGGATTCACGACGCTGTAGCTCGGAACGACGTTGAGGAGATGGGCCTTGTTTTCTTACATGCCCTCCCCTCGCCGGACGGACCAGCCGCGTCACCGTCGGACCCACGCATTACTCACCTCTTGGACAAGTATGGAGACGTCTTCGAGGCTCCCACCAGAACGGTTCCGGATCGACCCATACGTCACGGGATCACTCTCGAGGCTGGTGCCGTCCCTCCGCGTGGATGCATTTACCGCATGAGCCCGCACAACTGGATGACCTTCTCGACAAGGGCTGGATTCGCCCTAGTTATTTGCCATACTGTGCACCAGTTCTCTTCGTTCGGAAGAAGAACAAGGACCTACGACTGTGCATTGACTATCGAAAACTTAACGCACAAACCGTTAAGAACGTCGCCCTCTCCCTCGGATCGATGATCTCCTCGAGCTGTTGGGCGGCGCGACGTACTTCTTGAAGTTGGACTTGAAGTCGGGTTACCACCAGATCGAAATCCAGCCTCAAGACCGGTACAAGACCGCTTTCAAAACGCGGTATGGGCATTTTGAGTGGGTCGTGATGCCATTTGGACTCACCAATGCCCCGACAACTTTCCAAGCAGCCATGACGACTGAGTTCCGAGACTTGCTCGATTGTACCGTCTTCATCTACCTTGACGAGCACCTCGTACACCTTCGCGCTGTTTTGGATCGTTTGCGAGCAGCCAAATACAAAGCAAACCGCGACAAGTGTGAATTCGCCAAACAAGAGCTCGAGTACTTAGGGCATTATGTGACGTCGAAAGGCATTCGTCCCTTAGCGGACAAGATCCAAGCCATCGTGGACTGGTCGGAATTCCGTTGCACGACAGACGTATGCTCTTTCATGGGTTTGGCTGGATACTATCAGCGTTTCGTCGAGTCTTACTCCCAAGTGGCAGCTCCTTTGTCGAGATTCCAGTCCCCGAAGGTACCATTCGAGTTCGACGATGCAGCTCGTGACGCCTTCAATACGTTGAAGGCGGCGATGCAAGACGCACCGGCCCACCGTATCTATGATCCCACCCTACCCACCAAAGTGATTACGGATGCTTCCGGGTACGATATTGGTGTGGTATTGGAACAATGCCGGATGGTTGGCACCCGGTCGAGTATTTCTCCCAAAAAGTGCCTCCCATCAACATTCTCGACGACGCTAGGAAGAAAGAGCTACTCGCGTTTGTCACCGTTCTCAAACAGTGGCGCCACTTTCTTCTCCATCGTCGGTGTTTTAGATGGAACACAAACAACAATCCGTTAACCTTCTACAAAACGCAGGACACGGGCACAAGCACGATCGGTCGATGGATGTATTACATCGACCAGTTCGACTTTGAGCCGTGCCACATTTCCGGTCCCGCCAATCGAGCAGCGGACGCCCTCTTATGATGACCCGATCTTTGTGCCCTTGTGACCACGACGTTCGACCTCGACGACGATCTGCAGCAGCATTTCGTCAGCGGCTACAAGTCCGATCCGACTTACTCTACGCTTTATGCGGACCTATCATCGGATCACCCGTCGGCTGGTCATTATCGTATCTCCGACGGGTTCCTCCTCCACACGAGAGGGAAGGACTTGTTAGTGGTGCCCCAAGATCGCATCTTACGGACTCGCCTTCTTGGCGAATTCCACGACGCACGACTTTCGACACACCTTGGTGTGAGCCGCACATTGGCTCGCCTCCGCCAACGTTTTTATTGGCCCGACGTTCTTCATGACGTCACGAGGTACATTGAGTCATGCGTAGTTTGCCATCGTAACAAAGGTCGATCTTATGGGGAATTGAAACCGATGCCGATTCCTCGGGCACCTCGCCTCTCCATTGATATGGATGTTACAGGCCTGTTCCCCCGCGATCGCCTCAGTCATGACGACATTCTCACGGTCGTTGACCGTTTGAGCAAGGACGCTCTCTTTCTCCCATGCAAGTATCGTGCTACAGCTCCCGAGCTCGCTCGACTCTTGCACACCGGCTGGATTACATGCCGCGGTGTTCCGGAAGATATTGTGAGCAACAGAGACACTCGCTTCATGTCCGCCTTCTGGACTTCCCTCATGACGGAGTTCGGTTCGACTATGAAGCCGAGTTCCGCACGGCACCCGCAGACAGATGGACTGTCGGAACGAGCGCATCAAACCGCTCAAATGATGTTACGTACACTCATCTGTCCCGACCAGCAAGATTGGGTTGACCGGCTAACCGACATCGAGTTCGCCTATAACACTTCGGTGCACCCGACAATCTGCATCACTCCATTCGAGTTGCATCACGGTGGAGAGAAAGCCCGAGTCTTTGCCGGTCTTCTTCTACCACGGGCCGCCGACATAGACGTCGCTTGCTCTCCCGCTTCCGTTCGAAAGTACCGGGACATGCTGATCAAAGCCCGCGCAAACATGCAAAAGGCTCAAATCCACATGAAGCGACAAGCCAACCGACGTCGACTCCCATGTCCTTTCCGCAAAGGAGACCTTGTTTGGGTCCTCGCTGAGGAATTTGCGCTCGAGAGGGACGTTTCCCGCAAACTCCTCCGGAAATGGTTTGGACCATGGAAGGTAACTTCTGCAGCCGGCGACGACCCTGCAGGACCTTCCTTTGTGATTGTCATCCCACCACACCTCCGTGGGCACCTGGGCTTCCATGCGTCAAAGCTGGCCATCTACACGCCACCTTCCGAGGATGAGTTCCCGGGCGGACGATCACAAGACGCGCCCTCTATGGACGGACACCAGGAAGTTGACCGTGTCATCAGGCACCGCAAGTTTGGCAACAAACCGATGCAATACGAAGTCACATTCAAGCAGTGCGACCCTGATGACACTCGTTGGATCTCCTGCGCAGACTTACAGGCATCTGTACCACTCATCTTCTTCAACTACGAGAACCGGAGACGTGCGAAGGACAAAGTTCGTCCCTCCCGACCCACCCTGGTATTGGACAGACAACTTCGCTCTCGCAGGTAGCTCGGTCTTTTAAGGGGGGAAGTGTGTTACAGTCTGCGACTTCACACGGGCCTCCACAGGCCCGACACACCGGTTCAAGGGTACCCAAACTGGCCTCGCCAAAGGCTAGGCCTTTTTCCTCCCGGTAGGCCCTATGCGACGATCACGGTCCTCGGTAGGCCTATGGGGCCCTGTTTGCAGCATTACTCTCCCTAAGTGAAGGCGGAGGTGCCCGCCCTAAGTGAAGGCGGGCCTGGCTTTTTGCAAGAGGCCCTCAACTGTCAATTTCATATTTTGGGTCCAGGCAGTTGCGACGTGCCATGGGAATTTTATTTATTGTTGTAGAATTTAAGTCAACAAATAAAAGATGCAAGATAAAAGTTCAGTTGGTTGAGAGAAACACAGGTTGAGCAACAAACACATTTCCACGGCCCTCCGGGCCTTTCCAAAGAATGCAGGCCCTGGGCATGATTCGCAGCATTATACAGAGACAGTTGGGCGCCCAACCGAACGAGGCCCAGCAGCCCAGTAGCTGTACACAGGCAGCCTCCTGGGTCCTTCCGGAAGCTTTTGGGCCCAGTTCAGTGCAGCCAGGCTGCGCGAGTAGGCCAGCTTTTTCCATAAAGGAAAGAGCTCACTCCAGGCAGCCTCATTCGGTCACTTGCTGGCTGGTGGCAGCGCTGTTGGAGCGATTGCTCGCGGGCTGACTATCGATATTGGAGCAAGAGGCTGCGCACATGCCGTCTTGTGTGGGAGCAGGGCGCTGTTGAGGGCAGCGCCATAGCCAGCCTCCATAGCGGGCTCGGCTTGGATACACAGTGAGGCGCAGGGGTGGTCTTCGGGTGAAAAAGAGGACAAACGTGGGTGTGGTCAGGGGATAGGTGAAGGATGATGATGATGATGATGATGATGTGAGGGCACTTACCTTGTATTGGCGATGGTCTGCATGGGCAACATCTTCAAGTACTTCGGGCTGCCGCTGATATCAACAGTTGCATTGTTATTTTGTAGGCTGTAGTACCTGTGTAGGAGGAGGCTGGGCATCGAGCGCCAATTGTGAGTGTGAAGGAACTGGACTCTTGTGTTGAGAGGAGCGAGTATGCTCTCCATGAACATTGGTTTTCAGTGCTACGAACCTCCATTGGTGTATTATTGGTGCAATGCTGCTCTCTGGACACAGTGTGACTATCTAACTTTCAATGTGATGGTGTGATCTGGAATTGTCATGTCGCTGTTGCTTATTTTCCTTGCAATTTGGTATCGGAGCTGGTTCATATTGCGCTTCATTGGTTCTTCGCAATAGCCATTGGTGCTTAGCATAAGGTGTGGGGCAGTGATAAGGCATTGGCGTTGAACATTAGGCGGCCCAGGGTAGTGTGGGCGCGTCGGGGAGCTATGTGGTGACATATGCGGTGTATGTTGGATGATGAGAGCTCGCTGATGTGGCATATTAAGCCGAGGTGGAACCACATTCTGCTGTTGGTTGTGCCGAGGCAAAGACCGGTCATCGTAAGTGCACATCAGGTTGCCAGTGAGAAATCTGTGGTTGGGGCATTTATGAGGTACGTTGCTCTCTTCCGTATCTACCCTCTTCGTTATTTCTTACCGTGAGGAAGTGGGTTCTGTCTTTAGAGTCCTCTCGATGTGAGGTGTCGCGAGCGCTCAACCTTGAGAGTCAACATTCTTCCTGGGCAGCAAGCTGGTGGGGGACGGGCAGAGCCTCTGAAGGGCCTTGGACGAAGCACTCGGGTCACGATCACCATGCCAACCCGTTGGGACTAGTACACGCATGCTTTGCCGCAAGTCCTTGGTTCTGCTGCTTGCGCAATAAAGGTCATGCAGGGCATGCTAGCCCTTTTGGACAGACGCTTTCCAGACCGTCTTTAAATATTTCTGGCTGGGGACTCGGATTTGAATCTGGTTGCGATCGTTGTCCTATCTGCGACGTTAAATAATTCCAGCGTAGATGGGGGCGCTCCTTAAATTCCTCCTGATCAGCCAGATCAAGGCTCGTTGCATGCGAGGGTAAATAAGAGTGCAGGGGCTGGCATGTTCGGCGTTGACTTGGGGCACAGGGGTGGGCCGGATTGCACACCCTCAGACACGCTGCTCAACCAGATGCTCAGGGCGTCAACACAAAGAGACCACTCAAGAAGGATACAGGGGGGAGGGGGGATTCCGGTAACTGTTAGTGGTGGCAATCAACAGACAATCTGCCATCAAGCATACATCTCCAACAGGAGATGTTATTTTTATTTTTGATTATCTAGTTGTTACAGACTTGACTAACAACTGACAGACAACTACAGACAGACTAGATCTTTGCTATATTGCAATCTGTTCTAGGGTAATCTAAAAATAGATTTAATATATTCTGTAGGACCTGACATTAGTTGTCACTATATCACGTAACTGTTTTTGTTCCATCCGACCGAAATTAGTTGTGATTCATAATCGGTTGTGTGTCAAGCTAAGGTAGGATTCAGTGTGGATTCTATTTTAGATCACACACACTGTAGCTCATGAGTGATGCAAGCACTAGTGAGGAGGAGTTGTTAGTGGACGACCGTAGGACTACTCGTGGGACTGCTCGTAGTCGACCCTTGACATTCTTGGAGTTAGATCCAGGAGACGAGAGAAGATTGCGGAGAGAGGCTAGAGAAAGAGCAGCGGCAAGGAGAGTGAAGGGGCTAGAGTTTCAGCTAGCACCGGTGCAGCCATGGCTACTTCATCCATGTCGCAAACCTCTTCACAGTCCACTTCGTCAGGAGTCATCCAGAGTGGTACTCAGGGGTCCACTATTCAGATTGCTAGCTTGCGAGTCAGCGAGCAGACTCAACTCACGGCGGAGGTCTTAGAAATCCGTCATGCAGAAGAACTTCAAGATGAACTACAGCGACAGCTGGACGAAGCAGCAGAGCTGAAAAGAAAAGCCATACTTAGAAAGGCTAGACTATGGAGTAGAATGCAGGAGCTAGGCAGGCTGGAAGGACTAGATGAGGAGGCACTAGATCCTGCTGGTCGTATACTGGGTAGTGCCTGACTTTCAGTGGCTGAAGCGCAGAACGTCCAGCAGGAATTGCTGGCCGAATTGGTGGTAGGCCAGAAGCAAATCCTAGCTGAACTTCGGGTTCCTCGCACGGCGGTGAGGCAGCCGCAGTTTGCTGTAGTTCTTGCTGCGGGTGCGGGTCCTTCATCGATGCTGCAACACACAGGGTCAACTTTCTCCCCTATGTTTGGCATACCCCCTCAAGGTGGTTTAGTAGCAACTAGTGGTCCGGTTCATAGAGTCTCAGCCATACCATCTACGACAGTGGTTACTACGTTCCCTCTGTCAAGCCAGGCCCAGGTTAGTGTGCAACAGCCTCTGGGCTCGTGCAGCCTATGCAATGGATGCCTAATATCCCTCTAATGAATCCCAAGCCCTTCTCTGGAGATAGACTCTGGGCTCGTGCAGCCTATGCAATGGATGCCTAAGATCCCTCTAATGAATCCCAAGCCCTTCTTTGGAAATAGGACGAAGGAAGAGAACTTGGACACCTGGGTGAGGATTGTGCCTACTTATGTGAGGCACAAGCTCACAAGGCCAGAGCAAGATGTTGTAGTGGCTGCCTCTTTTTTAGAGGGATCAGCAACCCGCTGGTTGAATGGCTTAGTGCAGCAACAGGGCTACGGTCAAAACTTCGATGCGTGGGCACAGGCCGAGACATTGGAAGAGTTCGTATGATCCGTGTATAACAGGTGGCATGACCCGCAAGGGGCTCAGAAGGCCACCGATGCTATCAACAATCTTTGTTCCCGCAGGTTCAAGGATGTTAGAGAGCTTACGGACACTGAGAACGCCTTCTCGTGGTACCTGGTGTGCGTTTTGACCAGCAGGTTCTCCTGACAGATTACCTACGGTGCCTACCTTCAGAGGTAAGGACCAAGCTGGTTGATGAGGCCTATGTTGAACAGCACAACTTTGCTAAGCTGGGATCTGCGCATAAGGTATCTCATGATGGTAGGAAGAGACTCCCCGAGGACTGGAAGAAGAAGGGTCAGTTAATGTTCGTTGACCATAATGGTCAAACGACGGAGATTGACGATTTCCCAGACCTTTGGGAGGTGACAGAGCAGGATGGGGCCAGTGAGACTTCGGATTGGGGAATCGTGGCACCTATCAAGGAAAAGGCTAGAGGGACCGGGAAGAAGAAGGTAGTACAGTCCACGGGTCAGGGAGACGAAGGGACACCCGCATGGGTGAAGATTGGTTTGGATTACGAGGTGTGGAGGGATTGAGTTGCCAGGGGCACTTGCATGAACTGTGGCAATTATGGCCACACGTCACGAACATGCCGAGGCAAAAAGGTCACCACGAAGATAGCATCACTAACAGTGGTGGGCTTATCTTCGAACCCTGGCAGTGCTTCTACGAGCAGCTCTCAGGGAAACTCCTCGGGCCAGTAGGAGTGTTAGCCGCTCTTACTCGCGCTGAAGTGGTAATGTTGCCTTCCCCACTTCAGGCGTTGGCCAAGGCTAGAGACCCACACATCGCCCCGTAGACACATTCATACTCACCGACGCTCTGTTCGAGAGATGTCTCTGAGGCTCTAGAAGAGTTTGAGACTGAGTGGTCAGGGAAGGACCCTAGAGACTCGTGGGCGATGATCAGTAGAGGTCCAAATGGTGAACATTTCGTGGTAGAAGTAGATGTAGGTGGCCGCAAGGTTGGCGCCTTCGTAGACATAGGCTCTACACGAAATTTCATCAGTCGTGCTTGTGTGGATAGACTGCGCTTAGGGGACCAAGTGCAGCGGCTTAGCAGAACTGTAGCTTCTACGCTAGTCAAAAAGCACCAAATGGTTGTCAAAGACTATGTCAAGGACGTAGCCTGCACCTTCTCCTATGGTGGAGGGGAAGTGATCCACAAGATCTCCTTCCTGGTGAGCGACGAACTGCCATTCGATATGCTACTAGGCATGTACTACCTCGAAGTCTTGCAACCTCAGTTTGACTGGGATAGAAAGGTGTTGATCCACAAATTGCCCAATGGTAGAACTGTTAGATTGCAGAAGTATAAAGCTAGCAGTCTAATAGAAAACTACGGGTGTATGTCCGCTTCATCCTTCTATAACTACTATAAGCAGAATCGAGAGGCATGTATCTAGTCTCTGTCTCTGAGAAAGGGGAGGCCGTTAAAACACCCCTAGAGATAGAAAGAGTCGTCGCACAATATTCAAACCTTTTTGGGGAGCCCACAGGCGTGGTGAAAAGGGAGGTTGTACATGCGATAGAGATTGTCCCAGGTAGCAAGGTGCCTAGAGGACGAATCTATAGGATGTCTCCCGCGGAGTTAGATGAGCTTCGCCGCCAGCTCAAGGAGCTCATAGAGAAGGGATGGATACGGCCTAGTACCTCCCCTTACGGTGCGCCAGTCTTTTTTGTCCCAAAGAAGGGAGGTCCATTAAGGATGTGCATTGACTATAGGGGCCTCAATGCCATCACCGTTAAGAACGCGGAGCCCCTACCCAGCATCGACGACTTCTTGGATAGCGTGCAGGGATGCCGGTACTTCACAAAGATAGATCTGAAGTCCGGATATCATCAAATTGCCGTTGGAGCTGAGGACCAGGACAAAACCGCATTCCAGACCAGGTACGGTCTGTACGAGTTTGTGGTGATGCCTTTTGGCCTATGCAATGCGCCTGGTACATTTCAGCACGCGATGAACCGGATATTTCATGAGTACTTGGACAAGTTTATCGTCGTGTACCTCGACGATATTGTTATCTTTAGTAGGACTGTAGAGGAGCACGCTGAGCACTTGAAAACAGTGCTAGGTCTCCTAAGACAACACCACTACAAGGTAAACTTGGATAAATGCGAGTTTGGTCGCACCAAGATCTTGTACTTGGGTCATGAAATATCAGCAGATGGATTGAGGCCGGAAGATGCGAAGGTGGCCAGCATACGTGACTGGCCTAGACCTCAGGCTGTTACCGAGGTCAGATCGTTTTTGGGGATGACGGGCTATTATCGTCCGTTTGTGAAGAACTACAGTACTATAGCTTCCCCATTAACGGATCTAACTCGACTTGACACCCCTTGGGAGTGGACAGAAGAGTGTGAAGCAAGCTTCAAGAAATTGAAGTATGCTCTTACACACTAGGAAGTTCTCAAACTTCCGGATCCTGATAAGCCATTTATTGTGACCATAGACGCTAGCCAATACGGCATAGGCGCGGTCCTTGCGCAACAGGAAGGGCCCAAGTTGAGACCAATCGAGTATATGAGCAAGAAAATGCTAGAGCTCTACGCACTATATAGAGCGCTAGTCCATTGGAGACACTACCTCCTAGGAAGATTCTTCTCTGTGAGGTCTGACCATGAGACATGCTAGAGCTCTATGCACTATATAGAGAGCTAGTCCATTGGAGACGCTACCTCCTAGGAAGATTCTTCTCTGTGAGGTCTGACCATGAGATTTTGCGCTGGATTAAGACACAACCTGTGTTGTCAGATGCACTCAAGAGATGGATTCCGGTGATAGACATGTATGACTATCAACTTGATCCTATCAAGGGTACGCATAACAAAGTGGCTGATGCACTATCACGAAGGGCAGATTATCTGGGCGCGCTAGTCATTGAGTTTGGCATATCTGACGAACACACTCGATCGCTGGTGGAAGCCTATCAGGGAGACCCAGTCATGTCAGAAATCATTCGTAGATTCCAAGCAAAGGACAAAAAGACTTTGGATGAATTTACGATGGTAGATGGCTTACTGTTCCTTGAGAAGGTAGGGAATAAAAGATTATGTGTAGCTAATAGTGAGTCTTTACGTAGTTTATTTTTAGGAGAATGTCATGATGCAACTGCTCATTTTGGCTATAGAAAGATATCAGCGAACTTAGTGCAGAGATTTTGGTGGCCTTCTATGTTGGAAGATGCAAAACGTTATGCTGAAACCTAAGTGAAGGCGGGCTTGGGTGCCCGCCCTAAGTGAAGGCGGGCCTGGCTTTTTGCAAGTGGCCCTCGACTGTCAATTTCATATTTGGGATCCAGGCAGTTGCGGCGCGCTAGTTGGTTGAGAGAAACACAGGCCGAGCAACAAAGACATTTCCACGGCCCTCCGGGCCTTTCCGAAGAATGCAGGCCCTGGGCATGATCCGCAGCATCATACAGAGACAGTTGGGCGCCCAACCGAACGAGGCCCAGCAGCCGAGTAGCTGTACACATGCAGCCTCCTGGGTCCTTCCGGAAGCTTTTGGGCCCAGTTCAGTGCAGCCAGGCTGCGCGAGTGGGCCAGCTCTTTCCATAAAGGAAAGAGCTCACTCCACGCAGCCTCATTCGGTCACTTGCTGGCTGGCGGCAGCGCTGCTGGAGCGATTGCTCGCGGGCTGACTGCCGGCATTGGAGCAAGAGGCTGCGCACGTGCGGTTGTGTGTGGGAGCAGGGCGCTGCTGAGGGCAGCGCCATAGCCAGCCTCCATAGCGGGCTCGGCTTGGATACACAGTGAGGCGCAGGGGTGGTCTTCGGGTGAAACAGAGGACAGACGTGGGTGTAGTCTGGGGATAGGTGAAGGGTGATGATGATGATGATGTGACGGCACTTGCCTTGTATTGGCGATGGTCTGCATGGGCAACATCTTCAAGTACTTCGGGCTGCCGCTGATGTCAACAATTGCATTGTCATTTTGTAGGCTGTAGTAGCTGTGTAGGAGTAAGCTGGGCGCTGAGCGCCAAGTGTGAGTGTGAAGGAACTGGACTCTTGTGTTGAGAGGAGAGAGTATGCTCTCCATGAACATTGGTTTTCAGTGCTACGAACCTCCATTGGTGTATTATTGGTGCAATGCTGCTCTCTGGACACGGTGTGACTATCTGGCTTTCAATGTGATGGTGTGATCTGGAATTGTCATCTCGCTGTTGCTTATTTTCCTTGCACCTATTAGGCCACCGGTTGGGCCACCGGTTGAGCCCCAGCGCCAGCAGACCCAGGTTGGCCCAAACAACATGACCGTTTTGGCGGCGCTCCTGAGGCTGCCGCCCGCCGGTCTGGGCTGAACGGACATTTCGATGATTCAGCCCACGGCGCAAGAGGCCAGCATCAAGGCCTACCAGCCGCCGGACGGTACGTAGGCCGGTCCAGCGGCCATTCTCCAAGGTTGAGACAGCGGCAGCTAGGAGCAGCGCTGTGCTAATTTGGGATTAGCGCAGCTCCGAGCGCAGCAGCGCTATTTCGTGCTGACTGGCGTGTAGAGGTGGTAGGGAGAGGCACTTACCGACTTACCTGTGCAGCGCCATAGCTCCAGGCTGAAGTCGCGGGTCTTGGACAGCTCCAAGGCGCCACCTTGCACCTGCAGGTAAGAGCCGGGCACGAGTTAGGGAGTGAGGTATACACCTCCTCCCTGCCTCACCATCTCCACCTTCCTCCTCTGCCCCTCTCCATCTTCTTCTCCTATTCCTCTTCTTCTTCTTCAGACTTCTATCTTCTTCTTCTTCTCCTTCTTCTTCTTCAGACTTCTATCTTCTTCTTCTTCTTCTTCTTCTTCTTCTTCTTCTTCAGACTGGAGACTTTGTTATAAGTTGTACTGAGATCAGTGTTTGGACTTCCGTGGTAAGAGGCTGTGATACTTACGGGATTCGAGACTTGGAGATAGCTGGGATTGATACTCGGCGGCATCACAGATTGGACACTGGTTACATTAGGACTCTCTACCTCCGACATTGGTGAGTTATTGTCCACGACATTTCTTGTTTGATGACATTTTGGACTACCATATCGGTGACCTACTGGATTCTATCTCGGGGACATCTGACGCTGCCTACATCTCCCGCCTCCTTCGTCTCTCCTCCCACCTTCATCTGTGTATGGTTGTACGGGGCCTGAGCATCGTCTATGATTGGCTCAGACCCCACCATCTCATGATTGTTTGTGTGTTGAGTGATATCTGTATGAGTCAGTCTATGTGAGTCAGTCCATTTCTCAGACTTCCGCTGCATACATGCTCATCCTATATTGTTTGATCTTTGGTTCTGCCCATACTTGTTGAAGTATTCACGAGTATGCAACAGAGAGAGAGAGAGAGAGAGAGAGAGAGAGAGAGAGAGAGAGAGATTGTTTGAATTTTTTTTCCTTTTTTTTTTTTTTTTTGCCTTTTCCACTGTGAAAGAGAGACATTTGGACTTTGACGTTAGACTGCGAGTAGGCGGAGAAAGAGTTTCTTCAAGTTGAAGGACTGAGGTATTCGTTTTTAGTTTTTTTGGTAGTTGTCATAACCCGTCCAAACACGGACTCAATCACACAGCTGATTTCTGAGTTTTGCTCATAGACTGAATGCCCTACTGAGTTCCCCGCCTGCCAAGTCTGTGTGTGTGTGCTTGCTGGACTGCATGTCTGTCTGAGTGCTGGTTGGCTTGCGTGTGTGACCGTGCCTGTCTGAGTGCTGGTTGGTATGAGTGTGTGTGTGTGTGGCCCGCCAGGGCACTTGTTCGTTCGTTGGGCGCTCAGGGCCGGTACTTACCTGTGGCCATGTCTTCGAAGGGTTGCAGCAGGGAAAAAGCACTCAAGTAGAGGGTAGGCCGGTACCGCACCCGGCAGGGGGGTAAATATGCAGGTACCGGAGTCCGAGCAGAAGAAGACAAAAGTGGCATTTTTAGAGGCCGGTAGTGTAGGCTAGGTCTAGCGGGTACCAGTCTGAGTCTAGGGCCTGTAGGGGCAATATCCGAGTCTGCAATGATGTTCCCTCCAAAAGAAGGAAGAGGCACCGGTTGCTTGGGAAGGCCAGCGGGCTGGAAGTCACCGCCCAAGAGGCAAAGCAGGCCGCTATATCTTCTGGCCGGGCGGAAGACCCGGCCTCTTTTTCGGTGTGCAAGGTTGGCGACACACTGGTGGAGCGCTGGAGGGAGCAGCGCTGGGTTGGAGCTGCGCTGCTGGGGAGGAAGAAAAAGGAAGGAGGGAGGAAGGAGGAAGGGGGAGGAGCGCCAGGGGTACTTACCTGGCTATGGTGGCAGCCATCTTCATCACCTTGGTGGGCGCTGCTGCAGGGAGTCCCCAGCCGGGGGAAGGTACACCAAGAAGCTTCAAGGCAGGGCTGGGCATGGCGGCCTGAGCTGGAGCAGCCATAGTTGCTCTGCGTTGTCCTTTGGACATCGGAGCAAGGCCTAGTAGTCCGCCATAGCCTCGGCCTATGTGTGTGAAGAGTGGGGGAGGAGGCCATGGCTATGGTGGACCTTGAGTGATACCTGCAGTAGAAAAGGGACTGGGACATGATTCTGGACCAGTCATTCAACATTGTATTATTATTTCTTGTATGAATAAGAGAAGGGGGGAGATAAGGAGGAGGAGATTGTTGGGCGAAGAAGAAGACCCTTGCCATTGTCGTTGCTGGTGTACATCTTCTTCTTCTTCTTTCGTACTTCTTCTTCTTCTACTCCTCTCTCCCCTCTCAAGTTCATTCATTTCTTTCTGCAATTGGATGGCATTGTACTTTCCAGTGGATGTTTATCTCGAAATTGGCCAGGGTCATAACATAGGAGGCATCTCCATCTCTCCTCAATTTGCTTCTGTCTTTCTGGCCTGGTCCCTTGTACTTATGATCCCCCTCCACACTTCTCCATCTCTCCTCAATTTGCTTCCGTCTTTCTGGCGTGGTCCCTTGTACGTATGATCCCCCTCCACAGTCACCTGATCTCACATACAGCAGTGGGGATTGTTTTCGTTCCCTCCTCCCTGCGGATGATCTCTAGATGTCATGCTTGCACTCGATGTGTGAGACTTTCCGGTCTCCCCCGTCTCACCAGATGTATCCTTGGTTGTAGGAGCTGGATTCGAAAGGGACGAGCAAGAGTTGAATGTTCATCATCTGCTGTCCTGCCAATTGAATGTCGAGTTCCATCTTGTCTTGATGGTTTGATGGTTGATTGAATGTTGAGTTCCATCTTGTCTTGATGGTTTGATTGGTTGATTGAATGATTGGTTGATTGAATAATTGGTTGATTGAATGATTGGTTGATTGAATAATTGGTTGATTGAATGATTGGTTGATTGAATGATTTTGAATTAAAAATTAACCAAACTGTTGATCGGTTACTGTGATTGTGACATAATTGATGCCAAATCCATGAAGTATGCCAAATCCATGAAGATGTGGATTGCTTGTCGGGTTTCTTGAAGTTTTGTCAAGCAGTGAACAGTTGTGCCGAATCGCACACTGTTCTCCAGCATGAGTACTGTGACTATTGATACTCCCTCTATTTTGCATTCAGCCGGGAAATCAAATGGCATTTGAATCCAGATTGAATCTCAAGGACAGTGCGTAGCATGACTACGTTGTGCATTGCTACTTTCTGTGCATTGGACTTGAATTTGTTCCGTTTCTGAATTGGTTAGAACACTGTGCTACTCTAAACTTGGGAAAGTTGGGTCGTCGTTTTGAAATGGTAGCATCGTTGAGAATTTATGTGAGTGCATGCTCTCCCACTGAAATTCCCAATATCTCTTGTACTTGTATTCCTTTTTTTTAAAGCTTTCTCCTCCTCATATATGGGGGACCCCTGTATTTTCTACACTCTTTTTCTTCTCTCAGTACTGTTTCGACTTTTTGCTACTACCTCAGATTGTCTATCCACATGTGGTGAGGTGGCCTCCATATTTGTGAACCAGTCTACCTACAAACCCGACAAGCAATCCACATCAATTCACCGAAGTGCAGTACGCTAAGGGTTATGGATTGACCCCCAGGGTTGAGCCCATCCCCTCGTGGTTGAACCTAACCCCTAGCAACAGATGGAAGGGACAACACCTTGAGCATGCCCTCCAACCAACCAGGGAGGCAAGCTGACTATCTCAGCTTGTGAGCCCGTAGTAGGAGAACGTGGGGGTTCAAATGGAAGACGTGTGAGATTGGACCCACGACCTCCTGAATGCAGCTTTTGTGCTCTACCAACTCAGGGCATACTCACACTAGCTGGAACATGCCCTCCAACCAACCAGGGAGGCATGCTGACTATCTCAGCTTGTGAGCCCGTAGTGCGCCGTAGGAGAACGTGGGGGTTCAAATGGAAGACGTGTGAGATTGGACCCACGACCTTCTGAATGCAGCTTTTGTGCTCTACCAACTCAGGGCATACTCGCACTAGCACGCATTTTCATAAAATCGTAAATTATAGGTGATTTTTTGGGTCACACGGGCTACGTATTTTGCGTTTTCACGCAAATGAGCCCGTAAATGTCAGCGGCTTGGACAGCCGCGGGGTTACGTATTTTGCGGGAACCTCTGAAGGTCCCCGGAATGATGTATATTTTTTAGACCTGTTTCTTTCTGGTGCAATCAGACTCGTTCTCATTCACACTTTTCATGCATGTGAACAGTAGCGCAGCAAACTGGCGTCATGCGCCCACACAAACTCAGAGATATGGCTTCCACTGGCTATGGCGACTCAGCGCCCAAACAACTCACTGTTCACACACACCGGATCACCCTTGCACTATGCTACAGCTATGGCATCTGAACACTCACACATACACAGACACACTTCCCACTAAACTACAGCTATGGCAGCTATGGCTGCCTCTACCCTATCACTATGCTACGCCCTTCTCTCTCGCCCACTTCCTCCTTCGGGCATACTGCAGACCTCCTTGCACAAGTCGCTGTGGCAGCGCTTCCGCATGGCTCCCACAGGAAGGAATGAAAGGCTGGGCGCTGCCTCTTGATTTATACTTCGGAAACTCGTTGGTCTGCCCAGCCATCGGCCCATGGTGCTCACAGTCCCCCATGGTACTTGCTGGACCGGACTGGGACCGACTGGACCTTACCGCTGACTGACTGTGGCCTCGCTGCTAACCTACCGTAGTCGTACTGCAATCTCACTGCAGTTTAGTCCACCACTTGACTCGCCACTTGACCACTTGCCCACTTGCCGACCTTCTAGAAGGACTACAGCTAGACTTCTGGAACTCGCGAAGACTTCTACTCTATAGATCTACAGATCGAAACCATGCTACCTATGAACCTCTGACAGACCTACCAACTGTCTACGAATACACAGGTCACAGGTTCAACTCTCGAGGACTACTGTTACATACCCAGTCGGGCACTGAGAGTTCAGCCAAGGATCCGCATTGTGATGAAAAGGACTGAATGGACAATGGACTGCTAACGTAATATCAACAGACAGTGTACATCCTGATACATGAACAATGGCATTTAATAGCACAGCGGAAGACTTGGAGATAAGTCCTGACCTGACCTGGACTGTTACAACATCCCATCATACATCACACATGGGACAGGGAGGGAACGGACTGTATACATAGATGAAGGTCCCTCCTGCATACACGCACATGGGGAGATACCACGGATGAGAGATGGAGGGGGGGAAGGAAGGACGAAGATGGAGGCAAGGGAGAAGACTAAGATCGCAATAGCGAAGTTAAAAGTAATCCCTTGCCGAAGTCCAACCAATGTTTGCCCAAAAATGTCAAACCAGATCCTGGGCCAATGTCCGTGACAACCCCTGCCTGTACCTCTGCAAGTAAGCCACTCTCACTCTCGTAGGCTGCTGAAGCAGTGAAGTCAGATAGTGAGGGTAGGAGAGAGATGGTGGACTGAGAGGAGGAGGAAGAAGAACTCTCTCTCTCTCTTCTGGATGCCAGGTACTAACCTCTGATGGTGGCGCTGTGCTGCAGGTACCTCGCTGGCGAGCTGGAGCTATGGCGCCTCAGGTAAGTCACTCGATGAGTGGCGCTCTGCTACAGGTACCTCGAAGACGAAGCTGGAGCTATGGCGCCACAGGTAAGCATCCCTGGCCTCCGCCAGCCTCCTCTCTCCACTACTCTAGCCTACTGCTACTAGCGCCCAGCGGTGAAGACTACTGCTAACGCTACTCTACTACTGCAGACGAATCCTGAAGACTACTGCCTCCTGTAGAAGTGCACGTCGAGTGCCTGGGCAGTCTCCTCTCGTCTTTGTGCCAACCTCCTCTCTCCACTACTCTAGCC
>BFEA01000601.1:498800-511876 GCA_003427395.1 Chara braunii | reverse complement strand
AAAAGGCTCAGGCCTTTTTTGGCTGAAACGATGCAGCGCCTGTGGGCCCCGGATGTCAGGCTTTTGGGCTGAACCGTCATGGGGTCTGCAGGCCCTTATTTACAGGCCTTGAGCCTGAAATTCAGGCTTCCAGCCTGAACGACGCAGGGCCTGGAAAATGGCCCTTGTGTGCAGGCGCAGCATGTAACAACTACGCAGATACTGTACAGGGGTAGGGTGAGGTCTAGGGATCGAGCCCTGGGATCTGCATCTGTTACTGCAAAAGGAGAAAACCGTTTCACTGGAAACAGAAAAAAGGAATTTGACGTTTGGTGGGCAGCTCGCGTAAGAAAAGGAAAAAAAAAACAGGCAAAAGGGATGGATTTTTATGCATCGTGCTGTGTGACTCCTCGCCCTGTATAATCGCATTCCTAGAGCAGGTCGAGACTGTGTCCATTCTGTTTTGTGACGTATATGGGTGTGCTATGCGACTGGGATGTGGCGTATGCCTCACATATAATTTGCAATTGTACGTGCTAGTTAGGCACGTGGAGGAATGGACGCTGTGACAACTGGGGCGAAGAAATGGACGTCACAAAGCGTTGAGGAATGTGGAGGGAACAAAAAAGCAAGGAAGGGCGGGTAAGGCGATGAGTTGACAGAGGTTGGGTGGACATGGGAAGGAGACAGGGCACCAAGGGAGGTTGGGGGCTAATGCAGTGGGAGAGTCGACGAGGGACGCGGATGGGAGGTCACGGGGATGAAGACAATGGAGAGGGGGGGAGGCAGCACGCCCCAGGATGCTCTTACAGGACTAGGGATGGGCACAAAGACCATGCATATGAGTATGCCTTCAGTTAGGCAGATGGCCCTATTCCCAAATTTTCGGTTATTTGGGGCATATGATAATTTTTGTGCTACGCAGGAGACCTCTCTCCCCCCAACAACCTGAGACATACACACAGATCCTATCATGGTCCCGCCTGTCCTTTGAACGTAAACCTGTACGTCCGGAGGTTATGTAGAGGATGAGAGGCATACCATCTGGAGAATGAGGGGAGAAGGAGATGGGCAAGTGGACAAGGGGACACACTTTGTGACAACTGGGGCGAAGAAATGGACGTCACAAAGCATTGAGGAATGTGGAGGGAACAAAAAAGCAAGGAAGGGCGGGCAAGGCGATGAGTTGACAGAGGTTGGGTGGACATGGGAAGGAGACAGGGCACCAAGGGAGGTTGGGGGCTAATGCAGTGGGAGAGTCGAGGAGGGACGCGGATGGGAGGTCACGGGGGTGAAGACAATGGAGAGGGGGGGGGGCAGCACGCCCCAGGATGCTCTTACAGGACTAGGGATGGGCACAAAGACCATGCATATGAGTGGTCAACAGGATGATGAGAATGATGGGAAGGGGGGCACACAGGGGGGGGCGAATGGTATGGGAAGGACGGGGAGAGGTTGGTGGGGAGAAGGGGGGCCAGACAAGAATATGAGGTGGAAGACAGTGGGGGCATCAGGGGGAAGATGGGGATGAGAGGGGAAGCACGTGAAGGCCATGCAAGGGGATGACCCGGTAGGCAGAAGCAGGGAAGCCGAGCATGAGGTGACACACATGGGGATGTCAGGGGGAAGATGGGGATGGAGACTTGGGGAGGCAACGCGCCCTCAAGGTTGGGAGGGGACTAAAAATGGATACGAGCGATGATTAGGGGACGTCAGGTGGGTAATGTGGACGAAGAGAGGACACATAGCATTGAGTTTGGGTCAGTGGAGGGCATGAGGAGGAGGGGGAGGTGAGACATCGGGGAGAAGGTGGGGACAGCGAGCAGAGAGCAATGCATTGTGTGAGCGGAATGGGACAAAGGATGAGAGGACGGGGAGGCAATTCTTTAAGGGACGTTAGGGTGGATGAGAAAGGCAGACAGGAGGAGGGGGGCTGGATCAATCAGTGAAG
This sequence comes from Chara braunii, assembly GCA_003427395.1. Lineage (NCBI taxonomy): Eukaryota > Viridiplantae > Streptophyta > Charophyceae > Charales > Characeae > Chara > Chara braunii. Next base: position 509,946 of record BFEA01000601.1, on the reverse strand, counting down.
TCTGGGGGATGAAGGGTTGAGTGCATCTAAAAGTTGTGGTTGAGGGCCTTGCTGCACTATCCACCAAATGTGCACGAAGAATGTATCTCGTACTACAATGTGGAAGGATGCATCCGCCACAGTTTTTGTCTTTCTCAGATTTGACGAGTTGTGCAGCGGGCCCCTGAGTCTTGCTCCGCTGGAGCCTCATGGTCAAACTTATACAGCATCAGGATCATTTTCTTTATGCTTCAGTGCTATGTGCAGTGTGCATGCAACTCTTCTTGTGATGAACTCAACAGGGCTAAAGTTATTTCCTTCTTTTTACTGAAGCGCAACACCTATTCCACGTTGAGTCACATCTATTGTTATTATGAATGGCAAATTGGGACAAACAATTGTAAGGACTGGATGGTTATTTCTCGAAGTCTGCTCACATTCCTTAGCCCAGATCCTAGTGAACTGTTCTACATGTTCAAAATTCTTACCGCAGACAGGAATTGGAATGGATCTTCGGATTGGTGCAATGGATTCGCCTGCTCCAGCTGTCCGATCCGTACGGAGGAGGGCTCAGGGATCTGGTAAAGTATGACATCTATTGAAAAATTCCTGCCCTGAACTTGCACAAATTATCTGGATGCTCTGTCGTGGACAGAGGTAACAGCTTCTCTCGAAAAGTAAATGGAAACCGCGGCAATGAACTGAGTTGGCAAGCATGAGATGCAGGAATGGATTTGGGAGCTGCAGCAAGTCGTTAATTTGTGCATGTTCCTGGTATAAGCATCCTGTTAAATTGAGTTTAGATGGGAACGGTTGCGGCAGTAGAGTGGTCACTGTGGAATCATGGCTCAAGATGAGCAAGAAATAGAATTAGACTGTGGACTTAGCTGTTGAATGGCATGTTTGTTAACAGCACCATAGCTTGAATGTTCTGCCATGTGATGGATATTGTGGAGGGGGCACTGAATATGCCTCATTTATCACTTGCGATTCCACAGTTCCTAACGACAGGAGTGTGAGCTTTCTTGTATGATCTCACTGTTTTGTGCAGGTCCTAGATTTCAGCCATCTGCATTTGGGAACGCGATCCTGAGGCCTCCAACAATCTTCTCACCACGGCCGCCACTGGGTCCCCCTCCGCAAACTGTCCTAGCTTCGATTGGTGGTCGACCCTCCCTGTCCATTGGTGGGCCAAAGTCAATGCCAGCGGTGTTGCGACCTCCCCAAAGTGTCATCACGGACATCAAGATTGTGGCAGCACCTCCTCCCCCCCCACCACCTCCACCCCCACTCCCACCGGTTATTATTCTGGAGAAGCCACATACCACAGTATATGTGGGGAAAATTGCACCGACAGTTGAAGATGACGTTTTGAAGAAAATTCTTGAGGTAAACTCGCACTCCGGACTACCCAGTCGTCTATACCAGCCTGTCTGTCTGGGCCGCCCACTCCTCAGGGTTGGAAGAGACAGTTAAGCAAAGGACTGGTATTTGTAGAACGTGCACATATGGCATGACAAACATGATTCTGCATTTGTTTCGAAAATTGTGTTTGCGGGTGGCTGAGTGTCAGTATGGTTGTAATGTCCATTGATGGGAACGATGTTTAATTTGTTTGGAATGCTCTCTTGTGGGTAGATGAGGGGGTTTAAGGGAGCTAAAAGGTTTGAAGGTGGATTTAGGGATCAAAATGATTGAGATTTTTTCCCGATAATTCTAGCAATTTTGCAACTATGCATGTCTAGATCTGTAATGGGTGTGAAGGAGGTTTGAGAGTGTGTTAATCTAAATGATTGAGATTCTTTCCTCCTAAAGTGTAAATAAGCCGATCTCTTTAACCCTCGACCTCCATGAGTGAGCGGAGCCTTGGGAGAAGCTAAGCGCCATAAATTTTACCCTGAAATAGAGAGCATTTGCCAGATTATGCATGCCTAGACCTCCGGTTTGCAGGTAAAGGGTGGGACCTTCTGGACTGGCTGTATGGGAAGTGAACGGACACGTCTGGTTTGGTTTGCCTTCAACACCTATCTTAGGTAGTGTGGGATTGCTCAGTTGGAAATACATGTGACACAAAAATCCGGAATTCTGAAGGGTGTTTTCGAACACTGTGCCTGGGTGGTTGAGGAGAGCATTGGAGTGCCTTAACAGGGTTTGAAGGGATGTGAATTAAAATCGTTTTAGGATTCCTTGAAGCGGAAATAAGAAAAAACTCCTAAATGAGCATAAAGGATCACCTTTTTTTTTTTGTTTTTGATAAATCTCCACTTCTGTGTGTCATCCTAGTGCAGGGCCCATTCTCATCTCCTCTGTATCCTTCCAATTTTTGCGGCTAACCTATGAATGTGCAAGGAACCAATCAATGAGAGCAGAAATTTTGTAAAGCAGCAAAAAATTCAGAGCCGAACAAGGTATATGAGCAAAGTTGAAAGCAGAATGACAAAGTCAAGAGCTCACCAAATGGGAACATACTGACTCTGCAGCCTCTTGGTGAAAAAAGCCCAATTTCTTTCCTCCACTCGTCAATCAACCACAATGTAGGAGCTCTACTGGTAATGTGACCGCCTATGCTATTCTCCTGCTATATGGCTATGGACTCCAGTCATCAAGCAGCCACAATGTAGGAGCTCTACTGTGATGTGACCGCCTATGTTGTTCTCTTACTCTCTCTCCATGCATAGCCTACTTCTCTCTGCAACGAACCTCTTAGTTCACCACCAATGAGTGCACACAATCACATACCATGCACGAACGAGTTCACACAACGTTCACACTGGAGGCCAGAGAAACGAAGACCAGGTAAGCGCAGATTTAGAATTCCAACAAATTATCACACAAGCAATTAAGAGTTTCAGTCACAGGAGCTCAACAGCTCAAACCCAAGTAACCAGTATCTCCACTCAGGTAAGTATCTCTCCCGATGCTCTTCTCTCTTCTCTCTCGGTCTTCTCTCTGTCTACTGCCTCCCTGTGTCTTCTCTCCCTCCTTGCATGCACTCACACCTTCTACTAAAGGACCAACTCTGAATACACCCGCTGCGAACTCTACTACCCCTTCTGAGGTCTGCTACTAACTAGAAGCACTGGTGCTGCTAACTGTACTACCCCCTCTGAGGTCTGCTACCAACTACTAGCACTGGCGCAGCTATGGATGCCTTCCCTCTGCCAGCGCTGGGCAGCTATCGCTGCCCCCTCTCTCTCCCTCTACTAGCGCAGCTCCCTGGCTCAGCGCTTCGCCCCTTACAATAGCGCACAGGTGCCCCAGCACTTCACACTTCATGCGAACGAGTAATCTCCGAATGAGGAGGCTGGCCAGTCCTTATATTGTCTTGGACCGAGCTTCAACTCGTGCCAGCCTCTGCTTCTTGGGGCTTGACTTGGTTCCGGTACCACATCCCCACGGCCTGTTTGCTTCTGAATGTCAGGGCCTGGTAGTTTTTCCGAATTTTCACTGGTGTGCTGCTGCTTGGGCCTTTGAGCCACGCCTTTTCGATTGTGGCACATGGCTTTTTACTGTGGATTGTGACTCCTGCCTCTGGGACACGACTTTTGCCTGCGGAAGTGTCCTTCGCTCGTGGGATGTTACTTTCCAACATAACTTCCAATATGAGACGTGATTTTACCCCTGAGATGCGACTATTTGCCGGCTGCCTGTTGGACTTGACTGCTAACGTACCCGACTGTGACTTCTCTGAAACTGACCGACTTGGCCTTTCTTGGCCCAGACCTCTGACCCTGAAACTCGAACTTGGGGTCTGAATCGTGGAAGGCCTTTCATCACCCTCACACTCTTCTTTTCTGTCCACTCTCCTCTCGCCTAACGGCGTTGCAGAGTCTCACTACCACAAGTGTGTTCTTTGGCCATCGCCAGGTACCCCCGCCTGTTCCCACCGCTGTGCTTCTTCCCTGCTTACCAACCCCAGCAAGGCATTCCACCAATTGAGCTGGCAACTTTCACCTCTTCCCGCGTTTTTCACCGCCTACGTGCCCTTTACGCCTAGTCATTCCGAATAACACTTACCCCCCCGGTCTTACGGCGGCTGCTTCTTCTACCCACTGCAGGTTTTGCTGCTGCTGGTGGAGCAGATATTTTTGTGTGCTGCTCGTTTCCCTTCTTCGATGAGTGCTGGTCCTGGCAGCCAGTGCCTCCGAATGTCTGGAGTGCTGTAGCCTCCTCGCTTTTGTTGATTCCTGGAGGCAGCGGCTGCCTGAATTGGGACAGGGCTCTTCCCAGACTGAGAACCTTGTAGAATGAATTCCTGGGCTAGAGGCTCTGCAACTAACTGATGGGTTAGGCCTACTGATTAGTCGATCTACCCATCAATCAACCACAATGTAGCTGCTCTACTGTGATGTGACTGCCTATGGTATTCCCCTACTCTCTCTCTATACACAGCCTACTTATTTCCCTCACACTCTGTCTTTTTCTGTCCACTCTCCTCTATAACAATGTTGCAGAATCTCACTATCACTTGCATGCTCTTAGGCCATCGCCAGGTAAGACTGCCTGTTCCCACCGCTTTGCTTCTCCCCTGATTACCCAATGCCAGCACCACCGTTCTTTATTACTGCTGCTGGTGGAGCAGCTATGATGTGGCTGGTCCTCTCCCTTCTTCTTCATTGTGCGCTGGTGTGGCTGCATGCACTCTCCCCAGAACTAGTGCTGGCAGCCAGTGTCTCCGAATCTGGAGTGCTCCAGCCTCCTCACTTTTGTTGCTTGCCGAAGGCAGCGGCTGCCTGAACTGGGGCTCTTCCCAGACTGAGAACCTTGCGGAATGAGTACCTGGGCCGCAGACTCTGCAAGTAACTGACAGGCTAGGCCTAACGATTAGTTGGAGAGGCTGCGCTCAGCCTTGCTTCCCGAATGCCTCACGCCAGCCTTCACTCAGGGCTGGGAAATTTTCTATTGCCACGGCCTTCACATAGGGCCGGGGCTAATTTTTCTGGGCGGCTGCGGTGGACGCCTGCCGAGGCCACCTTGCAAATGCCTATTCGTCTGGGTTGTAGTTAATATCGTCTGTAACTAGATGTCTGGATCACGATCTGGGCCTCCCGAGCGGTGTATGGCATTTGACCCCCCACACCTTAGGTGGGGGATGAAAAGACGGTGCTATCATATGAGGTAACTAGTGTGCATCTCGTCAGTGCTATATGAACGACCAAAGCATTCCTTGCCAGTCTGCTGAGTGGTTGACTCAGGTTAGTGGCCCTTATGAATGCATGCAATAGAGATCACTAAACGAGCCTGTCACATTTGAAAGGGAGGCAATTTGAGGACTCTCTAATCTTATCCTGTGGGCTGAATGCTCGCGTTTCTCAGTGAGCCATATACTACCCCATTTAACTACTGGCAGCAACAGCGTGGCTGTAGCATGCTCACAGCCTCCTAACAGGCCCGTAAGAGGTGGATGATGGTTCTCAGTGAGCCATATACTACCATTTAACGACTGGCAGCAACAGCCTAGGTGTAGCTTGCGCACAGCCTCCTACGCAGGCCCTAAGAGGCTGACAATGGCTTCGCCGTCCGCAGACCGCACGGCCCCTCGTCTGAGCAGCCTGACAGCGAAGGCACAGACTTTGAGTAGCGGATGGTCTTTTTGAGGGCTTTCTCTTCTGTTCTTTTTTGATTTTTTTAATAAACAAAATGAGCTCCTTTCTGTTGGTGGGTAGCAGCACCTGCTGGGAACCTGGCCCAGTGTCTCTGGATTATGACACACATCTAACGCCTCCCCACATCTCAGCCCAGGGATCCCTGACAGCTTTAATTGCTTCGTGCAGCAAGCATTTACTGCCAGTTAGGCCCATGCTTTGATTATGACCCCCTTTCCTTGTCAGTATCCACCCTTCCAAGCAACATGCTGAAAACCAGCCTGAGTGAACCCCTCGACCACCTTGGTGACCTGCCTGAGATCCTGTAAACTCTGGGAAAACTCCCATCTCTTCCTGATCAACGGTCTGAATAATCGCCTCTGCCCTTGCGTTTCTCTCCAGCTGGTGCCTGATGAAGCCCTTAACCCTCTCAGGCTCTCTCACAAGAGCAGGCTGCCAGCTGTGGTTTCGTCTCCTTCATGCTATCTGTCTCCTCATGTGCGTGGCTTCTCAATTCCCCTGTTTCGCTGGTTGCTGCCAGTGCTGGCCTGAGCCCCTAAGTGTCTTCGTCTTGGGCCTTGTGCTTGTTCCTTGCCCCATTTGGACGTCCCCTCTGCTCATGCTGGGCCTACCGTCCTAGGGTTAGGAATTGGGTTGGCTCCGAGATGAAGCCTTCGCCTGATCCGTTCCTGCTTGTGCAATGACCATGGACATTGTGCGCAAGCTGAATTTTATCTTATATATGCTTAATACCCCAATTATGTCTGCACCCAGTACTACTACTGCGAACTTGTTGTGATTTCTTGTCAGGGTTTTCTACTACTTCTCTCTTGGTTTTGACCCAGTGTGCTATGTAGTCTGTCTCCAACGCTTGTAACAGTCTTATTGTGTGAGGTTTTCAGCACCGTACCGGTGTCCTGTGACCTCTTCCTGAGACTGTATCCGAGTCTTATTGTGTAAGGTTCCATCTTTGTTCAGCATGCTCCATCATTTTCAGTTCCATGCCCATTTCACAGGATCTATTTCTAGGCCGTGTGTCGGGGTGGTCGGGGCATAGGCCGAGTACTCTTCGTTCTCAATGACCCTGATTTTGCAGACAAGGAGTTGTTTGACCGATACCTGCTCTTGTTCTATTGACCGTGCTTGTGTTGGGGCCTGTTTCTGCCACGTCATGTACCACATTCTGAGCCAGCTGTTGTCTCGGTCTGCCTTTGTGATGAAGGCCATGATGTTGGTTGGGTGGGTGTCCTCCTGGCAGGTTGCCCAGTCTCCGCGCTGCCATTTACACGCTGTTCTCAGCAGCGTTGTCCATTTTGTCGGGACTGGCAGGAGTAAGTAGTTTAGGTTTGCCTGTAATTTGTGGCCTCCTCAATGGCCCTCTAAGTTCTGAGTGGGTTTTCCATCTTTTTTGCTTGTCATGCCACATGTATTTAATTTGTGAGGCCCCCTTTTCCGACCAGGTTCCCCATCTGGAGCCTTCATTTGTGAGTGTCCAGGGTTTCCCTTGCTGATCGCCGAGACCCGAGTCGCAGAATGGTGTCTGCTGAAGCACCTCCTCCTTGGGCTTTGGTTGAGGACCTTAGCCGGAAAGATCTTTTCAGGTTTTTTATTAGGTGTCAGCAATAGGAGAGTGGTTTGTCTTGATTATCTCTCTGTTCCTCTGTGTTGCTTGATGGTCCTTTCATGGACCAGGGCTGATCAATGTTGGGAAGCATCTGGTATGTGGCCAGACCTCTAGTGCTGGGCAGGCCGAGGGATTTCCAAGGGAGGGTATTTGGGTCAGTAGTTTGATGACCCATTTTGTTTGAAAAGCCTTGATTTTCTGTTCCGGGTCCAGTATCCCCAAATGCTGAGCACCAGATATCTCCACCCCACCTTGGGAACGAAGTGTAAGGGGCCTTTCATGAACCAGGACTCGGGCATGATCAATATTGGGAAGCATCTGGTATGTGGCCAGACCTCTAGTGCTGGTCAGGACCAGGGATTTACAAGGGAGGGTATCTGGGTCAGTAGTGTGCTGATCCATTTTGTCTAAAGTGCCTTGATTTGGTGTTCCGGGTCAAGGATCCACAAATGCTGAGCACCACATCTCTCCACGCCAGCTTGGGACTGAAGTGTAATTTGAAAAGGGGGTAGGGGTCCATAGGTAAAGCTGTTGCTTTCCTTCCCAGGTCTGCCTTTCGCTGGCACTCCATAGCATTGAGAAGATTGATGCAATGAGGACCAGGATCTCCTGACCAGAGAGGTGTATGTCTTGGATCATTGGTCCACCTTTTGGAGGAATTTTGTCATCAGTTCTGGTGGCATTTTTATCTACAATCTACAACAAACTCCTATAGCTAAGTGGGCCGCGGAGGGAACGCTGCGCACCGGGGGCCGGGATTGCCCAAAGTGGGCCGCGGAGGGAACGCTGCCTTTCGCTTCCGGTGTGTTCTGGCCTTAAGATTTCGATACCAAGGGCCGGGATTGCCCAAAACGGTGGTTTCTAACGAAATGAAACGATATTCTCCAGTTTGCAGTAGCTGATGCAGATCCCAGGGCTCGATCCCTAGCCCCCACCTTACCTGTGTACAGTACCTGTGTTGACCCGTAGAGCTGCACCCGCGACCTGTGTATTTGTAACAGTTGATAGGTTGTCATAGGGTCCATAGGTAGCATGAGTTTGATCTGTAGACCTGTCGAGTAGGAGTATTAGTCAGGTCTAGAAGTCCTAGCGGTAGCTTTCCTGAAAGGTCAAGGTCGTAGCTGCCACAGTCCAGAAGGGTCAAGTCGTAGCTGCTACAGTCACGAAAGGCCAAGTCTACGGCCTTCCGGAAGGTCCCAGTAGTAGCCTTTCAAAGTTGCAAGTGGGCAAGTGGTGAGGCAAGTGGTGGAGTCTGCCCGTGCTGAGTCAGCAAGCCCAGTCCTAGGCAGCCTGGTCCAGTCAAGCAAGTACCGCATGGGACTGTGTGCACTTTGGGCATGGGAAAGGGCCAGACCAACGAGCTGCAGAAGTATGAATCAAGAAGTATAAATCAAGAGGCAGCGCCCAGCCATTCATTCATTCCTGCGTGAGCCATGCGGAAGCGCTGCCAAAGCGACTTGTGCAAGGAGGTCTGCAGTGAGCCTGAAGACGAAGTGGGCAGAGAGACGAAGTGTAGCCATAGTGATAGGGTAGAGGGGGCCATAGCCGCCATAGCTGTAGCTAGTGTTCAGTGAGTGTGTGTGGGAGTGTTCAGGGAGACGCGTGTGGGATATCCAGGATGATCCACTGTATCCGAACAGAGAGTTTTATGGACGCTATATCGCCATAGCCATTGGAAGTGAACTTGTATCTGGGTTGCTACATCTCTGAGTTTTGAGTGGGCGTATGTCGCCAGTTTGCTGCGCTACTGTTGGCATGCATATAAAGTGTGAATGAAAGCAAGTCTGATTGCAGAAATGTGTCCAGGCCTACCTGGTCGACGTGTGGTTCTCTGTGGGATTAGCTTTTGGGGAGGAAATACTATGTTGTGGTCGTCGATAAAGCGTTGTCGAACGGTGTTTGCTTCAAGTGTGACACGATCTGTGTTGGAGATTGTCAGAGGGTCACGGTGATGCCCTTTTTTTTTTCCCGCATGCTGTCAGAAGACACTGCCATTTTGTTTTTCGTTTGTTTCTTCTCTTCTCGGTCACGTCTTTTCTGCTTCTTCGTTTTGAAGTCGTGTTTTCTTTTTCAATTCCCATATAGGGGGCCTGCCTCCCCTACTCACAGCATCCTCCAAAGACACAAATAATGCCGGTGTATCTTTTCATGTTCTAACAGAAGATTCACTCTCATTTTGCAGGCCTGTTGGCGCGTTTCCTTTTCCTCGGCCTCAACTTAAGGGCCTGTGCACCCTACTGTCCAAACGCAAAAAGCATGTGTGTGCAAGGAACCTGACTGTTCACAGCTTGCTTGAGAGCATCACACCGCATGCATACATGTCATCACACGTACAAAGTGGTCTCTCACAAAACCAGATTGAGATGAGATAAGAACCACTAGCGCAGCTTATATTATCAATATCATTGAATACAAAGAGTATCGTGAGTTCCAGAGTTCAGCGCCAACCAGAGGTAAGTCTCCCTCACTAAACAACAGCATGGGACCTGGCTCTACCAGCATCCTCCTTCAGATCTCAAGTGTGGCGCAACAGGTAAGTATCCACCACATCCAGACTTCTTCCCTGTCTTCTCTCTCTCTCTAGAACTGTCTTTGGTCTCTCTCTTCACCCCGCATGCACACTCTCACCTCCGAAGATCTACTTTGAATGTCACTCACTGTTGTCCTACTGACCACCTCTCTACTACTAACATGAGCTGGCGCAGCTATGGCCTCCCTGCAGCCAGCGCCCAGCCTCCCTTCTTCCTGGCGCAGCTCTACTTCAGCCAGCGCCTGTCCAGCCAGCTAGCGCACAAGTGCCGCAGCACTTCCACGCATCAATGCCAGTGGAAAATCTGTGCTGTGGGGAGGCAGTCTCGTTTCTTATAGTGCTGGCCTCCCCAAACGAGGGCTGAATCTTGTCTGTCTTGGGTCCTTTCCCAGTCCCAGCCTCTGTGTATGTGTCCCAGACTCCCTGTCCTTCAAGAGTTGCTGCTGCTGCGGCCTGTAGGCCTTAATTTCGGACTGCCTATCTGTATCTAGACTGTCCCCCTGACTCGAATCGGGACTGAGACTTAACTCTTTGATTTCCTTTTAGACAGACACATCTTTTGTATGAACAGACACTCTTACTGCACGAACAGACACATTCACTGTACGTACAGACACATCCCTGCATGAATAGACATGACTTGTACACCCCCTGGATGAACAGATGTGACCCAAATATTCAGATTTTGCAGATGTTCGTCCAGGGGCACAACTATGTCTTTTGCTTTAGTTTAGAATGTGACCTTTGACCCAGAGAAAATGTCTTTTGATCTGCTTTCACGAATTGGCTCTGGGCGAGGTACCCCAGTATGCTGCTTTCGTCAATCAGGGGCTGTATCGGGTAATGGCCCTTTTATGTGCACAATCCCGCAGAGAGTAGTCAGATGCATTGGTCATTCGGGGCAAAGTCCCAGTAGCAGCAGGTACCTGCCATCCGGTCTGAACATGTCATGGCCCACTGTGGCCGCGTTAAAAAATACTTGAAAGGGAGACTAAACCCCTGCTACTCGGACTTGGCACTACAGCCCAGTGTGGCCACGTTGAAAAATACTCGAAAGGGAGACCAAACTCCACCAGCGGTGGTTTAGTCTCTCTTTCGAGTATTTTTCAACGTGGCCACAGTGGGCTGTGAGATGTTTGCAACCTCTCAGTTCACCACCAATGAGCGCACACAAGCACACACCATGCACGAATGAGATCACACGAAGTTCACACTGGAGGCTAGAGAGACAAAGACCAGGTAACCGCAGCTTTAGAGTTCCAACAAATTATCATATGAGCAATTAAGAGTTCCAGTCACAAGTGCTCAACAGCGCAAACCCAAGTAACCGGTATCTCCATTCAAGTAAGTATCTCCCTCAATGCTCTTCTCTCTTCTCTCTCGGTCTTCTCTCTGTCTACTACCTCCCTGTGTCTTCTCTCCGTACTT
>BFEA01000601.1:480581-498660 GCA_003427395.1 Chara braunii | reverse complement strand
CTCGGTCTTCTCTCTGTCTACTACCTCCCTGTGTCTTCTCTCCCTACTTGCATGTGCTCACACCCTCTACTACCCCTCTGAATACACCCACTGCTAACTCTACTAACCCCTCTGAGGTCTACCACTAACTACTAGCACTGGCGCAGCTATGGCTGTCTTCCCTCTGCCAGTGCCGGGGCAGCAATGGATGCTCCCTCTCTCCCTCTAACAGCGCAGCTCCCTGGCTCAGCTCTCCGCCCCTCACAATAGTGCACAAGTGCACCAGCAGTTCCACACTCCATGCGAATGAGCAATCTGCCGAATGAGGAGGCTGTCCAGTCCTTATATTGTCTTGGACTGAGCTTCAATTCGTCCCAGCCTCTGCTTCATGGGGCTTGACTTTGTTCTGGTAGCACATCCCCACGGACTGTTTGCTTCAGAATGTCAGGGCCTGGTACTGTTCCCGAATTTTAATTGGTGGGCTGCTGCTTGGGCCTGTGAGTCACGACTTTTCACTTGTGAAACATGACTTTTGATTGTGGATTGTGACTCTTGACTCTGGGACCCGACTTTTGCTTGGGAAAGTGTCCCTTGCCTGCGGAACATGACTTTTCAATATGTCTCTGCAATATGAGACTGTTCATCGGCTGCCTGTTGGACTCGACTCCTAAGGTACCTGACCGTGACTTCTCTGAAACTGGCCGACTTGGTCTTTCTTGGCCTAGGCCCTTAACCCTGAAATTCGAATTTGGGGTCTGAATTGGGGAAGGCCTTTCATGTTTCGATCGGATGGTGGGTGCCCGTGCCTGCTCGAAATCCAGTCCATCTCCCACTGAAATAGAGTCCAACGCCCACTGAAATAGAGTCTACGCCCAGTAGTAGGACTCAAAGTGGGCAATGTTGTTCGCTGAGATGAACCCCTGGTGAAGGTGGGGAAGTTGAGGGAGGTGCCCCCGGAGGAGTAATCCAGGCTTTGCGCTTCCATTGTTATGCCGGTCCTTTCAGCACACATAAAGTCGGACTCTGAGAGAGAGAGAGAGAGAGAGAGAGATAGAGAGAGTTTTACTGAAAGCGTTTCGTCTTCCTAGGTCATGTGAATCTTTCTCTCCTAACTAAGACGCGGTGGGGGGGGAAGGGGGGTCCAGATAGAAAGAAAGAGATTACTTGCAATGTTTTTGTTTTTTTCCTTTCCATCCGCCGCGGGGATGTGACTGTTCATCGGCTGCCTGTTGGACTTGACTCCTAAGGTACCTGACTGTGACTTCTCTAAAACTGGCCGACTTTCTTGGCCTAGGTCCTTAACCTTGAAATTCGAATTTGGGGTCTGAATCGTGGAAGGCCTTTCATGTTTCGATCGGATGGTGGGTACCGGTGCCTGCTCGAAATCCAGTTCAACTCCCACTGAAATAGAGTCGAACGCCGACTGAAATAGAGTCCAACGCCCACTGAAATAGAGTCTACGCTCAGTAATCGGACTCAAAGTGGGCGTTGTTGTTCGCTGAGATGAACCCCTAGTAAAGGTGGGGAAGTTGAGGGAGGTGCCCTCCGGGGAGGTGCGTTGAGAAAAAGGAAGACGAACCATCACCAAAGCATTAGAAATGCGATCGATCAATCGAGTGAGCGCACACGTGCGCGTGCGCGCACGAGAGAGAGAGAGAGAGAGAGAGAGAGAGAGCTATCCAGGCTTTGCTCTTCCATTGTTATGCCAGTCCTTTCAGCACACATAAAGACGGACTCTGAGAGAGAGAGAGAGAGAGAGAGAGAGAGAGAGAGAGAGAGAGAGAGAGAGAGAGAGAGAGAGAGAGAGGAAGTTTTAGTGAAAGCGTTTCGTCTTCCGAGGTAATGTGAATCTTTCTCTCCTAACTAAGACGCGATGGGGGGGGAAGGGGGGCCCAGATAGAAAGAAAGAGATTACTTGTGATGTTTTTGTGTTTTTCCTTTCCATCCGCGTTTGTAATTTTTGTGTTTCTGCTCTCAATGGTCGACACACGTACAATTGCACCACGTGGTAACGCGCACGTGCTCGCGCGCACGAGAGACAGAGAGCTTTCTTTGAGGTTGTTGTTGTCCTATATCTTGTGAACACCTTTGCATTGTAAGACGCGCTGTGTGTGTGTGTTGTTTGTGTGTGTGTGTGTTGCATGTGTGTGTGTGTGTGTGTGTGAGAGAGAGAGAGAGAGAGAGAGAGAGAGAGAGAGAGAGAGAGAGAGAGAGATTGGGCCGGGATCTTTCGTTTAAGGGTTTCGTTAACCGTTGTCACAACTTTTCGTGCTAGATATGAAGAGTCACGCGGGGATCCCCGACATCTTAGACGCCCTCTGTGTGTGTGTGTGTGTGTGTGTGTGTGTGTGTGTGTGTGAGAGAGAGAGAGAGAGAGAGAGAGAGAGAGAGAGAGAGAGGACGAAGCATTGTCATCCCTTTCCATTCACCATGCTGCAGGACGTCTAAAACTCGAAAGCAGGTGGGGGGAGAGAGAGAGAGAGAGAGAGAGAGAGAGAGATGGGCGCATCCACGCATCTTTGGTTTGTTTGTTTTTGTTTTGGGCTTTGTTTGTTTTGTTTCGTTTTTCTATTGTTTATTTGTAGACTTTGTGTTATTGACTTTTGTTTTCGGTTCACATGGTAGTGTGTGGGTGGGGGGAGAGAGAGAGAGAGAGGGATATTTTTTGCTTAGGGTTACGTTAACCGTTGTCTCAGTTTTTAGTGCTAGATCTTCGGACGCCCTCAGAGAGAGAGAGAGAGAGAGAGAGAGAGAGAGAGTGATGGGTGCATCCGCGCATATTTTGTTTGTTTGTTTTGGGCTTCGTCTTTTTGGTTTCGTTTTTCTATTGTTTATTTGTAGACTTTGTGTTATTGACTTTTGTTTCCGGTTTCCATGGTAGTGTGTGTGCGTGTGTGTGTGGGGAGAGAGAGAGAGAGAGAGAGAGAGAGAGAGAGAGAGAGAGGGAGGGAGATTTTTTGCTTAGGGTTACGTTAACTGTTGTCTCAATTTTTAGTGCTAGATCTTAAGACGCCCTGAGAGAGACAGAGAGGGAGGTTGAGAGAGAAGTTGGATTTATACTTGTTTGTCAAATTTTTCCCTTCCGTTTCTTTTTGTGGTGTTTGATGCTTACTTGTTATCTTGCGGACTGGTCCGAGTTTGCATGCGCGCACACTCATGCACACGCGGGGAGAGAGAGAGAGAGAGAGAGATTCATTTTGAGTTTTTTCCCATCATTGTTAGGGTTGACCTATACACGTTGAACAGACTTTTATTCGATATGGATGTGTGTGTGTGTGTGTGTCTGTGATAGGGATCGAGATAAAGTGCAATGAACCCAGATCGTGAAGACAGTCGTCAACAATGCAAGTCCATAAGAATGTCAACCAGCTGATGATTACCAATAGTCAAAATCGTGTCCAAACAGAATGAGACGAGATAATCATATACACAGACGAAGGAGAGAGGAGGGAGATTAGACAAAGGAGAGGAAATAAATACAAGGCCCACTCCTGCTTCGGGCTCCCTCCCTCAAGCACCACCACCATAATCAATAGTCTGAATACGTATTTGAAGTAACCTCAATGTGCCACATGGCACATCTAATCAGTCCCTCATCAATGCTGGAGCAATGTCCATATGAAGACAACCCGGTATGTATCCACGATCAGTCTCCTCCCGAATGACGATAATCAGAACAACAATACAAGTCACGTAGCTTCGCTTCGTCAGTGAACAGAAGAACACGTGGCAGCAGCCACATCAGCTAATGGTACACATGGCAGCAGCCACATAAGCGACAACGCATGGTAGCTGCCACGTCAGCATGCCAAGAAGACAGGTGCAAGCCAGCCACCATGCCGGACCAGCAGCGCCTCGCCGAATCACAATGCCAACGTCGCAGTGTCGAGCCAGCGCCCCAGCGTCGAGCCAGCGTTGAAGTCAACGCGTGAAGTCAGCATCAAAGCAAGACAGAATGAATGTCGAAGCCACGAAAGCCAGCGCTTATGTAGCGTTGACTCGGGGTCTGGACCCCGGATGCTACCACCCTCAGCCGTCTTGATCTTGATGCAAGTAAGGCCTAGATTGGTCTGAAACCGATTTCCTTCCGGCCTGGATGCTTGTCTGGGTACCTGCGCACAAGTGAGTGTATCCAACCAAGGGCCTGGGTGTGGTACCTTTGACTCTATAGTCGACTTTGACCTTTGAATTTCCTGTGTGCAGCGTTTGGTCATACAGCCAACGTGACAGACTCAGGCCTGGGCGTGTCTTGGTCACACAGCCTAGCGCAGACCAACTCGGGTCTGCGTTGCCTGGGGCTGTTTTGGGCCCCAGGCTACTTCTGAACAATGTTACTGCATTCTTGCCGGTCCATTTTAGAGTTCAACTGCAGAAATATTTAAGACTTTAACCCTCGTTCATAAGCAGTGACATTACTAAACCATCTGTCCTCAGATAGTGCTTGAGACTTAAAACGTACCTTGAACTGCTTTTGAGGTCGTCCACGTCCTCCTGTAGAGAAGTAACCATGCTCTATGATTTGGTCTACCTCATATCTGCCATCCATGTCTGGTGAAATCATAGAAGGTCTATGTGGAAACTCATTTCCTTCTACATACGGTAACAATTTGGACGCGTGAAAGACGGGGTATGTTTTGAGATGAGGGGGAATATCAATTCGATAAGACGGTTCCTCTGCATCTCCTATTACTTTGAGATGAGGGGGAATATCAATTCGATACGACCGTCCCTCTGCATCTCCTATTACTTTGAGAACTTCCCAGGGTCCAAAAAAGACAGGCAGAAGATTCTGAGACACATCTTCTTCTAAGGAAAACTCTTTGGACTTCACCCATTAACAAAGTCAAATTCGACACGGAAACTCAAACGAAATCACCTTCCTTAAAGGTAGATGCTCGACGATGTTTATTCGCTTGTTCGATCATCTAGTCCTGAGCTTTCTTTAAATTATCTTTTACCTTCTTTATGTCTTTTTGAAACAAAGGAAGTGGAGGTAACCTAAGGAACTGGTCCCGCGTTAACACGTCAATGGGACGCCTAGGTTTCCACCCCTTGTGCGGTGCATTTGGTGTACGACCTGTAGCGATGTGAACACTGCTATTATATGCACTGGCTATCTTGGGTAAGTTCTCATCCCAATCAATTTGATCAGGTCTTACATATATGCGCAAGAGCTGTTGGCACAATCGGTTCATTTGTTCACTTTGCCGATTCGTTTCAGGGTGTCGTCCTGACGACATGGTCAAACGTGTGCCGTATGCCTCTATCAGCTTTTGCCATGGCATACTCGTGAACCTGGCATCTCGATTAGATACAATGGATAAAGAAAAACCATACTCGGTTACCCATTTCATCTGAAATTTCTGGATCACAAGTTCAGTCCTTGCTTCAGCAGGTAAGGGAATAAACATGGCATATTTAGAAAAACGGTCCACAATCACCATTACTTGACAATTACCGTTGCAATTTTTAACCAGACTCGTAAAGTCAATTGAAATGGACTCGCCTGGTTCGCTTGGTATGGGTAATGGCCTGAGAAGGATTCTTATGCGTCGGCTTGTTTCTCTGACACACCAGATAGGCACGTACATAAGTTGGTACATCTTTTTTTAATCCCTTCCATTCGAAGCGTTCTCTAATCTCTGCGTAAGTTTTTTTGAATCCAAAGTGTCCTTCAAATTCGTGACATTCCCTAATTAGCAGACTCTTAATTCTTTCTTGGTGAGGAATACAAAATCTTTGTTCTGTTTGGTCTATCAAGAAAAACAAACCATCGACTATTTTATAGTTGGGTAATTGGGAAGGATCTCCTGCAAGGACATCCATGATTGGTTTCTAAATTGGATCAGTAGCATATCCTTGACGAATCTGGTTTTTTAAGTCATTCCCAACATCCAAGTAGGAGACAATTGTACCAACGAAGTCAGTGTCCTTCAAAGTCGTGACATTCCCCAATCAGCAGACTCTTAATTCTTTCTTGGTGAGGAATACAAAATCTTTGTTCTGTTTGGTCTATCAAGAAAAGCAAACCATCGGCTATTCTATAGTTGGGTAATTGGTAAGGATCTCGTTCAAGGACATCCATGATTGGTTTCCAAATTGGATCAGTAGCGTATCCTTGACGAATCTGGTCTTTTAAGTCATTCTCAACATCCAAGTATGAGACAATTGTACCAACGAAGTCACTGCGTCGGGATTAAGCGTTTGCAACCACATTAGACTTACCTTTGGTAGTTTTGAGCTCAAAGTCGAAGGTGTCAATGAAGGCAGACCATCTTACCAACTTGTGAGAGAGTTTAGACTGTCTTTATCCACTGTAGTGCCGAGTGGTTTGAATACAAAGTAAAGTGCCTCCCTGGCATTCCCAACATCCAAGTATGAGACAATTGTACCAAAGAAGTCATTGCGTCGGGATAAAGCGTTTGCAACCACATTAGACTTACCTTTGGTAGTTTTGAGCTCAAAGTCGAAGGTGTCAATGAAGGCAGACCATCTTATCAACTTGTGAGAGATTCTAGACTGTGTCTTTATCCATTGTAGTGTCGAGTGGTCTGAATACACAGTAAAGTGCCTCCCTAGCAGATAGTGTCTCCATGTATCCAACACATAGACTAAGGCATAAAGTTCTCGTTCATAGGTCTCTGACAACAATCGATTCGACGAACTCTATGGGCCTATAGCCCTTGCCATCATCCTGTTGGAGAACAACGCCAATCCCATACTGACTTGCGTCAGTGGTAACAGTGAAAGGCAAGGATGGGTCAACAATCTTAAGGATAGGGTAGTGAGTTAGTGCATACTTCAATTTTCGAAAGGAAGACCCACAATCCTTATCCCACAACCAAACAGTTTCGTTCTTTAATAATCTTCACATTTGTGCGGCAATCATTGAGAAGTTCCTGACAAACTTTCTGTAGTAACTGGCTAAACCAAGGAAAGATCGCAATTCAGTTATAGACTTAGGTTGTGGCCAATCTCTAATTGCTGAAATCTTTTTCTCTTCCGGCCTTAGACCTTTTTCGTTCACTATGTGTCCCAAGTATAACACTTCAGACTCAGCAAACTCAAACTTCTTGGAATTGATCTTGAAGTTGCCTCTTGCAACTTCCCTAGCACCAGACGAAGGTGCTTCTCATGATCTTCTAGTGTCTTACTGTACAGTAGAATATCATCGAGATAGACAATTACGAACTTGTCTAACCATTGACGAAAGAGTTCATTCATAGACCTTGGGAAGGTCGTTGGGGCATTATTCAGTCCGAAGGGCATTACCACAAACTCGTAATGGCCATACCTCGTTCGTAATGCGGTCTTATGTTGATCCGTGGGTTCCACCTCGATCTGATGGCACCCTGACTTCAGATCAATCTTACTAAAATACTTACGACCTTGCAACTGGTCTAACAAGTCGTCAATTCGAGGTAGAGGTTCGACATTCTTAACAGTGACAACATTCAACCCTTTGTAGTCAATACAGAGACGCAACTCGCCTTCCTTTTCGGGTACAAACAAGACAGGGGCACCATAAGGAGATGAGCTAGGGCGAATCTGTCCTTTTTCTGTTGAGTCTTGCAGTTCTTTTCACAATTCCTCAGGTTTTCTAGGAGACATTCGATATATAGGGCCCTTGGGAATCTTACTGCCAGGAATAATTTCAATTGTGTGCTTGATAGCACGTTCAGTTATTCATGTTGGTTCGGTGAATAAATCTTTATACTCGCTTAGGAGTTTTCAGTCGAAAGAGTATAGGAAGTAGAAGACCTACGTGCTCTCTTTACTAAAACCATCATTACTTCCTGTTCCAACTTTTTCTTTGAAACCATCGATCGGAATGCTGGATAACTCATACATCAGAAAGACAGACTAGAGTCAGAGCCAGACTTATGATACAGTTTGATAGGTTTCAATTCAGAGTGTGCATCTCGCAATTGCACAATCTTCTCTTTGAAATTGATATATGGGTTGGCTTCCTCGTGCCAGTCCGTTCCCAGAATTAAATCAAAAGGTAACTTCTTCTCCACAAGAAAAGAAACCACATGAACAAATCTTCTTTCCTTGGTACGAAATCGACACTTCACACGATCAACATATTGCGAGACATTGATCGTGCTTTTGTCAGCTAGAATAGACGTGATTGGTGGAGACAAATTCGTTACCTTCATTTCGAGATGCAACTTGTGGATTGCTTTCTCGGTTATGTAGGATTGTGTGGATTCTGAGTCCAACAAAGCTCCTACGTCCGCGAGTAGTAGGTCACCCTTAGACTTCGATTTCTTAGCCCACGAGCTTCGTAGTGCCAGCCACTCGTTACCAAGCTCGTCAAGAGAGTCGTCGAGAGAGACAGTGCATAAGATAGGTTCACGGTGTTTTGGATAACGGGCCGAAGAAGAGTCATCCTTTGCCGTGCGAAGGGATCATAGGCGCCTTACCTTCTTGTTCCAAACCTCTCCACCTTCGCGGAACTCCTCCTTTAAGGCCTCCATGGCCGTGGTTTGTTCTTCCCCCCAAATCCATCCTTCCGATTTCCTAAGGAGTCTTCTAAGGGGTTCTGCTTTCTCTCCATAGGCTTTTATGAAGATTCTCTAGTTGCCCACAACCCCTAGAAACTGCCGGACCTCCGTTATGGATTGGAGCGGCGATGGCCAAGTCATCAACTTCCCTAATTTCTCGGGGTCGGGCCTCCGCCCCTCCTTATCGCAAATGAACCCTAATATCTTGATGGAGGATACGCCCCAACGACTCTTAGTTCCGCTCACCGTGAGGTTGGCATCATCCAACTTCTCAAGGACGTTTCTGACGTCACTCATGTGGTCGGCCACAAACTTTCTCACTCCTGGAAAGACGTCCGTCTCATCCTGCTCGACCGACCCTTTTATCGGGAAGTCATCCAGGAAGACCTCTACCTTCTCCGGTATGAACTCCTTGAGGACCGTGATCATGGCCCTTTGGAACACGGCTACCCCGTTAGTCCACCCCATGGGTACCACCATCATTTGGACCAGCCCTAGAGGCGTATGCATGGCGGTCATATGCCTATCGCGGTAGTCCAAAGGGATCTCATCATACCCCGAAAAGAGATCACAGATCGAGTATATCGAACGACCTGCCGACCCGTCCGCGAGTAGATCTGCCTCTGGTATCGACCCCACATCCCTTATAGTGACCGCGTTGGTCCTTTGGAGGTTTTGTATCCACCTCAGTTTGTTGCTACCCCCWTTTCTAAAAAAGAACCACTTATTGGAGTATGCACTCTCACAAGGCTCCGCGASGAATATTCTGATYTTCTCCTTGATAAAAGCTACTATCTCCTCTTTCTCCTTTTGAGCGTACTTCCACTGAGGCCTATCCTTCCAGGGCACGTGTGGGACCGTGTGGATCCGAGCCGGCGTAGCATACCTTGGGTCGATTCTCCCTCTCTCCGAGTCATCAAAGACAATGGCCTTATCGCAKCCCCTTAAGGTCATGGCTATGAACTCTTTCTCTTCCTCCGTGAGATTCCCATCTCCTATATCCATTTTGGCCAATCTATCGGCCGTTATCCTTTGCCCTTCTGTTTCTTTCCTCTTYCGGATGAGATCGACYATCTCTTCTTCCGATATTGTAGCTTCCCCCGTTCTATCCCGGCTGACCACGGCAGGTTTCACTTTCTCTGCCACGGTTTTATATTTCTTGACTCCGCCGGCTAGTGGGATCCCTCCAAAAAASACATGCCCACACATCCACCGAATTCTTCCTCCTCGTCCTCCTTCTCGTACCCTACACCGTTGATCACAATTCTATCCCCCACATCCTCGACCTCCAATTGGTCTCCCTTGGGTCCCCTATCCATCAAGGGCACCTCTTCCAGACGGACAYGACATACCCTTCGAYTGACTCCTCTTGCGCCTAGCAATGCTGGTCCGGTTACRTTYATCCTGCGCGTCCACGGTCTTTAGGACCACTCAGATTCCATCAGGACTTTGGATTGATAGGGTCTGACTTCCATCCGRCAAATCAACCGTGGTCGCGTGTACGGCGCTCAGCCATGTCCTTCCGAGAATCGATTCGGAGGAGCACTCTTTTACCGAGAAGATCGGTACCGTGGCCTCTACGCCAGCGACTTCAATCACGGGGTTATAACACACCCCCTCCGCCGGTTGCAACTTGTTGTCAGCCACTACCATWGATATCGMTACCCCTCGATCTATCTCCAGACCCAGCTCCCGTGCGATGGAGTCCCACACCGTAGACTCGGACCCATTGTCCACGAAAGCCCTCATTTTCCTTCCACTTATCACTGCCTAGAGCTGGCCACTACCTAACACATAGAATTGCTTGGCCTCCTCCCTTAAGAAGAAGTTGGCCGGTAGCTCCTCCATGGTAATGCGAGAGGCCTGTACTTCTTCCTTGGAGGGACCTTCCACTGGCACCGTGGGCCCTACYGCGAGCGGGACTCTTACCTTCGTTGTGATGCTTAGGAGCTCTTCTCTGACATTTTTGCTGGCGGCCTGGTATTCCAAAAGTTTGCACTGCATAGGTTGCATCAGAGTCCTCCTAAGGGAGGCTACCGTGTCTATCTCATCCATAGTGCACTTCATTTCGAACTTTTTGGGGCCTCTCTTTTTAGGAGATTTGGSTGAGGTTGACTCCTCCTTCTTTTCCTCCACCGCCTTTGCATCGGCCATTGGTTAGTCATTGTCGCCGCTCCTTACTTCCGTACCTTCCGTCACACTCGCTTGGCCCTCGGACGTCTCGGTCCCTACCTGCGTTCTCACCCTTAGGCCTCTCCTCCTCGGGCTGGGTTTCTATGAACTTAATGCTTGACACCTGAGGTTCCCTAATGGACAACCCTCCCGGTGACTCCACCATTTGGATGTGAGTAGTGTTGGAGGAGCTTCCGACTTCCGGTTTCTTCCCCAGTCTAGCCTCCTGAAGGGCCACCCTTTTGTCCACGTTCACCTTCATTGGAGCACATGCTACTCCTACTGGCTGCTCGCTTTTGGGTTCCGAATAAGTGGGCACCAAGCAATCACGTGCCCTGCAGTACCGCACTTTAAACATTGCGCATTGTTCATTCTTTCCTGCCATAATTCTTGTGAAATTCCCATCTTTTCCCAGGGCTTCCCGATCGCAATTTCTGGATGCTCGGGAAACGACCGTAGCTTCTTCTTCTTTATTGGCGGTTGTGGTCCTCCCTTGTTAACCATGGCGGCAATGACTTCCCCCTTCCTGGAATCACTGCTGCTCGCCACACCCTCCAATGGCCACTTCTCCACAATATCGTCATCAAACACGCCGAGGGTGTGGTCCTGACGCTTTTGGCGCCAGAGTACCCGCGCCGCCTCCACCGCCATACTGAACTACAGAGGCATAATAATTTTTTACTTGTGAAGTCATGTGCTGTCGATGGAGAGCCAAATCGCGAAACTGCCTATAATTATACTTTTCGGATTTCGATTCCGCCACGAGTTGTGCACGAATGGGGTCGGGCAGAGCGCGGGAATAGATATACAAGACTTGGTCGTCTTGCAGGTTTAATCCAGGAACCTGCAGCAACCGATCAACTTCTCGAGACATTGCCTCCACTGAGGTCCAGTGTCTTTGCCCAATGGTGGTGAGCTGGTCAAAGGCCTTATCGGCCGTTGTGTTATCCAAAAAGCGTTCCTTGATCTTGCCAAGGAACTGCTTCAGGTTCAACGTCGCAGCCCACTCACCAATGTCATCGAAACCTGCAGCATTGGCTTCGGCCAGTACCCGTTCCTTCGCTTCCCCCCCTAGACAAGAAGTCGAGAAAGCAACTTGGGACTCGGGTTCGACAGGGGCCGTACCACAATATGTTTGTATTTCCGCTATCCAGAGCAACAAATTCTCATTCTTTTTGTTGCGAAACGTAAAAGGGAATTTCATCTTCACCTTTTCTTTTCTTTTCGGCTTCTCCTGTTCTGTACTTATGTTACCTTGCGGAGACTGTGGAGGTGGAGAGGAAGGGGGTGTGGAAGGAGTGTTTGGTGGAGAAGACGACGGACTTGATCCCCCTCCATTAGACGACTTCCCCCTCCAATAGACAATTTCTGATCCTGAGGATCAGCAGACTTCATTGCATCACTCGTTAACTTCTTGACTTTTTTCTTCTCTTCTTTAACTTCTTCTTCTCCTTCTACTGGATGCTTTCCTTTCACAATATTTGCGATGGTTCGCAATCCTACAACAATCTCGTCTAAATGACTTTGCTGTCTGTCTATCTTTTCTTCCAAGAAGGTAAGGTAAGTCAATGATGTGAGAAAACGTATTTGTCATGTCAGTCTGTTCCTTTCCTTCTGTTCCTATCACTTGTCTAATTTCTTTCACTTTCTGTTCCCGCCTCAATTCCTGTTCATGTTTTTGGGCTAGTTCTTCTTTCTTCCTTTCTTCTGCAGCCCGCGCGTCTCTTAATTGCTGGATGTTCACGTCAATCGTAGCCTCGGTCACTTCTGGTCTGATTTTCCCTTTTCTAGACAGCTCCATGACTTCTTCCAGCTGCTTGATAGCAAACTGGTCCAGCACCTTCCGACACTGGGCCATCATTTTAGACACTTCGGTCCCGGCAGCCACAACTTCCGCAGTCGTAATTGCTTTTGCTTTAGAGGGTTCTCTACCTTCTTCAAATCAAACAGATTACGAACGTGTCGTTCGAATTCCGGTCCGGACAAACGCAAATCATTCATCAGCTGGTCCCATAAAGTCAGTAACTCTTGTTTCTTTGTTTCTGCCTGTCTCCTAGTCTTGGGTCCGGAAGATCCTTCACCCACTAACAATGTCATTGGAAAAAGAAGCAAGAATAATTTCCACAGACTAAACATCTTGGAAATCAGGTTTGAGGAATATTTGCAATAATGGAACAGAAAAATAAAGAGAAAAAATAAAAAGGAACAGATTTCTATTTATACTAATTGCTGCTCTTTCGTCTGTGTGATGACGTCCTATGAGTGTACAGGTACCACATCAGGCCCGTGTGATCAGACACAACACACAAGTAAGTACGCAAACACCACAACACAGCAACGACAAGGTAAGTATGCCAACAACAACAGCAACAGTTTGCCAGCAACCTTCTTCCACCTGCTGTCTTCCTGATGTCAATGCGATGATGCACTCTCCCTGACAGCTGGCACTACAGTTGTATAGCCGGTTTTGTGTCTTCCTGATGTCAATGCGATGATGCACTCTCCCTGACAGCTGGCACTACAGTTGTATAGCCGGTTCAGTCAGCTGTACCGCCGTCGTCTTCAGAATGGTTCTCTTACTTGGCAGTAATCCTGCCTGCCAGGTGTCATCCCTGGAGTGCCAACAATCATGTACTGCCACGTCAACACTCTGTGTCCAGTCAACCAATAGCGGGATGCCACGTCAGCAAATGTGTACTCTGATCCTTGCCACTTGTCACTTCCACACGTCACGTCGCGATACCGTTGCCGTTCCAACGAGTCAGACAATGCTACGTCAGCCAAGGAGACCGATGCCACGTCAGCAGGTAGTCACCACCTCACGAAGACAGGTGTGATGACTTGCTTCCTGCCACGTTAGCAATCAATCCTGTGTTTTCCCAAGGCCACGTCAGCATCTGCAGTAGACCCTGTTGCGCATCAGCAGCATAAAAAGTGCCACTTCAGCAATCAATCAACAAGGTCTTCAGACGTGGCACAACATATGCCATGTCATCAGGGAATCGCGATGCCATGTCACTATCACGATTCAGGCTGGCGCTCGATGTCTCTTGGTCGCGGTCCCTACTGCCATGTTAGCGGCCTTGTTGGGATCTCCTCTTGCCAGTGGAGTAACCTCGGTGGTGTCTTCTCGCAAGTGATGTCTGTCCCACGTCAATACCTCCGGCGTATTTCTTGCCACGTCATCACCTACTCAACACACGTGTGCACTATACTTACCTGTGCGCCACCTGGCTCGTGCACACATGCACGTTCGTCATCGTCAGGAGAACTGCTCCGATACCAAATTGCAATGAACCCAGATCGTGAAGACAGTCGTCAACAATGCAAGTCCAGAAGAATGTCAACCAGCTGATGATTACCAGTAGTCAAAATCGTGTCCAGACAGAATGAGACGAGATAATCATACACAGACGAAGGAGAGAGGAGGGAGATTAGACAAAGGAGAGGAAATAAATACAAGGCCCACTCCTACTTCGGGCTCCCTCTCTCAATCACCACCTCCATAAGCAATAGTCTGAACGAGTATCTGAAGTAACCTCAATGTGCCACGTGGCACGTCTAATCAGTCCTCTTATATGATTTTGCGAGGATCAGGGTCCTCGGTAGGCCCAAGGGGCCCTGTTTGCAGCGTTGCCCGCTCTAAGTGAAGGCGGAGGTGCCCGCCCTAAGTGAAGGCAGAGGTGCCCGCCCTAAGTGAAGGCGGGCCTAACATTTCACAAGAGGCCTACGACTGTCAATTTCATATTTGGGGGTACAGGCAGTTGCGACGCGCCAGTTGGTTGAGAGAAACACAGGCCGAGCAACAAAGACATTTCCACGGCCCTCCGGGCCTTTCCAAAGAATGCAGGCCCTGGGCGTGATTCGCAGCCTCATACAGAGACGGTTGGGCACCCAACCGAACGAGGCCCGGCAGCCCAGTAGCTGCTGTACACAGGCAGCCTCCTGGGGCCTTTCGGAAGGTTCTGGGCCCAGGCCAGTGCAGCCTCCTCAAGCAGTCCAGCTCTTTCCATAAAGGAAAGAGCTCTTGCCAGGCAGCCTCATTCAGTCACTTGCTGGCTGGCGGCAGCGCTGCTGGAGCAATTGCTCGCGGGCTGGCTGCCGACATTGGAGCAAAAGGCCGCGCATGTGCGGTCGTGTGTGGGAGCAGGGCGCTGCCATAGCCAGCCTCCATCGCGGGCTGAGCTTGGATACACAGTGAGGCGCAGGGGTGGTTTTCGGTTGCAAGAGAGGACAGGTGTGGGTGTTAAGTCAGGGAAGGGCGAAGGATGATGATGATGATAATGTGAGGGCACTTACCTTGTATTGGCGAAGGTCAGCATATGGGCGATCTTCACGTACTTCGGGTTGCCACTGATGACAACAGTTGAATTGTCTATTATTAGGCTGATCGTAGCTGTGTAGAAGTAGGCTGGGCGCTGAGCGCCAAGTAGGAGTGTGAAGGGACTGGACTCTTGTGTTGCTGAAGGAGAGAGAAAGCTCTCCATGACATTGGTTTTCAGTACTACAAACCTCCATTGGTGTATTATTGGTGCAATGCTGCTCTCTGGACACAGTGTGACTATCTGGCTTTTAATGTGATGGTGTAATCTGGATTTGTCATCTCGCTGTTCCTTATTTTCCTTGCAATTTATTTCATTTGTCATTTATTGTATTATCCTCATCAATGCCGGAGCAATGTCGACATGAAGACAACCAGGTACGTATCCACGATCTCTCCACAGTCCCGATCTCCTCCCGAATGACAATAATCAGAACAGCAATACAAGTCAGGTAGCGTCGCTTCGTCAGCGAACAGAACACGTGGCAGCAGCCGTGTCAGCCAATGATACAGGTGGCAGCAGCCACATCAGCGACAGCGCATGGCAGCTGCCATGTCAGCATGCCAAGAAGACAGGTGCAAGCCAGCCACCATGCCTGACCAGCAGCACCTCGACAAATCAGAATGCCAGCGTCGCAGTGTCGAGCCAGCGTCGCAGCATCGAGCCAGCGTTGAAGTCAACACGTGAAGTCAGCATCAACGCAAGACAGAATGAATGTCAAAGCCAGGAAAGTCAGCGCTTATGCAGCGTTGACTCGGGGTCTGGACCCCGGATGCTACCACCCTCAGCCGTCCACATCTTGATGCAAGTAAGGCCCAAATTGGTCTGAAACCGATATCCCTCCGGCCTGGATGCTTGTCTGGGTACCTGCGCACAACAAGTGAGTGTATCCAACCAAGGGCCTGGGTGCGGTGACTTTGACCTTTGAATTTCCCGTGTGCAGCGTTGGGTCACACAGCCAACGTAACAGACTCAGGCCTGGGCGTGTCTTGGTCACACAGCCCAGCGCAGACCAACTCAGGTCTGCGTTGCGTGGGGCCGAGTTCTGGGCCCCAGGCTACTTCTGAACAGGGTTACTGCAAAAGAGTCATAATGTGGCTATATTGCTGGTTAGGCTTGAACCCTTTCCTCCAGTAGCGGCCTTTTATGTTTGTGTGTGTGTGTGTGTGTGTGTGTGTGTGTGTGAGCCCATCTCATGCATGGGCCATGGCGAACTACTGGGTGGCAGCTATGGTGCTGCCCTGATGTCCAGAAAACAACCCAAAGCAGCTATGTCGCTGCTTGACTTGGTCCGCTATGCTTGACTCTGCCTCGAGCTGCCCTTGTGCAGCGCTACCCCAACTGGGGCCTTCCAGATGGAGCGCCCAACAAGGTGATGAAGACGGTGTCCACCATAGCCAGGTAAGTGCCCTGCCACTTTCCTACGTTACCCCCTTCTTCCTCCTCCTCTGGCTGGGTTGCTCGCCATTGCCAGGCTGAGCTCCTAGCTACCTTCACCTCCTCCCAGCGCTGTAGCAGACCAGTGCTAGCGCTCCTGCAGCATGACGCCAATCCTTGCACACCGCAAATGAGGAAGAACTCTTCGCTCTTCCTGAAGATATAGCGGCCTACCGGCCTCCTGGGCGGTGACTTCCTAGACCAAGCGGCCTCCCAGCAACTGGTACCTCCTCCCTTTCGGAGGGAAACATCATTGCAGGCTCTGTTATTGTCCGGACATGCCCTAGACCCGGGCTACTTGGATTGGTACCGGCCTAACTCTAGCCTACCGCTACAGGGCCTTTAAAAATGCCAACTTTTTGTCTTCTTCTGCTCGACCTCTAGTACCCGCCACTCATACCACTACTCGAGTGGTACCGGCCTACCTGCTCTAAGTGTCGCGATCTACCCCACCGCTACTTGAGTGTTTACCCCCTTGCAACCCTCACAATCACGGCCACAGGTAAGTACCAGCCTGGCGGGCCTTGCAACCTGCTCTAAGTGTCGCGGCCTACCCCACCGCCACTTGAGTGTTTACCCCCCTGCAACCCTGACAATCACGGCCACAGGTAAGTACCGGCCTGGCGGGCCTTGCAACCAACACCCTTGCGGGTCACACACACACCCAACTAGCAAGCACTCAGAAAGGCATGCAAACCAGTAGGCATGCACACACACACGACTGGCAAGCACTCAGACAAGCATGCAAACCAGCAGACACGCACACACACAGACTTGGAACCACATCAGAATGCGGGAATCACAGCAAGGCATTCATTCTAGTGACAAATCGCAGAAATCAGCAGTGTTCTCAGTCTGTGTTTTTGGTGGGTCATTACATTACTCCCCTCTCGAGAGCGAGGTCCCTTCGAGCGAGTAACTCAGTCAGAGTTGGCACAAAAGGCGTTGTAGGCATAGATAAAAAGAGAGTGTTGGTGAGACCGAACCGAGTGAGTTTTGCAGCAAACTTAGTGGTCTGTCCATCAACAATCTGTCATTCATATGTGTTCACAACACGTGGAGCACTCTTCAGCAGCTCTTTCTGGTCGATCCAGAAGAATTCGTTCAACGGGTGGTAGAGGAAGTGAACCTTGTACTGTCTGTTCCTCCCTCTCCCTTCGTGAGAAACGAATCTGTCAATCTCATGGCCGTCGTCGATAGGGCGAGGTATCATAGGATCTCAGAAGGGAAACGTCTCATCATCAATGTGTGGGAACAGTTTGGACGCATGAAAGACCGGATACGTGCGCAGATGAGGAGGCACGTCAATCACAATTGAAGGACCAAAGTCATCCCCGACTACCTTCAGAATCTGCCAAGGGCCGTGGTACAATGGAAGAAGCTTCCGTGAGATGCCCTCTTCATCAGAAAACTCAGACATTTTGACCCAAACATAATCCCCAACTTTGAAATTTTCTTCTTTGCGCAGCTTGTTGGCGTGATTGATCATGGCATGCTGGCGCTTGTTCATGGCTGCGGTAACAACTTTGAGCAAGTGTTACGGACTTCGCCAGGGCTCGATCCCTGGTCTATCTTTTGCTGTTTCGGCTGTACCCCGTTTTCGGCCTGGCACTCTTTTTCCAAACCCCTCCTTTGGTACCGTAGGATTTTGGACAACTG
>BFEA01000601.1:424603-455142 GCA_003427395.1 Chara braunii | reverse complement strand
GGTCCCGGGTGCCGACCCTCGGAACCCTGGCGGGGTCCCGGGGCCGGGGGTCGACAACCCTGGCTAGGACCCTTATTTGAAGCAGTCTTTCTGAATGCATTAAGTTTTTCATCTTCATTTCTGTCATACTCAATGGCTGATGCGGAACATCCCGTATCGGAGTTCGGTTCTAGATCGTCATCCAGAGACAGATCATCCGCATAGGACTGATCTTCAGACTTCCGATGATCATGCAGTGCAAGCTGGTTGCTGCTTCCAAACCGCTTGCATTGTGGTTTCCCACCTGCAGCGGGCGCCTTCTTGCGCCTGGCGAGGTCCTTGGCCTCTAGGTTGACTAGGTCGTTCATGAGCTCTCGCCAGGTGGTATGGTCTAGCTGGGAGAGATATTCCTTAGGGGCCACTCCCATGACTACATCCATACAAGACACGTCAGTCATTCCCAGATCCGGAGTGGTGAACAGACCAATCAAGTGCTGTTCCAAACCGTGTATGGATGACCTCCATGTTTCGCCCTTGAGGGCCTCAAGCTTCAACCTGGCCTTGAGCGCAGCATGTTTATCTTGGTACCGATCAAGGAGAAGATCCTCAAGAGCGCGGACAGGGGTGACCGACAACCATTCAGACAGATCTATGCGTTCATAGCCTGCAGCAACAGCTTGGAGCTCAATGTGGTTTCGTACGGCGGGCTCGGTATGAGTTCCCATGATAATACTTCGGTCCTCTTGCGGTGTCCGCATGACCTCGAAGTACGACCGCATGGAACTAATCCAAGAGGTGATGTCTGCCTTCCCGTCGTACTTGGACGGCCGTGTCCGCTTGTGCACCATGGGACCGCTGTACTGAACGCCAATAAGGACTGTGGCGTTTTGGGCTGAAGTTCCTGCATTTGGGACTATGACCAGCGCAGAACTGCCAGCTCTGGCGCTCGAGGAGCTGGCACCGGTTCCTGCGCTTGCCATGGTTCCACTTGATCTTACTATGAGGGCTGTGTTTGATTGAGAGACCGGGACTACAACAGACCGAGGGTGAGGAGGGCGGGGGGCGGACAGTTGGGACTGTTTGAGGCTGGTTACCTCAGCCTGCAACTCTTGGTTCCGCTGCTCCAGCGCTGTTACGCGGGCCTCGAGATCTTCCAAGTTCCGCAGTCGAACCAAGGCTGTGACGGCAGCAGCTAGCCTCTCCAGGAACCGGTCAGCATTGGCTTCCGGGACCTGTAGGAGAGCCTCCTGAGCAGCTATACTTGTAGCTCTAGCTACTGCCTCTGCCTCCCTTTCCTTCTGTACAGCATCATCATACAACTTTTGGAAGAACGGTTTATGGCTCTCGTCTGCTGCATCCAGCATGGCCTGCCATTGTACAGATGTGATGTCCGCCATTCCTGAGGAAGGGCTGTCAGTAGATCTCTCAAGAGGGGTCCGCTCTCTCCTTACGTTTGGGCGAACACTCCTCTTGCCCCTCCTTACACTCTCAAACAGCACACCTTCTCTCTCCCTTTCTTCTCTTTTCGCTGTCTGCGCACGCGTCTCGTTATCGGTCATAGATAGTTCAGGTGAAAGAAACAAACAGAAAACCACTCAGAGAAGAAGGTAGAACTCCTAGCTGGAGCGGCGAATCATTTGGACTCGTGGCACGCAGCAAAAGAATAAATAAATAAAATAAAATAAATAAAACAGCAGAGAGGTCTAATTTATAGAACGGCCCGATCAGATCAGCTGGAGATCCCCTCTTGTCTAACCTGACAGGGGACATGCATCATGATAAATCAGACGAAGAAGACTAATCTGCAGCAATGGAGATTTTGAGGGGTGCAGACGGTCGCCGAGTCAGACGCGGGGCAGTATGTGCTAATATGCGGTAAGGCCAGTCAAGATCCCCTTGAAAGGAATGCCCTTGCTGTCCGGATGTCCCCCAAGTTCAGCGCAGCAGATAAATGCACCGACGACAACAGATCTGGGCCCAAAAGGTCTTGTCCGGTTGGGCCTGGTCCCATTGGGTCCCGAGTCCAGAGTAGGCTGTGGACCTGGACCAACGTGATAGGGGTACCAAGTCGGTCCCAAACTGCCTCTACCGTACTGAAAAGGAAAAGACAACTTTCAGCAAGAATTTACTTCTACAGCCGTTAAGAAATGAAAAGACAATGCACCGTAGGAAGATATGTCATTTAAAGTACATACATCATCCATCCATCCATCAGTTGCCAAAGCAATCCACAAGCTCACACACACACAACCAAGACCGCAGAGAAGAGGAAGAGAACCCAACACACCCCAAACAGGCCATGAAGCACCAAGCAACCTCCAACGGGCTTTCCATGGTCACACGACACTTACCTGTGAGGCCCGGCCTCCAAAGATGGATATCGAGTCACTCCCCTCTCATATAAGTCCTCCTGACCCCTAGCTACCACTACACGAAGTGTCCTAGCATGACTAAGAGGGCCTACACCCCTGTTGCAAAGCCGGATCCCCCCTCGATGCCTGAAGACCAAAGGAGCAACTTGCGGCAATGCGATGCAGATATGGCAGCCTCCGATCAAGTCTCCCTCTTGAGGGGAAGCCCTAAAGTCACTCAATGTCTTCTTGAAGTCAAGATTCCAGGTGCGAGTACCTCTCACTCTCTACTCCCTCTCGCTTACCCCAAACAGCCTCCTTTGTGTCTCGCCACCCCATACATTCACTCAAACAACCTGGTTGGGCCCGATGTCGACCCTACATGACCTAACCAGGTGGGGGCAGCATCCCCATACCTCGCTGCCCCACTTACCCCTAACTTCCAAACCTAATCCGAGATTAGGTTAGCCCTAACCTAATTCGGAATTAGGGTTAGGGTGGCTAACACCTCTCGCCAGCAAGTAAATCCGCTCCGATACCAATTGTTACGATCCTGGTCATTTCCCAAGTGCAAATTCACAATGAAAGACAATGCCACCCAATTGCGAAAGAAATGAAAGCACCAGCAAGACCAATGACAATTTCCCCCTTCTCTCTCCACCTTCCTCCTCCTCCTTCAATCCACCAATCTTATTCTTCTCTCAACAATAATAATAAACCAGAATCAATATCCGAAGTCCACCATGGCTATGGCTTCCCTCCTTCAACCTCCTCTCTCATGCATAGGCCATGGCGGACTACTTGGTGGCAGCTATGGTGCTGCCCTGATGTCCAGAAGACAACCCAAAGCAGCTATGCCGCTGCTTGACTTGGTTCGCTATGTCTGACTCTGCCTCGAGCTGCCCTGGTGCAGCGCTACCCCAACTGGGGCCTTCCAGATGCAGCGCCCAACAAGGTGATGAAGACGGTGTCCACCATAGCCAGGTAAGTGCCCTGCCACTCTCCTAGCTTACCCCCTTCTTCCTCCTCAGGCTGGGTTGCTCGCCATAGCCAGGCTGAGCTCCCAGCTACCTTCACTTCCTCCCAGCGCTGTAACAGACCAGCGCTAGCGCTCCAGCAGCATGACGCCAATCCTTGCACACCGCATATGAGGAAGAGCTCTTCGCTCTTCCTGAAGATATAGCGGCCTACCGGCCTCCTGGGCGGTGACTTCCTAGGCCAAGCGGCCTCCCAGCAACCGGTACCTCCTCCCTTTCGGAGGGAAACATCATTGCAGGCTCTGTTATTGTCCGGACAAGCCCTAGACCCGAGCTACTTGGACTGGGACTGTGCGAGTTTATGCACATTCAACAAAAATCAACTGTAATGACCCGCCAAAAACACAGACTGAGAAAACTGCTGATTTCTGGGATTTGTCACTGGAATGAATGCCTTGTTGTGATTCCCGCATTCTGCTGTGGTTCCAAGTCTGTGTGTGTGCAAGTCTGCTGGTTTGCATGCCTGTCTAAGTGCTTGCCAGTCGTGTGTGTGTGCATGCCTACTGGTTTGCATGCGTGTCTGAGTGTTTGCCGGTTGGGTGTGTGTGTGACCCGCAAGGGTACTTGTTGGTTGCAAGGCCCGCCGGGCTGGTACTTACCTGTGGCCGTGATTGTGAGGGTTGCGGGGGGGGAAACACTCAAGTAGCGGTGGGGTAGGCCGCGACACTTAGAGCAGGTAGGCCGGTACCACTCGAGTAGTGGTATGAGTGGCGGGTACTGGAGGCCGAGCAGAAAAAGACAAAAAGTTGGCATTTTTAGAGGCCCAGTAGCGGTAGGTGTACATAAACTCGCACAGTCACAGCATAAGGACGGTTAGTAGATTCAGCCATGGTTAGTATTGTTCTGTGAAGTCATCACCATTGCTGGCGGTGAGCACCCTTGTAGGGGACGATAAGAACATCGTGGTTGTGTTCGGAGGAGGGCTAAACGGGTCATTTGATTGTCCTTTTGTTCGCCTGTTCACTTCGTTTTTGTGTTATTCTGTTAGTGCTGGTCTGTGGTGATAATAGATCACGGTATGGATGGACAGTAGTGTTGATTGTACGAGGAGTTAGGGTTTCGTGGTGAGTTCCACATTTGCTTTTGTTCTTGTTTGTGTGGCCCAGGTTCGGGCTTGTCCGGAGTGCCTGGCCCAACTGGGTTGGTCATCCCCCCTTTCTTGTAAGGGGCACCGGGCTCGATTCTTGGTATGTGTAATTCAGCCTTGGGCACTGGCCCGTTCATGTAGGAAAAAATCATGTTGATTAGGAAGTATAGTCTTTACTCTTATACGTGGTTATTCGTTCTTGAATTTAGATCTACAGACTCAAAAACTAGTTTCTGGCTCAATTCGGTTCAGTATAAAGGCCAAAGGCGCAGTGTTTCCACGGTATCGTTATGATGAATTTTTTAATGAGACTTGGCTGGAAAGTCTTGTTGCCTTTATCATTAGCATGTGTAGTTTTTGTATCTGGTGCTTAGTAGGCCTTTGACTGGCTACTAAGCATTAGCCTTTATCCTTTCTCCTTCTCCATCTCCTTCTCCTTCTCTTCCTCCTCTTCCTCTTTCTTCGTCTCCTCCCCTCCTCTGTCTCCTCCAACTCTTTTGCCACCGCTGCCTCCTTTCTCCTTTCTCCTTTCTGCTTCTCCTTTTCCTTCTCCTACGCCGCCTCCTCTTCCTCCTTGTCTTTCTCCTCCTCCTCATGCTTCTCTTCCTCCTCCTCCTCTGTTTCCTTCTCTTTATCCTCCTCCGCCTCCTCCTTCGTCTCCTTCTCCTTCTCCTCCTCCTTCCTCGGGGAGTTCTTCTTTCTTCTCTCCTCATCCTCCTCGCTCTCCTCCTACTTCGTGTTGCTCCTTGTTCTTCTGTCCGCCTTGTCCAAGTTGCAAAATCACAAAGTAGTTCAGATAGTCATGTGCCAAGCAGAGAGCACAATGCACCAAGATATCATCCAAATAAGAGCAATACAATGAAGTCGAGTGCCAATGCCGACGCTCTCTGGTCACACCAACACTGTATCCAATGTTGCTCCTACTGTCTGGCGCCCAGCGTCCAGCCTGTACTACTCAGCCTAACTAGCCTCTCTATGTTTATGCGACTGGATCACATCGAAGTTGAAGACCAATGTACGTTTCGTCATCACAAATGCTGACCGCCAGCATACACCAGGTACGTTCTCTCTCCTCCCCTCATCACCCCTAGACTCCCCACTACATGTGCCTCCTACCCAATGGCCACCATCACCATCACCAGCACGCACACTCGTCCCGGCTATGGCCGCCGTGCGCACAGTGCCATCGCAGTGCCCTGTCGCCTCTTAGCGCTCGCGTGCGCCCTTACCTGCCTTCATAGCGCAGCATCGCATGGCAAAGCAGCGGCCTGGTCGCAATGCCTGCTCAGGCCAGAATCCCCTCCCAGGGGGCAGACACTTTCTCCGCTGCTGGCTGGCCTGGGGGCGTAGTAGCTTGCCTCTAGCCCCAAGTGTCTGCGCCAGGCCCAGCTTCAGATACTGGCCTGGGCCTCATGCAGTTAGGCACGTGCAGGCAGCCTCCCAGCCTCAAGTGTTTGCAGCATTCCCATTGGCTCGTGGCTCATGTGTGATGACGACGCTGCTTTCTCATTGGCTCGTGGCCAGTCCATGATGTGTCGGCTTCACACAACGTGTGCACAGGGTGCAACCAACTGAGCCCTGTGTTCAACTGTACAGCGCAGCCCTTTGCTTCTCGAAAGAGCCTGGGGGCTCACATTGCTTTGTAACCAACTGGTGTGCTGCAACTGTCTGAGTACCCACGAATGGAAAAATGTTGAAAACAGGCTTCACGGGGTTATTCAGGCCCGCCTTCACTTAGGGCGGGCACTGGCGTGCTGGGGACGCAGCGCAAAACACTTGTATGTCTGATGAGGGCCCCACGAGGGCTCATTCCTTGCATTCCATCCCCCTTAGCTTCGAAAGTCCGCTGAGATGCTGCTACGCAGGTGCCTTCCCGTTCAACTTGTCTTCGTATTCTGCCACGATATGAGGTGCTGTTTTGACCAACTCCTCCCTTGTGAACCAACGATCTTCTTTTGGATCTGTATGATGCCTGAACCTGACCCAATACTCCCCCACAGGTTTGGGCGTTCTTTCTCTGCCTACAGGCGTGGGAATAGGTAATTCTCCAGGATGTCGTCGACGTCCACGTGGCCATCCATGGTTTGGGGCAGCATTGACCTCCTTGATGGGAACTGATCTGTCTCAGCGAGAGGTGCTAGCTTGGAAGTGTGGAATACAGGGTAAGTGCGGAGACGACCAGGAATTCTAATGATGTATGAGGGACCATGCAAGTAGTGCCCACAATATCTTGGACTTCCCAAGGATCGAAATACTAAGGCATTATTCCGAATTCCTGACCCAGTTCACTAGCCTTTACCCAGACAAGTTCCCCAACCTGGGGAATGTGGACTGTCGGCCGTGTTTGTTCTCAAATGCAATCATCGCTTCCTGAGACTTTCTGATATGCTCGACAGCCTGCTGCAACAGCTTTTCGTACTGGATACCAACTTTATGGTTCCAGGCATTGCAGCTGGTCGGTTTTCAAGGAGGAAGAAGTCTAGGGCAGATCTAGGCCTCCATCCCAAAAGCAGTTCATTTGGACAGACGCCCGTGGTGCTGTGAACAGCATTGTTGTATATGAGAGGCAACTTCTCATCCTGTCAACTTTAGGGCAGTTATAAAATCTAGCTATATGCTGGAACACTCGCAATTCTTACATACACTACCGAGAAATACGGTAGAAAGGCCACTCGAGTGGATAGAGTAAATCAGCAGGCTCGCTAGACGAAGCGTCTCTATCGATCCTCAGAGGCCATACGCCAGACTCACGGAAACTACCAATTGTGATGATATGGTCCAATCCTCATGGTGACATGAGGCGCAAGAGTGCGCATTGTTTTCGCCGAAGGTAATTTCGTTGCCTTACTTTCTAGGTGACTAGAAATAGGAAACTCCACCCAATCATCTTGGTTGGGCGTAATGCAATGCCTCAGCACGTGCTGCACCACGCGGTTCATCTGTTCCGCCTGACCGTTGGCTTCGGGATGATTCCCGGAGGTCATCTGAAGTTGGTTGCCCATTTGCTCCGCAACCTTTTTCCACATTTCGCTCCCAAATCGGATAGCTCTATCACTAACTATAGAATTGGGCAGTCCAAAATCACGCACCCAATTATCCATGAATAACTTGATGACGTGTTCGGTCCTTGCAGTCCTAGGCATGGCTATTGATCTAGCATACTTAGTGAACCTGTCTACTATGACAAAGATGTGCCTCTTGCCACTCTTGCTGGTCATGAGGGTATCCATGAAATCCACGGAGACACTCTTTCTCGGACCTGCAGGAATGGGCAAGGGCTTGAGTTACCCATGCGGCGCTAGAGTACGCGGTTTATCAAGCTGACATACTTGGCAAGTTTGTACATACTTCTTTGCATTGTCAAGCATACTAGGCCACCAAAATCGCTGTAGCACTAGTCTTGTTAGATCCGAAGTGACCTGTCGCATCGTGACACACCTAAAAATAAACTACGCAAAATCTTGATAGACGACACATATAGTCTTTTGAACCCTGCCTTTTCGAGGAAGAGTAATCCATCCACCATCACAAACTCGTCAGATGTCGCTTTGTCTTTTGCATCTAATTTGCGTATGATGTCAATTATGAGAGGACCTTCCTTAGTAATTATAATAAGACCAATAGAAACTTCATAAGAAACCATTTGAGAAGCAGATCGTAGTGCTCCTAGAAAAGCATAATAGGTATCCACCAATGATCGAGTTACATCTTCAGATAAGCCAAACTCAGTTGTGAGCACACCTAGGTAGTCTGCCCTACGTGACAGCGCATTAGCAACCTTGTTGTACTCTATCTTCACGTAATCTAACTTGAAGTCATATTGATCTATGACTTCAATCCAGCGTTTGAGTGCATCGGAAGCACAGGCTGCGTCCTAATCCACTTGAGGGTCTGATGGTTGGTTCTCAGATAAAAGAACCTACCAAGCAAATAATGTCTCCAGTGGACAAGGGCTCTGTAGAGGGTGTAGAGTTCCCTTTCATAGGCCAACTTCTTAGATGGCATTTTCTTACTCACGTACTCAAGCGGACGTGATCACCTCTTCTTCTAGCAACGTCCTCTTCGCCCTTACCCGTACTGGAACCGTCCTCAATCAAGTTTCCAGTGCCTCATCCTTCTTGTCCCTAGAGAAGGTCTGAGGTGGTTTGCCAAGGCTGCTGTGGTCCCATTGGTGGGACCAGCTGCGGCCCTGTGGCTGCAGCAGCTGGACCTGAGGATGAAGAAGCAGCAGTCTGTGCTGCTGCTGTTGACGTACCACTTGGTGGGATACCAAACTGAGATACAAATGGGCCTGTCATCGCTGGAGGAGGCGATGGAAATGCTGCTTGCGGCTGGATACTGGGCCCGCTGGAGGAGGCGATGGAAATGCTGCTTGGGGCCGGGTACTGGGTCCACCAGGCATGGGGGGATGTGGTACTCCTCTTGCCTATCTGGTCAAGGGTATCCTGGATATCATCCAGTTTGCTGTCCATGTAAGCATACAGAGGATCTTACTAGTGTTGGCAAGGGTTGAGTCATCTAACTTGTCTATTGCAGCCTTATCTGCCCTTCTGTTCTCTAAGCGGGCTTTCCTATTTCTAATCTCGGTTTCTCGTTCGGTAGCTTCCCTAAGTTCCTTCTCTAACCGTAACCGGATCAACTCCACCTGTTGGAGTTCTATGTCCTCTCGTGTGCGAGGACGTGGCGAGCTGTACTGCGGGCCCGCCATCTGACTTGGAGAAGTGCCTGCACTCAACCCACTGGATGTAGCCTGAGAACTCGACGGCTTGCCTAGTGTCTGCTGACCCTGAGAGGTAGCAGCATAGGATGCCATTTCTACGGTGTAGCTCTTGCTGCTGCCAGTGCCTGCTCCGCTGCTGCTGCTGCTTCCGAGCCCGCTGCAAACGTTCAGCCTCAGCCTCACGTCTTATAGCTCTTCGCCTCCGGATGGTAAACCCTGCTGCACGATGCGGATCCTGAGTGATTCCTGATGTGTCACCCTTCTCACTACAGATCTGTCCTCCCCACCACCTGATCCACTCATCGGTCAAGCAGATCACTGTCTGGACTAGAGCCCTCACTGGAGCCACCTCAACAATTGTCTGACGGAGTTAAAAAATAATTAAAAACTATGTTGAACCGTCGCCTGGCCCGGCACGCCCAGCCAGGCACGCCCGGGCCAGTTGGGCAGAAGGGGGGTCGCTCGGCAAAACCATACGGGTCAAAAAAGAGGCAAGGATCCCAAAAAAAAGATAAGAGACTTCAGGCCAGCACTGCGCTTGGCCTAAGCAGTCAGAATCCGGTCTTAACTTCGGTTTTGGTGATGGGTCATCCATGGGGGGGGGGTTGGGGGGTATAAACAGTGACTAAAGGGCTTAAAAGGATACATTTGGACTCATGTTTCCTCATTTATTTTTGTTTTGAATTAACAAGGAATTTCGAGGTGGCCCTCATCCAAAAGTCGTTTGCATTGCAATTTTACCATGGTAACCGTGGACCTGGACACCGGACACTTCCGGACTGTCTTCTGGACCAGTGTCTGGACCGGTCCGGACTGTCCGGTGATCCGGACATCACCGGACGCCGGACAGTCCAGACTGGTCCCCAGGGTGCAAAAGTGTCTGGACCAAAAAAAAAAAACGGGGGTTGGGGGGAGGTTGGGTGGGGGTTTTGGCAGGCACTTACTGCTTTGCACTCTGTAGTTCAGGCAGTAGAGCACGTGTCTTGCAGCAAATCAACCAGCACATTTAACCAGCAGACATGCAGAGTTGCAAACAGTGCAAAGCAGGCACAAGACTAAAGAAACAGAGAATTAAAAAAAAAAAAAAGTATGATCGACTTTGAACTTTGAACTTTGGATTTAGTAATTTAAGTTCATAACTTCATATATAACTTGAACGTTCGAGCTTTGCAGTTCAATTCAGAACCTCAGAGTCTTCAGACTGGTAGCACTGTCAGTGCTCTCTCTCTCTCTCTCTCTCTCCCCTTCCCCAACGGGCAGGAGCGGCGGGCGCCACGTCGGAACGGCCGCTTTGAAATTGCTCGGGCCTGTGCGAAACCCGCCACCTCAAAAACATGCAGTGTCTTGTGTCTGGACCTCTAGGCCATGTCCGATGGGGTGAAAGGACACTTATAACTCACCCCGTTATTTTTTGAGGGGCGGCTAGGACGACCCGACAAACGTCGTGGGCCGCCCCATTTGTTTTTTTATTTTTGCCGCAGGGGCCTCCATCCAGACATGGGGACCGAACACCGGACTGTCTGGAACCCGGTCCGGATGTCCGGGCGGTTACCATGAATTTTACACAACATATGTTCTTTTCGGATTTTTTTTTTTTTTTTTTTCTATTTTCTAAAATATCATGTTTTGGGATCGCCCGGGACCCTTCCTGGGCCCTGCCCGGTCCGGGCCGCCCAGGAGGGTACGTGGGCAACCTTCCCGCAGCCGGGCCGCCCGGGGACTAACACAGATTAAAAACAAATTAATATTCAGCAAGTCACCTAGGCTACCGATCAAGTGGTGTCAACAACATTTACACAGACTGAGCAATCGATCTATCCCTACTTCGATTAGTTCTCTCACAGTCTGTCACCTCAACTAATCGAAAATAAAAATACATCACTCACACAGATGTATGCAGAAATGGGAATGAATTGTGTTTGTGTGCGAGCACCGATTGAAACCTTCCCTTCCCCTGTATCCAACTATCCTGACTTGCATTCTTGAGCAGCAGTGTCTGTTGTGTGCACAACAGCCCACCCCTGTGCCCAGGAAACCGCTTATGAGGCACCGCCCTCTCCTGCCAGATGCGCCACTGGGAAGAATGTCGACTCTCAAGGTAGAGTGCTCACGGACACTCAAGTCGAACTCACTTCCTCATGGTAAGAAGAGATTGAGGTGGGAAGATAAGGTAAGGAATTAATGTACCTGAAGATAGCTGCCCCCAACCACAGATTTCTCACCAATTGAGCCGATGTGCATTTTGATGACCGGTCATAGCCTCGGTACCACACACATTACAATGCAGTGCCACCTCAGCGAAAATGCCATGTCAGTGCATTCATTCAATCACACAATCAAGATCACAGAGGAGTAGGAAAAGAAACCCAGAGTAACCACAACAGGACAAACGATACCAGGCAGACACACATGGGCATCCCGTAGGTGCACGACACTTACCTGAGTGGCCTTGAGCTTCGAGATGAATAGAACTCACCCCCCTCTCATGTGATCCTCCTGACCCCTCTAACGCTACCCCTACACTAGTGTCCTATGTCCTAGGAGGGTGTGACTCCAACACCCAAGTGCAACGCCGGATCCCCTGTCGATGCTAAAGAACAAAGTAGCAATTTGCAGTCCGTAGATGCTGAGTGGTCACTGACCCTCGAGCTCGCCTACTTGAGAGCAGCCCTTAAGTTGCCAAGTGTCTCCCTTGAATCAGATGCTAGGTGCGAGTGCCTCTCATTGTCGCCTCTCTCAAATCGCCTCATGAAGTCTCCTCGAAATGTCTCGCCACCCTAATCTCACTCTCAAGCAACCTGGTTAGGTTCAACATCGACCCTCCGTGACCTAACCAGGTGGGGGAAGCCTCCCTCAGCCACACTGCCCCTCTTCCCTTCACCAACCAACCATAACCCTAAGTGGTGCCCTCAAACACTTAGGTTATGGTTAGGGCAGCAAAGTCAAACTCTCACCAGCAATTAGAATCCGCTCTGATACCAATGTTATGATCCTGGCCAATTTCGAGCTTCACATCCATCAGATAGTACAATGCAGTCCAATTGCAGAAAGAAATGAATGAACTTGAGAGGGGAGACAGGATGAGAATAAGAAGAAGAAAAAGTAAGAAAGAAGAAGAAGATGATGTACACCAGCATAGACAAATGACAAGGCTCTTCTCCTTTGCCCAACAATCTCCTCCTCCTTATCTCCCCCTTCTCTTATTCATACGAGAATTAATAATACAATGTTGAATGGCTGATCCAGAATCAATGGCGGCCTCCCCCACTCCTCACTCTCATAGGCCGAGGCTATGGCGGACCACTAGGCCTTGCCCAGATGCCCAAAGGACAACCCAAAGCAGCTATGGCTGCTCTAGCTCAGGCCGCCATGCTCAACCCTGACCTGAAGCTTCTTCATGTGGCTCTCCCCAGTTGGGGACTCCCTACTGCAGCGCCCACCAAGGTGATGAACATGGCTGCCACCATAGCCAGGTAAGTACCCTTGGCACTCCTCCCCCTTCCTTTCTTCTTCCTCCCTCGTGTCCTTCTCCTTCCTCCCCAACAGCGCTGCTCCAGCATAGCGCTGCTCCAACCAGCGCTCCACCAGTGTGCCGCCAAACTTGCACACCGAAAAAGAGGCTGGGCTCTTCACCCGACTGGGAGATATAGCGACCTGCTTGCCTCTTCGGGCGGTGACTTCCAGGCCGCTCGGCCTTCCAAGCAACCTGTACCTCCTCTCTTTCGGAGGGAAACATCATTGCAGACTCTGATATTGCCCGTTGCTCGCGTGAAACATAAATCCCTAGACCCAGACTGGTTGGACTGGTATTCACCTAGACCTAACCTACAACTACTGGGCCTCTAAAAATGCCACTTCTGTCTTCTTTTGCTCGGCCTCCAGTACCCGCACATCTACCCCTTCAGGGTGCGGTACCGGCCTACCCGCTACTTGAGTGTTTTTCCTGCTGCAATCCCTCAATGTCACGGCCACAGGTAAGTACCCGCCCTGAGGGCCCAATGAACGAGCAAGTGCCCTTGCGGGCCACACACACACTCAAGACAACCAGCACTCAGACAGACATGCAGTCCAGCAAGCGTGCACACACAGACTTAGTAGCAAACGGGAACTCGGCAGGGCATTCAGTCTATGGGCAAAACTCAGGAATCAGCTGTGTGTTTCAGTCCATGTTTGGACGGGTCATCACAGATTGATTGATTGATTGATTGATTGATTGATTGGTCATTGATTGATTGATTAGGTCATACTAATTAGTCCCCAAATTGTGAATTTTGACCTATGTCGAAAATCGATTTCCCCCCCCCCCGTTTCTGGATTTCTTCTTTAGCGCAATGCCGTTTTGTTGGAATACCGGAACTTCGAAATAGCGCAAGCACCGGAATTTTCGATTTTCGTTGTTTCTTGAAATTTGGAATCTCGTTGTTGAGAACAATCCGCAATATTTTTTTCGGAATACTTGTGCTGATTCGTTATCTCTGAATTTCGCAAATTAATCCATAGCTGAAGTTCGATTCTTCTTGTTACGGAAATTTCAAACCTTTTTCAGTTGTGTCTTTTGCGTTAATAGGTTTTTCTATTTTTGGTATGAATTCATGCATCTAAGCAATAGCGGGAGGCATTTC
This sequence comes from Chara braunii, assembly GCA_003427395.1. Classification (NCBI taxonomy): domain Eukaryota; kingdom Viridiplantae; phylum Streptophyta; class Charophyceae; order Charales; family Characeae; genus Chara; species Chara braunii. The sequence goes on along the minus strand of BFEA01000601.1, from coordinate 441,346 downwards.
CCTTCGCTATTTTCCATTATTTCAAAGATTTTGAAATTTTGTTTTGGAATCTGATTTGCGTTGAAGTCCTTATTTCAAGCATTTTCACTGTAACGGAAAATTCAAAACTCGTTGTTTTCCATTATCCCTAGATTCTGGAATTATTTTTGTCTTACTGAAAATCTCTCTTTGCGGCTCCTTTTTTTTTGTGCATACTCTCATCTGATTAATTCCGAATTTTTTTATTTCTCGGAATTCCTGGAACTTGCGGATTTTTTGTTTCCTTCTTTTTTGCAGTTCCCAGTGCAAGGAATATGAGTGTGAACGATATACAGAAAACCAAGTTGCGAAATCACACAGATGTCCAGGTAGTCGTGTCCAAGCAGACAGTACAAAATGCACCAAGAAACCATCCATATAGAGCAATACAATGAAGTAATGAGCCAATGTTCAAGCCCGTAGACCACATCAACACAGTATCGAAAGAAACCATCCATATAGAGCAATACAATGAAGTAATGAGCCAATGTTCAAGCCCGTAGACCACATCAACACAGTATCGAAAGTAGCTCCTCTCCTGTCTGGCGCCCAGCGCCCAGCCTACTCTGCCCGACTATCCTACCTACAGCTGGTTCATGCAACAGGCTCACTTCGACTCTTGAAGTACATGACTGTCAAGACCATAGCCGACCTCTCTTCATGAACCAGGTATGTATCTCGTTACTCTCAATCCGATCTTGATTACCCACGCTCGACTCCTTCCCTGAAGACCACCTGATCGCCCTCCCACCCCCTGGTGCCCAGCCGCCCGACTATGGCTGCCTGCGCCCTGCTGCCTTGTAGCACCCCAGCTCACCACTACGCGCCCCGTCAGCGCCGTTGGCAGCAGCGCAGCATCAAGCGATAGCGCAACATCACTTTCGCGTTGCCTGAACTAGCCAGAATGTTTGGCCTGAGCTGCGTCACGGCAGTCTCCTGCATGCTGCGTGTGGCCTGGCTGGAAGCTTCCAGTAGCTTCCGGTTGGACCTCAGACCATGCGCCCAGGCCCGAGACTGTTGGCCACGGCCTGAGTCTCCGGACTTGGGCTGTTTGCTGCATCTGTGCAGGGCGCTCGGGCAGGTGCGTTGGCCACGGCCTGAGTCTCCGGACTTGGGCTGTTTGCTGCATCTGTGCAAGGCCGATGGCCTGCTTTGTGTGTTTGTGCTCAGGCACAACTGTCAAGGCCTGGGCCAACTGTACGACGCAGCTTAGTGAGGCTCACGCATCTACCCAACTGGCGTGCTGCAAGAGCCTGAATACCCAGATATGGAAATGTTGAAATTTGGCCTCTGACGAGTATTCAGGCCCGCCTTCGCTTAGGGCGGGCACTCCGTTTACTGGGGGCCTTGGCCTAGAACATGTGATGTCTGATAGGGGCCCTTGAGGGCTTGTTCCTCACACGAGTTTAATTATTCATTATTATTATTAATATTGTTAATCATTGGTAGTTCGAAGTTTTGAATTTTTTTATGAATTATTTCGAATTTCAAGGGGGATTGGGAGACCTACTGAACTTGAAAAAATTGAGTCTTTTTTTATTATTAAATCCTCGAACATTTTTTTGCAAAGTTCAGTCTTTTTTCTTTTGATTAGTGGCTCCTTATCTGGGCGAACATTCTCGCCTACCCCACCTATGTTGTTGCACCCTCCTTTCTTCCCTTCTCATCTGTCTTCGAGTACTCCCTACTGCGGCATTGGTAAGTTGCCACGTCAGCAGCCGAACAGTGCCATGTCAGCGGCAGAGAGTGCCATGTCAGCAGTCCCCCAGCCTGGTCTATGCTCACGTGCTCTCAAACAGTCGTCTTGGACCAGAAGGCAGGGTAAGCGGCCGAGGCCTATTAGGCCAGAATGCGAACTTTGATTGCCGAAGCCGAGCAACGGTCGGAGATGGTAGCAGCCGCAGAGAAGAAGAAGGCCGAGGACGCAAAGAAAGCGTGTCTGTTGGCGGTCGAACAACAAGACCAGCACGACGAGGCGGCAACAAAGGCTGTCGATGAAGAACAGGACATGCGGCGCGAAAAGGTATTTGGGGAGGAGAGAGCATTACTAGCTTTGGCAACAGAATGGTGGACCGAGGCCGAGATTGGCGAACTCAACGACAACGGACTCAAGATCTCGTTGTTGCTCTCGCACCTCACGGACCTCGTGGCGACATGCATCGCACAACAGGAGGATATCCATTGCCTTGACGACGCGGCCAAGAACCACAAGCGGTCGTTGGATCCAGCTCTTCCAACTATGCTGATCGCCTCGATGCCTTGGAGATCAACATCGGAACACTCACGGAGGGCGTATGGTTACAACAAGCAGCCACTCAACAAATTGAGCAGCGGATCTGCGCTGCACCCATTGGCACTAGCACGTCAACACGTGAGTCATTCCGAAGTTCAAATGTCAAGAGATCTCATGCGACGCCACGAAGATGAACCCAATTCCATGGTTTTGTCAGTTCGAGCTCAAGCTTGACATCCACCAGACCAGCGAACACAAGCAGCACGCACATTTGTACTCTCGATCGGGGGGCGCGTGCCAAGCTTGGCTGGACAACATCCTGTCCACGCATGGAGTGGTAGTCTCCGAACTACATACCAAGCTGAACTGGGAGGATCTGAAGGGGGTGTGGCTCAAGCAGTTCCAGATGATTCCACCAGAACACATTGTCGAGCGGCGATTGGATTTTCGAGTTCCAACGCTTGGCGTCCATGCCAGATGTACCGATGGGCTTTTTGGCCATCGAGCACTTCTTGATCACGAGGTCATGTCCGACATTGTCCAATGCGTTGACTGAAGTTGCAGACACTCTCACTACAACTGTGGATCTCTTCGACAAGGCCACGCAGATCATCACCACGAACATGGAAGCCAAGAACCTTGGGCGTTCGCCTGCGGCAGGCTCGAGCGGAGAACAACATCGGCCGAAAGTGGTCGTGGTCGCGGCGGCAACGTCGACTGACCCTTGAAGCGAGGCCGCGTCTGGCCACGAGGGGGACAACTTCGCAGCCACCTGGAATGGTGGCCGCCCCGACAACGCTGAGGACGTGGGAAATCGAAGGCCAACACCACGTCGAACCCGGGGCCCGGCGTAGCAGCTCAAGATCCATGGACCCACTGCGGTCTCTCGGAGAGCGTGTACAAGATACGCACACGATCTTGATATTGTTTGTGGTGCAATAGTGACCTCGATGAAACAGTGGGTTGTTCTTTGAAAGCTAAGGGCAAATAGTTGGGAAAGTGAACACCGCCGGGAGTGAGTCGACGACACTCTCGATGCCTTCGGAACTGGTTGCTACGCCTGCGACCGTCCTTCGTTCTGAGGCACATGCGGAAGTGGATAGTCCTCTTATTTTATATTTTTTTTTAGGACTATGCTGCATGGCTCGTTCCTACGCTGGGCACTCGTGCTCAAGAACAAGACGTGTGTGCGGTATCTTCTCCGTCTGGAAGCGGCAAATTATCGTCTTCAAGTGGTTCTTCAAGGGATTCGGCGCGGACGTTCAACATAGAGGGATTGGACCTTGCTCATCTGAGGATTTCACATGGCTTCCTCTCCTCACCACAGGCCGCTTACTAGGACCGCAATGCGCAACACTATGCGCTTATCTTCATATGTACTTTTCCTTCTATGCACCACCAACTTCGCCCACGGAAGACGAAGCTGCGGCGGGGGACATCCTTGCGTATGTTACCAAGGTGGCCCGTGAGTTTCACACGCAGCGGTACGATGATAACAACGCACCGCTCCTCTACGTCCGCATCCAAGTTGGGCAAGCGTTGTGCAACACTTTGCTGGATAGCGGCACGACTCGCAATTTCATGAGCCAAGCCTTTATGCAAATAGCTGGCCTTGGCACTTTGCTGGAAGGAAAACCCGATGGCAATTAAGTTGGCGGACGGAAGGACGCAACAACTCATCGACTGCTACGTCAAGGCCGTACCAATATATTTCGCACCTCATGCATGCGAACCGGTGACGTTCGATATCTTGGACACAAACTTCGATATCATTATGGGGATCCCTTGGCGTGCAAGTGTGGATCACATGGTCAACTTCACTCTTACCATCCGGGATGCCTTCGGCGCCAGTGTCGTGTACCATTCCTCTTCCGCACCCTTCGATCCGGTGCCAAGTTGTGACGGCGAAGTTGTTCCGGCTTACGAGCAGCCTGACGAGATAGGCCTATGTTTCCTACGAACTGTCGCGGTAGCCGACTCTTCACCCACGGACTTGTCCTTGGACCCCCGTCTCGTGCGGTTGCGTGGCGAGTTCGCTGACATCTTCAAGTCACCTACCGATGTGGTGCCGGATCGACTGATCTCTCATGAGATCATTCTCGAGGCTGGTGTCGTGCCGTCGAAAGGTTGCATCTATCACATGAGCGAGGAGCTCACGGTCCTCCACGCACAACTCGACCACTTGTTGGACAAGGGCTGGATCCGCCCTAGTAGCTCACCATATGGAGCACCAGTTCTCTTCGTACGAAAGAAGAACAAGGATTTGCGACTGTGCATTGACTACGGAAAGCTCAACACACAAACGGTCAAGAATGCGCGCCTCTTCCTCGTATTGACGATCTTCTTGAGCGACTGGGCGGCGCAAAGTACTTTTCTAGGTTGGACTTGAAGTTGGGATGTCATCAGATTTTGATATGCCTGAATGATCGCTATAAATCCACGTTCAAGACGTGCTACAGGCATTTTCAGTGGGTGGTCATGCCTTTTGGCCTCACCAATGGCACGACGACCTTTAAAGTTGCGATGACCAACGAGTTCCTTGCGATGTTGGACCGTTTTGTGCTGGTCTACTTGGACAACAATCTCATCTGGAGCCGGACCTTGGAGGATCATTTTGAGCACCTTCGATGAGTGTTGGAGACGCTCCGCTGCGTCAAGTACAAAGCCACCCGCGGAAAGTGTGAATTTATCCGATAAGAGTTGGAATACTTGGGCCATTTTGTCACACAAATATCAGACAACATTCAGGCCATCCAAGAGTGGCTGGAGCCGCAAAATGTCACAAATGGCCGTTCGTTTCTTGGCCTGGCTGGCTACTACCAGCGTTTCATGAAAGGGTATTTGAAGATCGCGACCCAGTTGACCAAGCTTCAATGCGTGGATCGGCCGTTTGACTTCCGCAAGGATGCGCGGGGCTCATTTTTGGCCCTCAAAGCCGCGTTACTATCCGCGGAGGTCTTGCGGATCTCTATGACCCGCTATTGCTGATGCGGATCACTACCGTGTCGTCCTTGAGCAGCACGATGGCGTGGAGAGGCACCCGGTCGAGCACTTCAGCAAGAAAGTGACCGTCGTGCACTCAATCGATGATGCACGGAAGGAGGAGCTCCTAGCCTTCATCCACGCGCTTAAGCGGTGGCGACACTTTCTCCTTGGTCGAAGTCAATTCCGATGGGTGACGGATAAAAATCCGTTGGTCTTTTACAAGACCCAAGACACGGTCAACAGCACATCGCCCGTTGGATGGTTTTCATCGACCAGTTTGACTTTTTCCCCGATCACATCTCGGGGAATTTATATCGTTTTGCGGATGCTCTTTCACGGCGGTTGGATCATTGCACCGCAGTCTATTCGGCCTTCGAGACCAATGACGACCTGCGGGACAACTTCATCCGCGACCATCAAGCCGACCCGGAGTTTCGTGACAAGTACGCGAATTGTCCCTCTCCTAATCCGGCACCATCGCACTACCAGATCCAAGAGGGATACTTGCTTGTCCACACGCGTGGGAAGGACCTTCTTTGCGTGCCAAGTGATCCTCACTTGCGTACAAGGCTTCTTGGCGAGTTCTATGACGCTCTTGCCACCGAACACTTTGGAGTAAATCAAACGATTGGCTGACTTTGCTAGCGCTTTTGGTGACTCGACCTTCTCGGCGATGACACACGCTATTGCGAGTCATGCGAGGTTTGCTGACGATTCAAATCCCGATCATCGTCCGCATGGCGAGTTGCGACCATTACCGGTCGCCTTGCACCGAAGGGAAGCGATTGCCATGGATAACACCAGGCCGTTCCCCAAGCACAAGGCCAGTGTGGATGGGACACTCACGGTGGTTGATCGACTCACCAAGTTCGTAATGTTTTTGCCTTGTCGTTATCATGCCAGGGCACTGGAGTTGGCCTAGGTTCTTTACACTGTTGGATTCGGACCAAGGGTTACCCCAAGGAAATCGTCTGCGACCGCAACACTTGCTTCATGTCCGATTTTTGGTTGGCGCTCATCAAACGATGGGGCTCATCTCTCAAGCCAAGTTCGGCTCGTCACCCCCAAACCGATGGCCAAACAGAGAGGGCGCATCAGACCGCACAGTTCGTCCTTCGCACTCTCATCCATCTCGACCAAAAGGATTGGGTCGAGCGGCTGCCGGATGTCGAGTTGGCATACAACTCGTCCATTCATCCGAGTATCGGGATGTTGCCCTTTGAGTTCGAGCACGACTCGCCGATCACTTCTCCTTTGGACACCATCATCCCACGGACGAACGAGAGCGACGACCATCTTCTTTCCTTGCGTCCAATGCAAGAGCTACTCGTCAAGGCACGCGACCAGATGTCAAAGACACAGCAACGCATGAGCCAACAGGCCGATCGCCAACGTCTTCCTTGTCCATTTCGCGCCGGCGACCTCGTATGGGTCTCCGCCGCGGAATTCAGCCTCATACAAGATCTCTCTTGCAAGCTCCTCCCGAAATGGATGGGGCCCTGGCCGATCGAGGCACCCACTGGGGATGCACTTGAAGGACCTTTATTTGTCATTTAGGTGCCCACCCATTTGCTCGTCTACCTGGTCTTTCATTGTTCCAAGTTGGCTCTCTTCACTCCTGCGGAACATGATGACTTTCTCGGGCGACGATCACAAGACCCACCCTCTATGGACGGTTTTCAAGAGGTTGACGACATAATCTCCCAGCTACGCTATGGCAACAGGCCGACCGAGCACTTACTACTTCGTACTGTACCCATAAAGCCGATTGTTGTTTGACCCGTGGAACTTAAAGCAACAGCTCTGGATGTTCTCACACGCTACGAACGCAGGTTGCAAGGCAAGCTGGTATCTTCGGCTCCATGTTGCGCTCACGTCTAGGTTCCACCTTCAGATCGTCAGCTTTGCGGCTTGACTTCATGAGGGGTGGGGGTGTTACATGCTCCGCCTGCACACGGGCCCCAGTTAAGGGGTCCGACGGTTGCTGAGGGCTCCCCAGGCCACGTGCCCATCGGACGCGCGCTCTGGAGGCCCACGGCGCCCCCAGGCCGCAGGTTTCGATTCGAGGCGGCATCTATTTATTTATTTACTTGCTGTCCTCTTCTTTGTCTGTGCAGACGTCGTTTCTGACTTGCAGGCCCCAAGGCGACGCCTTGGGCTAGGGACATATGGACAAGGCTGTTTTTCAGGCCAGGCGCGTCTTGGCGCCTCGCTGCATCAGCAGCAAGGTCTGGATACCTGGTAAGGCCCCAGACCGAGTAGGCCGTTTTGAGGCCAGTACCTGAGGCGCGCCCAGCAGGCCCAGCGGTACTTATAGCTGGGCTGAGGCTGGGCAGTAGACAGTTTGGGTAGCTCACTTCTCGAGCGAGACGCTGCTGGTTAGGCGCTGCGCTGCAAGGTTGGGAGTAGACGCGTAGGAGGCAGAGGGGCGGCGGCCATACCTGCAGGGCGGACTTACCTGGCGCCATAGCTGGGACTCCGCGCGGTACCTGCACAGTGGTCAGTGCACGGCAGCAGTTACCTGCAGGTGAGATAGCGAGGAGGACGACATCTTCTTCTTCCTCGCCCTCCAGCTTCTCCCTCTCTCCTCCTCCTCCCTCCTTCTCCCTCCTTCAGATACGAGAGAGAGAGAGGTTACAGGCAGAGGATACATGCAGAGGTTACAGTGGGCATAGGGCCCAGGATCTGATCTGACATTTTTGAGGCAGACATTCATTGGACATTGGGCAAGGGACTAGTTTTGGACTTTGTGATTGCGATCTTTGTCTTCTTCCTCGCCTCCATCTTTGTCTCGCCTCTCCCTGCATCCCTCAGTGTGTACAAGGAGGGACCTTTCTTCAATGTGTGCGGTCCCTCAACTGGATTTTATTCGAAGGATGTGATCTTAGAACTTGCTTATACTAAATATACCATAAGTGGTAATTTCCTCCTCTCTCACATGTGTGGTGTATGATGGGATGTCGTGTCAGTCCCGGTCAGGTCAGGACTTATCTTTGAGTCTTTCACTGCGCTACTTTGTGCCATTTTGTACGTATCAGGATGTGCATTGCTTGTCAATGTTTCACTGACATGGCATTGTCCATTCAGTCCTTTTCATCACATTGCGGATCCTTGGCTCCATGTACATTGCCCAACCGGGCATGTATCAGTGACGCTGTTCCCGCCAACCCCGAAACCCACTCTCCATCGCCCCCCTTCCCCCAGCCCCGGAAGCCTCGTAATATGACCCTTGTCCTCGGGCGCAGGAGACTAGTCTCCGTGGAAAGAAAAGTTGACTGTATTTTTCTTCGTGCCCGGGTGCTTCAGGCATGGGACCTGCTCCAGCATGACGCCCGTCAAAGTCTTCCTGGAAAAGAACGGGATTTTCTCAGAAATTGCATGTGCGAGGATCTGGGTCCTCGGTAGGCCTGTGGGGCCCTGTTTGCAGCATTGCCCGCCCTAGGTGAAGGCGGAGGTGCCCGCCCTAAGTGAAGGCGGGCCTGACATATCGCAAGAGGCCCCCTACTGTCAATTTCATATTTTGGGTCCAGGCAGTTGCGACGCGCCAGTTGGTTGAGAGAAACTCAGGCCGGGCCACAAAGACATTTCCACGGCCCTCTGGGCTTTTCCAAAGAATGCAGGCCCTGGGCGTGAATCACAGCCTCATACAGAGACAGTTGGGTGCCCAACTGAACGAGGCCCATCAGCCCGGTAGCTGCTGTACACAAGCAGCCTCCTGGGGCCTTCCGGAAGCTTCTGGGCCCAGGCCAGGGCAGCCAGGCAGGGCAAGCAGGCCAGTTCTTTCCATAAAGGAAAGAGCTCTCCGCTGGCAGCCTCATTCGGTCACTTGCTGGCTGGCGGCAGCGCTGCTTGAAGCAATTGCTCGCGGGCTGGCTGCCGGCATTGGAGCACGAGGCTGCGCACTTGCGGTCGTGTGTGGGAGCAGGGCGCTGCTGAGGGCAGCGCCATAGCCAGCCTCCATAACGGGCTGGGCTTGGATACACAGTGAGGCGCAAGGGTGGTCTTCGGGTGCAAGAGAGGACAGGTGTGGGTGTTAAGTCAAGGAAGGGCGAAGGATGATGATGATGATGATGTGAGGGCACTTACCTTGTATTGGCGATGGTCAGCATGGGCGACATCTTCAAGTACTTCGGGTTGCTGCTGATGTCAACAGTTGCATGGTCAATTAGTAGGCTGTAGTAGCTGTGTTAGGAGTAGGCTGGCCGCTGAGCGCCAAGTAGGAGTGTGAAGGGACTGAACTCTTGTGTTGCTGAAGGAGAGAGAAAGCTCTCCATGACATTGATTTTCAGTACTACTAACCTCCATTGGTGTATTATTGGTGCAATGCTGCTCTCTGGACACAGAGTGACTATCTGGCTTTTAATGTGATGGTGTAATGTGGATTTGTCATCTCGCTGTTGCTTATTTTCCTTGCACATGACTGGCAGACAGCGACTGGGCAGGGTCATTGCGCTGCGTTATTTAGGCAGAGAATACTTACTGATATGTTCCACTAGCGGAAACTGCAGATATTTCCTGAGGACAGTTCGGAAAACAGAAAACAAGGATCAAACAATTTAAGTGGCTTATTGCACATGTTTCTAGGATGTTGATTTGCACTAGCCGTTCCCAGCAAACTTATTCCTTTCTTGCGTTGGAGGTGCTCGCTGTTGTATATTTTCTTTCAGCAGACGATGATGACTACTCAAATAGTGTTATGTTGGTCGTGTTTCTCAGCTCTGTGGGCCTTTCAGGAGCTGGAAGCGAGCACAGGATCCCACTACTGGAAGTCCAAAAGGATTTGGATTCTGTGAGTTCGAGTCAGCAGAAGGTGTTCTGCGTGCTCTCCGGCTTCTTCATAGATATTCGCTTGACGGACAAGAACTGGTGGTGAGTATTTCTATATGCTATGATCCTCTGCATTTTCATAATGCAAGACAACTTTGAGACAACGTGATTCATTGCAGCTCAAGATGAAGTGGAATGAGATCAGGAGAGAACAAAGAAAATCAACAGAAAGAACAGTCTACACTAGCTTGAAACAGATTTCATCTCCCTCTTCCCTCCATCATCATCGAGAGATGGTTAACGGAGACCTAAATTTTCAGACAACTTGCCATGCCATCTATAACAAAACCCAAGAGTCATTTTATCCAAACTTGCCAGCAATTCATAGAGTGGAGAGCATACTAACTAATCGCAAAACAATAACTGGAAAAAACAAAAAAACTAGGCTGTCAGCTGTCCGATTCGGAGACGTCTCCCCAGGATGTCTCCGGGAGACAGTCAGGGGGGAGTTGTCCGGGATCCGGACAACAGGGTTTTGGCCGAAAAAGGAAAAGGCAAAAAAGAAAAAAAATTAAGGGGGGGGTCTGCGCACCACTAGGGGACCCCCCCAAAAAATTCAGGCCATTCTGAGCAAAAATGAAAAAAATGTAAAAAGGGGGGAAGGGTTGGGGGTTAATGGAGGGCCTCCTTAGAAGAAGAAGAGGATGAGGAGCAGGAGGAGGAGGTGATAAGGAGGAGGAGAAAGAAGAAGAAGAAGAGGAGGAACATATGCGGTGGAGGAAGAGGAAGAGGAGGAAGAGGAGGAGGAGCAGCAGCAGCAGGAGGGGGAAGAAGAAGATGAGGAGGAGGAAGAATAGGCTGTGGCGATGGAGGACGTCGAGGAGGAGGAAAAAGAAGAACAGTAGGGGGAGGAGGAGGAATAGGATGAAGAGGATGTCTTTTGTTTTCTTCACGGCAATCTTTTACTTTTTTTATCCCTACACTTATAGAAATCGCCAATGTGAGAATGGGGCGATCCGGGCTGCCCGCAGTCCTACCTGCCCAATGGTCTGGATTTCCGCGTGGTCTTAAGACTTCAAGACTTCAAGATCGTGCGATGATCCAGGCCGTCCGCCGTGCCGGACGGCCTAGATCGTCGCACGACATTGAAGTATCAAGGTCACGGGACGATCCGAGCCATCGGCGCGGTAGGACCACGGCCGGCGTGGATAGTCACACCCGTTGGAAAGAGGGCCCATCGTAGGGCTGCCAGCCTGGGGAAAAACAGGTACCATACGGGGCATAGTTTTCTTTTTTGAATAGTGGGCAAGGCGACACGCACTCATATGGACGCCCCCCCGCGCAAGCACACACACAAATGCACACACGCACACAGGCAAATGTATCATGGGCAGACTGTGCTGATGAGTTGGTGAAAGTCCAATGAGACAGTCTGGCACTGTGGAGTTCGCACGGCCACATGCCACAGCCACACGAAGAGTGTGCAGGCGCGCGCGCGCGTGTGTGTGTGTGTGTGAGAGAGAGAGAGAGAAGTGTGTGTGTGTGTGTGTGTGTGTGTGTGAGAGAGAGAGAGAGAGAGAGAGAGAGAGAGAGAGAGAGAGAGAGAGAGAGAGAGAGAGAGCCCACAAGCAGGCCACCATGATCGTGCGGACTGATGAAAATGACAATGAAGACGATGATGAAGATGAAAGATAAGGAGCATGATTGGGGAGGACAAGGTAAGATGGTAATGACGTCAGGGATCGGGGAAGGGGCAGAAACAGGCTATGGTGGTTTCGTTTTTTTCTCTTTACTGACTCTGATTGCAAAAGCGACATGACTTGGGTTCCAAAAGAGGAGGAAAAGGTAATGGGAGGGAGATGATGACGTGAAGGACTCTGGGTTGGAATGCAATGGTGTGGAAGCGGAGGATGTGGGAGATTTAGGGTGAGGTAAACGGAAGATGGGTGTGGCAGCTGTTATTGGGATGGGTTAGTGGGGAACTGGGGAGGTGCAGGGGGAAACCGGGGAAACGGAAGGTAAAGGTGCAAAATCGCACCACATGACGGAAGATGGGTGTGGCAGTTGTTATTGGGATGGGTTAGGGCGGAACTGGGGGGTTGAGGGGGAAACCGGGTAAACGGAAGATAAAGGTGCAAAATCGCACCACATGGCCGTGCCACGTGGCACAATTTTTTTTCATCTTCTTTCTTTCTTTTCCGTTATTTGTCCTTTTGTACTTGTTTGTGTGTGTGAGAGAGAGGGCGGGAAGGGGGGAGAGCTAGAAGCAAGGACCGGGAGGGTCAAGAGGGGGAGCGGGGGCGTTAAAGGCGCCGATTAGGATGTTTTTTGTTTTATTTTGTGTGTGTGTTTAATGAATCATGACGCTGCCGCGGTTCTCGCCGCGGCGAGTCGCACTTGATTACCATGCGAATACTGCTGACCAAAGCACGTGATCCACTCATGAATCTACTTTGATTGTATCACAATTTCGAGCCGATAAGAATGTTGGGATATTCCCCTTTTTTTGCGATCCACTACGAAGTTTGCGGCATATAACCAATTCATGACAAAGCCAGAAAAAACGGGAAGAAAGAGAGAGAGTTTGAGTGAGACACGAATCAAGCATCATTCCTCTTTGGAAAAACTTCGAGATTAAGAAGCGGATTGATCGTGTGAATTTTAGAGAATGACGAAAGCTGAGGAATTCACTCGTAGAAAAAGATAAGTCAAAAAAAAAAAAAAAAAAAAAAGTCATCACACATCATTATAACCATCTACCGAAGAGAAGCAAGGTTATGCCATGCTATGAGTTGCACAGCATCCATTTCATTCAAGCAAATGCACCTATGATTATATATACACCAGTGTCATGCATCCTCTCCACTCGCACTGTCACAGACAAAGGGGATTGATCGCGTAAGATTCAGAGATTCAAGAGTTCATTCGTCTGAAAGGTTTGTCGATTAACTACCCAATCTCCGCTCCAAGCCACGAAATCCCAAAAAGAATGATCGCCACATAACTTCTGTATCATCAAATGAAAGTAAAGTTATGCTACAAATTATTGAGTTCCATTGCGAGTCCCCAAGTATCCATTACATACAGTTATATGCACTTACGAGTATGAATACACCAGTGTCATGCCGCCTATCTAGTAGCATCATTGGAAGCATTCTGCTGATGACTAAACGCTGAAAGGTCAAGGCGCAGAGGGCATAGGCCAAGGAAGCAGCACAGATGGTGAGGGTTAAGATACGAGACAGAGCAGGATCATGAAGAGGGGGGTAGTTAGGGGCGGGACAGATCCGCAATGGGATAGGAGGATGATATGCATCGAAGGCGGTGCAGAACGCCAGAACACATGGCAGTGATCAAGACAAGTCCCAGAAATACAAAGGCGCGAAATATCCATCGGAATGTATCCATGATGGCCTAGAAGATATGATTCAAGCGGGGCACCTCCGCTGAACCGTCTGCAACTCAGAGGTGTTGAAAGCAGGAGGAATCTCGCAGAAGTAAATGAGATGATGACGAGAAATGTTCAAGGTCGTTACAAAGGCCATATATGCAAGGAACAACGCGAGTAGCGCTACGATGCAGAACTCAAAAAAGTGCGGCTCCATGCGGCCTTGTTCAGCTGCCTCATACGAAGGTCTTCACAAGCTCCTACCCATTCTCAAATCAAGCAACCACAACCCGACCAGAACGAAGCATCCCACCCATACATGCAAAGCATACAAAGTGCACGAACATGGTGTGAAGGAATCAAAGGGGAAGAAAAACAAGGAGGAAAGAAAAGGGGGGGAAAAAAAGAAACAGAATATCCCAATTCGGCCAAGCGGCTCAAGAAATTGCCAACCCAACAAAGAAGGATTTGATGGAAGTTTTCCAAAGATCTTTTCGCCGATATTCATCAGATCGGCTCATCAGGGGGAGTATACATCCTCGAGTTGGCGCTCCGAAAGGGAAAAACATCAAGTTGGGTGGTGTGAAGGGTCAAAGGAGGTTGAGAGGTTGTGGGCAAGGAACTCGTTACCACTCCTGCTCTGGATGAAGACGAGGCGCTCATACCACCAGATGCCAAAGATGAGGTTGAATTAATTTTGCCAAAAGGTGCCGCGGAGAGAATTTCGAAACGAGAAGATGATCACCGAGGGCAGTTGTTTGATTGAACGACGGCAGGAAGGAGAGAGAGAGGGAGGAAGAGAGAGAGAGAGAGAGAGAGAGAGAGAGAGAGAGAGAGAGAGAGAGAGAGAGAGAGGTGGAAGTTGAAGAGCGCGGGGAGGCTTCGTGTCGACCTCGATGCGTCTAAGGGATGCCCGTCCGTTGTCGACGCGCTTTCCGCCAAAGAGTAACGGGGTTTTCACTCTGTTGTCTTGGCATTTTGCGTTTCGGCAACGCGGTAATTGAAGTCGTTGGTAATGATGGTTCGCTCTCAAGTAGTGAAAAAGTAGCTGTCAGAGTGCTACCCGTCTGTCCGCAGAAGGTCGTAGATCCTTTTTTGGTTTCAAATAGTCGGGGTCCTATTACGAGGGGTTGAACGGGTTCTTTTTCGAAAGTGGCTCTGAAAGGTAGTTCTGGGTTTAGGGAATAGTGGGCCTGGAATTTTTTATATATATATGGCCGTTACTAGGCGGCAATGCTGTGCCTCTAGTGCCAGCGGCGCGTCTGGAGTGTATTTTTTGGCTGTGACATACCTTTCTTTGTTTCGTGGATGTTTTGCTGGCTTGTGATGGGGTGTGAACCGACAGTCTGTAGAGTTTTCCATCTGGTGTGGGTGAGTGATAGTCTACTTTGATTTTGGTTAAGGTAGATTATCATTTACAGTGACTGTTGAGGGTTCAGCCTTCTGATGAGTCGGTGAAACTCCAACGAAACAGTTTGTCACAGCCCCTCGTTTGTTGTCTTCTTCTCTCTCTCTGCCTACGGTTTACCGGGCAGTTCTGTTTGTAACGATATATATAGATATATAATTGTTAATTTAAAAAGTCCACCCTCCTTCATCTTTCTTGAGTATGTGTGTGTGTGTGTGTGTGTGTGTGTGTGTGTGGCATACAGCGCAGCCACACTGGCCTGCAGGGCCCGACCAGCGTTCGCAGCCTAAAAGCCTGAAAACAAGGGCTTACAGGCCCTGTGTCGTTTCAGCCTGAAAGCCTGAAAACGAGGTCCTGCAGGCTCTATGTCGTTTCAGCCTAAAAACAGGGCCATCCAGGCCCTGAGTCTTTTCAGCCTGAAACAGAGGGCCACTTTCGGGCCCTCATAAGATCGACCTGCCCTGACATTCAGGCACCAAACCAGGGTTTTAGGAACAGGCTATTTTTGGCCTGTTTCCACGACAGCCTCAGCAGGAGCTGCAGCGCCAGGCCCTGTCTCGTTTTGGCATTGGCAAGAGCAGCCTCCTGGACTGCCCCGCCCTGCAACTGTAGGCAGTCAGAGGCAGTCAGGAGGCAGGCCGAGGTAGTACATAGGGAGTTCCCATGCACTTCACAGGTAGGCAGAAGGCAGGAGTAGTCTTCAGAATTCGGCAGCAGCACTCTGGAGGAGCACTGCAGGAGTAGCGCTAGCGCTAGCAGTAGTCTTCAGCACTGGGCGCTAGTAGCTGTAGTAGTACTCTTCAGCGCTGGGCGCTGGTAGTGGTAGAGTAGCGTTGGAGAGATAGATGACTGGCGGAGGCCAGGGGGACTCACCTGTGGCGCCATAGCTCCAGCTTCATCTTCGAGGTACCTGCATCAAGGTGCCAACTTCACAGGTTAGTACAAGACAGAGAGAGAGAGACTTCTTCTTCCTCTTCTAAGTCTACCATCTCTTCTTCACCCTCTCGCTTCCTGATTTCTCAGTATCTGCGGACTACGAGAGAGAGAGAGAGAGAGAGAGAGAGAGAGAGAGAGAGAGAGTTGTGACTTTGGGACTTGACGACATTGGATCCAGACTCGACATGATTCAGACATTTGACGAGGGACTATTTGGGCCTGTGCCGTAGACTCGGTGTTGACGACATTCCCATCTTTCCCTCTTCTTCGTCTAACCCCCCTCTTCTTCGTCTGTGTATGGTCGGGGACTGGCGCATTCTTCCTGTGTGAGCGCCAGGCCCCTTGACACCATGGAATGCTGATGATGATGTATGTTTGGGGCTGCATTGCAACATTGATTGTTCGGATCATTGGCATCTAAGTCTTCCGCTACGCTATCTTGTACCCTGGTGAGAGAGGTCGGTTCTTGTTCTGGTCTGCACCGTTACGGTATGCAACAGAGAGAGAGAGAGAGAGAGAGAGAGAGAGAGAGAGAGAGAGAGAGTGAGGTGGAGCGGGAATGGGGAAGGGGTGAGGGATAGGGAGAAGTTAGCGGATGGGGCGGGAATGGGGAAGGGGCGAGGGTTAGGGAGAAGTTAGGGGATGGGGGCACGATCTTTCTTTTCTCTTTCTCATTTTAGACTTTTGTGTTGCTCTGTGTGTGTGTGTGTGTGTATGTGTGTGTGTGTGTGTGAGAGAGAGAGAGAGAGAGGGAGAGAGAGAGAGAGAGAATGGGGGAGGGGGAAGTGGGGAGGGTTGGGAGAATTCGGCGGGTGGTGTGGGGTAAGGGCGCACCACGGGGCGATATTGTTGTGTTTGTTTTGTTTTTTCTGGATTTCTGTTTTTTGTGCGCAAATAAAAATGTGTCGGCGGCATGGTACGCACACACACACACACACACACACACACACACACACACACACACAGATTGGGGGGGGGGAGGGCAAAGGGTAAGGAAAAGTGGGGAGG
>BFEA01000601.1:411807-424170 GCA_003427395.1 Chara braunii | reverse complement strand
AGTGGAGAGTTGCGGGGGGGAGAGGTGCTAAAGGCGCGGAATCGCATGCTTTTTGTGGAAAGGGGGAAGGGGGAAGGCTCAGGGGGAAGTTGGAGGGAGGAAGGTTGAAGGTGCGCTATGTGCCCTGATCTTTTTTTTCAGTTTTTTTAATCTATTTCCGTTTTTTTTCTGGAGATATAGATGTATACGCGCGTGCGCGCTCATGAGAGAGAGAGAGAGAGAGGGAGGGGGGAGGGGGCAAGGAGGAGGGTAAGTTGACGTCGTGGGGGTTGGAAAGAGGGGAGGGGGAAGGGGGAAGGGTTATGGGAGAGTCGGAGGGGGGGCTTCAAAGGCACAAAATGGCATGTTTTTTAGTTTCTTTGCTTTTTTTTTTGTGCGTGTGAGATAGATAGATAGATAGATAGATAGATAGAGAGAGAGAGAGAGAGAGAGATGTAGATAGATAGATACATATGTGAGGATTGAGCCCTCAAGAAGGGGCCTTGCCATGATGTACATGTTCTGGTCTAAGGCCCCAGCAAGCCTAGTGCCCGCCCTAAGTGAAGGCGGGCCAGCAAATCAACAAGAGCCCTCTGCGCAAACATTTCCCGAAGTGGGGTCCATACAGTTGCAGCACGCCAGTTGGTTGGAGTGCACCGAGTCTCGAATCTCTGCAAATGTGGAGATCCCAGGGCCTCTGAGTTAGTTAGGCCCTGGGCACTTGAACGTGAGGCCGACAATGCATGCTGGGTATAGAGGCCAAAAATGCCAAAGGGAAATCGGCCCACTCTCTTAATCTGGCCGCAGGCCTTGATGAAAGAGGCGCAACTGCATTGCCCCGGGCCTCAACTGTATCGGGCTGGGTTCAGCCACTTGGGGCCAGTCGCAGGTTGAAGGGAGGCCGCCCACACTCAGCACTGGCATATAGGCAAGCAGGGCGAGTGGGCAGGCATCTTGGCCAATGCAGGCATTGCTGGCACACTGCGCTAATGCGAGGTGCTGCGTTGTGCAGAGCTGCGCTGCGCTGGGATGAGGCAGGCTAGCGTTAGGCGGTAGGGCGCTACCTGTGTACTGGGCGCTTGGCGGCCATAGCGGGGCTGCATAGGGCACAGGGGAGGTGGGGGTGAAGGGCGCTGTGTGGGTAACAAGGGAGAGTGTGGGTGGAGAGGACACGTACCTGGTGGAGGTGGAGGTCGGCATTGGTGTTGACATCATCCCTCGCTGGTAGTCAAGTTGTCTGGTTGCTTTCATTGCTGTAGTTGTAGGCTTAGTCTGTAGAGTAGATAGGGCGCCTGGCGCCATTCACAAGAGAGCTACATTTGGGTTATGCTGTTGGTGTTGCCCTGTTGGGCTTGGACATTGACTCACGATTCTTCTGTATCATTCTCAAATGGATGGTTACTCGGTTCCATTGTGCTATCTGCTCTGGCTTTGACGACTTGGACTTCAGTGTGATTTTGCATTCTGGATTTCTGTCGTCCATATTCATGTTCCTTGCAATTTGGTATCGGAGCTGGTTTGATTCGCCACTTACCTTTGGCACGCTGGCGTTATACAGACTTGGTGCGTTGACGATGCTTCTTCGCAATTGGTTCTTGTGACATCAGGCCACATAGGCGCACGCCTTGGGTAGAGAGGGGTGCGCCGGAAGGCTAAGACGACAGTGTATGCCGTGGTGACATGCGGAATGTATGATTGGTGATGAGAGCATGCTGATGTGGCATTCGGCTGAGGTGGCACTACATTGCGTTGTCGGTGGTACCGAGGCCAAGACCGGTCATCAAATGCACACTCAGCTCGATTGGTGAGAAATTTGTGGTTGGGGGCAGCTATCTCCAGGTACGTTGTTCCCTTACCTCTTCTTACTGTGAGGAATTGAGTCCAACTTGAGAGTCCTCTCTTTTGGTGAGGTGTCGTGAGCGCGCTACCTTGAGAGACGACAATCTTCCCGAAAGCATTTGGAAGGAGAAAGGGCGGTGCCTCTGAAGGGCCCTGGTCGAAGCACTGGGTCACGGTCACCATGCCAACCCAATGGGAGTAGGTCACGCATGCGATGGCTGCTGTCCATTTTGGCACTTGCTGCGCTGAATAGAAGTCTTGCCATCTATAAACATTTCTGGTTGGGGACTCGGATTGATTCTGGCTGTGATCGTCCTCCTGACTGCGACGTTAAAGAATTCCTGAAGAGATGGGGGCGCTCTATAAATTCCTCCTGATCAGCCAGATCAACCGGGTGTAAGGCTCGTTTTCGTACAAGGGTAAATAAGAGTGGACTGGCTGGCTTGCTCGACTACGACTTGGGCACAGGGGTGGGCCGATACACACACGAAGACATTGCTCGCTCAATGATGCTGACCGGTATGTTGGATTGAGGGGAAGGGTAGGTTCTAATTTGTGCTCAACTGTATACACAACCATACCCACTCATCATACATCTGCTACATGGTCTTTTTGTATTCTTGATTA
The DNA here is from genome assembly GCA_003427395.1 of Chara braunii. Lineage (NCBI taxonomy): Eukaryota > Viridiplantae > Streptophyta > Charophyceae > Charales > Characeae > Chara > Chara braunii. The sequence goes on along the minus strand of BFEA01000601.1, from coordinate 421,725 downwards.
GTTGGTGGACAGACTGCTAACACCTCACAGGCAGATTAGATTAGGACTGTTGTATGCTACCATACCCAGTTCTGTCTAATGCTGCTGTAAGTGAACCAATCAGAGTACATCTAGACTATGTAGACAATCTGTTGTGAATGTTGTAGACATGCCACTTGATCGGTACAGTAGGGGACTTGCCGGACACAACTAATTTTAGAAAATTAGGTGCCGGTCAGACACATGCTGTGGTAGGATTCCACTAGGGGATTCTAGTGCAGATACTGTCGACCCAACTGATGAGCGGATCAGATCCTGTTGATGATAGAACAGACAATAGGAGACTAACACATGCGGAAGCACTTAGGGTCCCGCACGTGTTCCATGCCCTACAATCAGGAGACGAAAGACGGCTTATAGCGGAACGTAGAGCCCGTGCACTAGCGGCAGCTCGGGCAACAGCAAACGTCGCAGCTAGGGAACAGGCTGTCGCAGGAGCTAGGGCAGCAGCCATGACTAGCTCAGCAGCATCCTCTGCAGCTTTGTTTGGGACAAATGGGACTCCGGTGGGAATGCCAACAAGTTCCACGGGCACTTCCAGTTCAATGGGTTCTCGACAGTCTACTAGTCAAATGGCGGGCTCGCAGTTCAGCCCGTTGATCCCACGTGAGAGGGAGCTTAGAGAGATCCAACAGGTCGAGAGGCTCCGCCAAAAGTTAGAGGAGGACCTGAAGAGGCAATCGATAGAGAAAGAGAGATGAAAAATAGAGCAGCCAGGCTTGATACTTTAGAGTCTGACAAGGCCGAGTTAGAGGGCTTGGATGAGTCATGGGCTTGGATGAGTCATCAATGAATGACCAAATGAAAACACTGAAGAAGAATATGCTGTCGTTGCATGCACACGTGGGCAGCAGATTAGACTTCATGCAGAGCACTCTAGTCCAGATCGTGGATGTATTGACAAAACCAGGATTCAGGCCACCAGCACAATCGTCGTTGCCGTTATCGGCGATGTCAGGCCCCTTTCCAGTTCAAGCTGGTACACAGCCAAGTGGAACGTCTGCAGCAGTTTCACAGACTGTTGCATCTTCTTCTTCGGGTCCAGCAGTGGGAGCTACACCACCGCAACAACTTGTTCCTCAACAGGGACAGCCCCAAGGTCAATGGTACCTTAAGACCCCAATGAAACCGCCTCTTGCCTTCTCAGGCGAGAGAAAGGACGAAGAGCTCAACACTTGGTTGAGGTGAAGGCCAAGGGGACCTTGCTCGAGGACGAAGTGGTGACCGCTGCATCTTACCTCGAGGGTAAGGCAGCCAAATGGCTAGATGGTGTAGTTGTAAAAGCCGGGTACGGGCGACGCATGGCGGACTGGGCTAAGTCTTTAACGTTAGACCAGTTCATGGAGATGGTAGAAGCTCGATGGCATAATCCACAAGAGGCACAAAGAGCCACTGATGCGATTAACAAGTTAGACCAACGAAAGTTCAAGTCGGTTAGAGAGCTTACGACTACCGTTGAGAGCCTGATCCTCGTTACAGGCATCAACTACAGTGACCAGTTCCTGTTAACTACGTTTGTTAGATGTCTTCCAGAGAACATCAGGAACTTGCTGGCCAGTGAGGCACGCGTCGAGTACCATTCGTTTGAGACATTGTCTAGGAAAGCCTTTGATTTGGAGGCCACTCTAGGCAATGCTCAACCCTCCCAGAATGACACGAAGAAGAAGAAAAATCCTCAAGAGTGGAAGAAGAAGGGGGCGAAGTTGATGATGGTTGACTCAGATGGGACTCAAACGGAAATCGATGAGCTCACTGACCTGATGGACTACTCAGAGTACGACGGCGAGGAGACCGCTGAGGGTAGCACCCTCGCCGCAGTTGTAAAGGCTAAGGCAGGTGGCCGAGGGAAGGGCCAACCAAAGAGTCAAGGGAAGGCCGCCTCCAATCAGACCAAAGTGGCTGATTGGGTCAAGGCACTTTGGTCTGATTGGGTCAAGGCAGGTCTTGATCAAGACGTGTGGCGTGACCGCCGAGTGCGCGGCGCTTGTATTAACTGCGGGGAATACGGACACTCGCAGTACAAGTGCCAGAACGCAAAGGTTACGCAAAAGATACCTCCAAAGATGGGGGCATCTTATTCCCAGGCTTCTAGCTCCGGAAACGCGTGAGGCTAGTGGAAGTTTTAGTTGATTCTACTCTTGGTGAAGTGGGCCAAATACCCTCCCTACTTCACGAGAAGGCCAATGCTAATGACTCTTTAGTCACCCCGCAGACTCATCTAGACCAAACTATGCTTTGTACGTTAGATGTGTCTGATGCCTTAGAAGACTTGGAGAGTGAGTGGTCAAGCAAGGACCCTCGCGAGTCTTGGGTGGCGCTAAGGAAACGTCCTAAAGGGGAACATTTCGTGGTGGAAGTCTATGCAGGAGGCCGCAAATGTGGTGCCTTCATAGACATAGGTTCCACGCGCAATTACATAAGTCACGACTGTTTGGAAAGGCCGCACCTACAAGACCGGGTACGACACCTTAGTAGACCTGTAGCATCTACTTTGGCCAACAAGGAGCGCATGATAGTAACAGACTATATCAAGGACGTAGTCTGTACCTTTTCCTACGGAGGAGGCGAACTTAATCATAAGATTTCGTTCTTGGTTAGCGACGACTTACCATTCGACATGTTGTTAGGCATATACTACCTCGAAGTTGCTAAGCCCCAATTTGACTGGGATAAGAAGGTGCTCAAGCATAAGTTGCCCGATGGCCGAACTGTCAGATTGACTAAGTTCAAGGCCAGTAGCTTTATAGATACCTATGGCTGCTTGTGTGCATCAGCGTTCTACAATTACTACAAGCAAAACCAAGAGGAAGGTATGTACCTTGTGTATGTCTCTGAGAAAGGGGAGGCCGTTAAAACACCCCCAGAGATAGAACGCGTCGTTGCTAAGTTCCCTGATCTGTTTGAAGAGCCCACAGGAGTTGTTGAAAGGGAAGTTGTCCACGCTATAGAAATCATTCGAGGGAGTAAGACCCCAAAGGGAAGGATCTATAGGATGGCTCCCGCCGAGTTAGATGAACTTCGGCGATAGCTTAAGGAGCTGACAGAAAAGGGATGGATTCAGCCTAGTACTTCCCCTTACGGATCACCCGTTCTATTCGTACCAAAGAAGGGGGGTACATTGAGGATGTGCATTGACTATACAGGCCTCAATGCCATCACTGTGAAGAACGCAGAGCTTCTACCTCCCATAGACGACCTATTGGATAAGGTGCAGGGATGCAAGTACTAGAGCAAGATAGACTTGAAATCCGGCTATCATCAGATCGCTATAAGGCATGAGGACCAACACAAGACAACTTTTCAGACTCGTTATGGTCTGTATGAGTTTGTAGTGATGCCTTTTGGTCATTGTAACGCGTCAGGAACATTCCAGCATGCTATGAATCGGATCTTCCATGACCATTTAGATAAGTTTGTCGTGGTATACCTTGACGACATGCTGATCTTTAGTAAGTCTGCCGAGGAGCACGCACAACACGTTGAGACTGTTCTTTCACTCCTGCGACAGCACAAGTATAAGGTCAACTTAGAGAAGTGTGAGTTTGGTCGCACTAAGATACTATACTTGGGTCATGAAGTATTCGCGGAGGGGATTAGGCCGGAAGATGCGAAGGTGGCTAGTATTCGAGATTGGCCACGACCTCAAACAGTCACTGAGGTCAGATCATTCTTAGGAATGTGCGACTACTATAGGAACTTCGTTAAGAACTACTCTACAGTCGCCTCTCCTTTGATTGATCTTAACTCGACTTGACACACCGTGGGACTGGAGTGATGAGTGCGAGGGTGCTTTCAAGAGATTGAAGCATGCACTCATGAATCATGAGGTCCTCATGGTTCCTGATCCTCAGAAGCCATTCATAGTGACCACTGACGCAAGCCAATATGGCATTGGCGCAGTGCTGGCTGAGCAGGCTGGGAAAAAGTTGAGACCGATTTAGTACATGAGCAAGAAGATGCCATCGAAGAAGTTGGCGAACTCCACCTACGAAAGGGAACTCTATGCTCTATACAAAGCACTCGTCCATTGGAGACACTTCCTATTGGGAAGGTTCTTCTACTTGAGGACTGATCATCAGACCCTCAAATGGATCCAGACTCAACCGGCTCTTTCTGACGCACTCAAGCGATGGATTGAGGTCGTAGACCAATATGACTTCAAGCTTGAGTATCTGAAGGGAGAGTATAACAAGGTTGCTGATGCGCTATCACGTAGAGCAGACTACCTAGGTGCGCTAGTTTCTGACTTTGGCGTATCTGAAGAAGTAACTCAATCATTGGTGGGAGCCTATCAGGAAGACCCTGTCACGATGGACATCATGCGCAAACTTCAGGCAAAAGATAAGGCCACGGAAAGTGAGTTTGTGATGATGGAAGGGTTACTCTATCTTGATAAGGCCGGAATAAAAAGATTAGTAGTTCCATCTAGTGAGCGATTGCGTAGTTTGTTTTTAGGCAAATGTCATGACGCAACTGGGCACTTTGGCTACAAGAAGACGAGTGCTAACCTAGTACAACGATTTTGGTGGCCAGGAATGTTAGATGACGCAAAGAAGTACGTAGAGACCTGTCACGTCTGTTGGCGGGACAAGCCGCGAACTCAAGCACCGCTCGGGTTGTTGAAGCCTTTGCCTATTCCTGCTGGTCCAGGACAGAGTGTTTCCATGGATTTCATGGACACCCTGGTGACTAGTAAGAGTGCCAAGACGCACATATCATTCTACTTCTTCACCTCGGTGGAGGAGTATCATGAGCAGTCCTGGTAAATACCTACACACCTATCATTCTACTTCTTCACCTACAAACTCAATGACACGACTCTCGACTGCTTTGGCAGTTTTGGGAGGGCCTACACCGAAGTGGCACATGGATGCTGCGGAGTCTACAACGGAAGTATATTGTTTTTATTTTTTGGAGAGCCATGGAGGAGACTACCGTCTTCCCCCAAATATAACACATATGAGTTGTATTCATGTTTTCCAAAAAAATTGTTTTTTGGAAAGTTTTCTTCGAATATAACATGTACATCTCATTGAACCTTTCCTGGTTAGTCCTCCAAAACTGTTGCTGAGGAGCCACATGAACCATATGCGTCCTATTCGAATAATATGCATATTCGTTATATTTGACTTTCACAAAGAGAAAATTGTTGTATTCGAAACCATGTTTTCATGGTAACCCCGGAACCGGACACTGGACACTTCCGGACTGTCTTCCGGACCAGTGTCTGGACCGGTCCGGACTGTCCGGTGATCCGGACATCACTGGACACCGGACACCGGACATCAACGGACACCGGACAGTCCGGACCGGTCCCCGGGGTGCAAAAATGTCCGGACCCAAAAAAAAACAAAGAAAACAGGGGTGGTGTGTGGGCTTAGGTGGGGGTGTTGTCAGGCACTTACCTGCTTTGCGCCCTGTAGTTCAGGCAGCAGAGCACGTGTCTTGCAGCAAATCAACCAGCACATTTAACTAGCAGACATGCAGAGTTGCAAACAGTGCAAAGCAGAGGCACTTACCTGCTTTGCACTCTGTAGTTCAGGCAGCAGAGCACGTGTCTTGCAGCAAATCAACCAGCACATTTAACTAGCAGACATGCAGAGTTGCAAACAGTGCAAAGCAGGCACAAGACTAAAGAAACAGATAATTTTTTTTGAAAAAAGTATGATTAACTTTGAACTTTGAACTTTGGATTTAGTAATTTAACTTCATATATAACGCACCGAGTTCGAACTTTGCAGTTCAATTCAGAACGTCAGAGTCTTCAGACTGGCAGCACTGTCAGTGCTCTCTCTCTCTCTCTCCCCCCCCCACCAACGGGCAGCAGCGGCGGGCGCCACGTCGAAACGGCCGCTTTGAAATTGCTCGGGCCCAAAAACCTGCAGTGTCTTGTGTCTGGACCTCTAGGCCATGTCTGGTGGGTTGAAAAGACACTTAAAAATCACTCCGTTATTTTTCGAGGGGCGGCTAGGACTCAACAAACGCCCTGGGACGCCCCATTTCTTTTTTTTTATTTTTGCCCCAGGGGCCTCCATCCGGACACCGGACACCGGACTGTCTGGAACCCGGTCCGGACGTCCGGGCGGTTACCATGCTTGTTTTTTCGTTTTTTTTTCCCGAAGGTCAACACCTGCTCCGTTCTTGACCTGGTGAATGGGACAGGCCCGTCCAGGCCTGTAATCACAGATCACTGCTTGTGCTCTCTCTCTCTCTCTCTCTCTCTCTCTCTCTCTGTCTCTCTCTCTGTCTCTCTCTGTCTGTCTCTCTCTCTCTCTCTCTTGTGCCCCCTATGCTCTTCTTCTGGCAAGAAACTGCCCTCCAGGTCACTGACACACGCTGCAGGGCTCTCTCTCTCTCTCTCTCTCTCTCTCTCTCTCTCTCTCTCTCTCCGTGCGCGAAGGTGCTTCTGACAGCCAAGAATGTGGCGCGGCCAAGAAAGTGGAAAAATAAGAAAGCCACTCACCAAGGTCTTGCTGCACTACCGTTGTCACCGACACAAAAAAGAAAGGGGTTGTATTTGTGCAGGTCCAGCAGAAGATTCATTCACATTTTGCACAATTGCTGAGGAGTGGAGCAAGGGCCCAAGTAGGGGAATGGAATGAAACTCAACCCAGAACATGGAAAGGTACGTTGCTACTTACCTTTTTGCTAAGGCTCTGAGGCCCCCAGCCGAGGTCCAGAACTGAGCCTACTCAGCCTGGACCTGACCCCCTTGTGCAGTCAAAGTTGGTCTCGTTCACCCGAACATAACGCATATGCGTCGTAAACGAATACAACGCACGGTATGCGTTGTATTTGTTTACAACGCATATGCCTTATGTTTGGGGGAAGACGGTAGTCCTGACTGTCCGGACTGTTGTGATGGCAGTAGCGTATCTGCAAGCAGTGGGAGAGTTTGTATTGGCGGTGGGAGTGCTGTCGACAATAACAAGGACACAAGGGGATTCATTACGCCGGGTTCAACCAACGAACAGCATCTGGCCATGTCTTTGGCTCAATGCAGTCTGGGGCAACATAGAATTAACGGGGCGGCATTGCTGTGGGCAGTGGGAGGGCGTGCAGTAATGGTGGGACCTCGTCGGCAACTCCAAGAACGGGAGTGCTAGCTTCTTCAAATGAAAATTTCGGGGTTATGTTCCTGGTTTTGTAGATTCATTGGTTTGAGTTCTTATGCTCCCAGCCCATCTGTTGTTGCTTAGACTCGTGGAATTAGGGATAGCCCTTCGAAATGAGCTTTTGTTCTTCCTTATATAGTTGCAGCTTACTTGATCGAGGGGGATTCTCCCTGCCTGATGGGAATACATGTGGTATGTATCTGGTTGTAAATTTAGGTGCTCTTTGCCCTCCTAGTCCTTGGCGGCTTTGGTTGTCTGATATGGATTGTGCCGACAGCCTCTTTTGCTCCATTGTGTCGGGCGGTGCTGTTAGTCGGGCTGCACCAGATGAAGGAATTCGGTTGTAATCTGTGCTGAGGTACTCGAATGTAACTGCAAGATCGTCTTCCTATATCCGTTGTGCATTTACCTCATGTTCTGTTTCTCACTTAATTTGGTTCTCTTTGGCCACAGTGCCTGTGAATGGTTACATATAAGGTTGCTTTTATACTCGTTATATTTGTGAGAGCCAAGTATGCAGACAGTCAACCACGAAGTACACTTAGTTGATATTAGGAAGGGCTTGACATTCTGCCTACCGGGACACACTGAGGTTTATTTTCTGAAAGTGGTTGCTCTTCAAGTGCAGGAAACAGCGATGCAGGGTCACCCATGCCTTGAGTGGCGTGGGGAGTGTTCTACTCTCGACCTGTGGTCATCCAGGGAACTCCTGCTCACATTTTCAGCACTTCCATACTAACGGTAGAATCTCGGAAATCAACATGATTAAGGGACGAGACCTTAGCTGGGTACGTAAAGCCCTGAAATCTTATGGGCGGCGGCGCCATCAGCGGGAGTGGGAGACTCACTAGTGGCGGTGGGAACGTTTCCGGGGCGCAAAGGGGAAAGCATTTCCCAGCCATAACCGCGTTTGGAGACACAGCGACGTTCACTTTCTAAGAGTGGCTGATTTCCAAGAGCAGGAACAGTGACACAGGGTCGCCAATGCCTTGAGTGGTGTGGGGAGTGTCCTACTCTCGACTTTGTGCCATTCTGGAAAATCCGGTCCATATCTTCCCCACTCGTATATTCTGTGTTTGCGGTTATTCACCTCTTCCCCTCTTTGAATTCCCTTGGACTCTCTATATGTGGCCGTTCTCTTGGCTGTTTTTAATCATCCATTTTCTGTTGAAGAATATTAACGCGCCCGGCTTCAATATCTAGTTAGGATCTAATGAATTTAGCACGCACTTGGACATAATTTAGAGTTGATTTGTAACTAAGAATTTAGCACGCTCTTGGAAGTAATTTTAGGGTTGATTTGTAAATTTTTGTGAATTTCCTTGTGCATTCTTGAGATTTGCGGTATATAGCTCATAGTGCTTTGCCAATAGTGTTTCGATTTTAGAAACATGCCGGTGTTTTCCTGAGTGGCAAGGATACTGTACTGTCACAGATTTGCGTTGCAATTTTTCCCTTTTCGGAGATACCTCTAAGGGACACTGGACTCGGTTTCCAGGAGCCTAAGCTGAGTAATGACCTCAGCAAGTTTGTACCGGGTTGATATGTAGGGGTGTGTTCCCGGGCCCCAAGGTTTCATTTCTAATGAAAAGTACTATGTTTCTCAAAGAAAAAAACATTACAAATTTTCAAAATGAAAATAAAAATATTGAGATATTTTTAGGTTCGGACGGAGGGCTCTGGTCGGACGCTTGGTCTGGTTGTCGGGGCGGACATTCTGGACGGTGAGGCGGGTCCTGGACGTCCGATCAGGTAACATAGAAAAAACCTATAAAACAGCAAGGCAAAAGTGCACTTTCATGTAAATTTCACCAACTGCAAGGAATGAGCCTCGCAGAGCCCTTATCAGACATACAAGTGTTCTGGGCTGTGGCCCCTAGCAAGCCTCGTGCCTGCCCTACGTGAAGGCGGGCCAGAATATCCACATGAGGCCTGTTCTCGACAATTTTACCATATGTGGGAACTCAGTTGCAGCATGCCAGTTGGTTACAGAACAACGTGAGCCTCCAGGCTCTTTCCAAAAGCAAAGGGCTGCGCTGTACAGTTGAGCCCAGGGCTCAGGCGGTTGCGCCCTGGGCACGTACTGTGTGAGGCCGACACATCACGGGCTGGTTACGGCCCAATGAGGAAGCAGCATTGTCGTCACACATGGGCCGCGAGCCAATGAGAATGCTGAATACACTAGGCTGGGTGGCTTCCCGGACGTGCCTAACTGCACGAGGCCCAGTCCAGTTTTGGCAACTGGGCCTGGGCGCAGACACTTGGGGCCGAACCCCCCCCCCCCCCCCGCCTGGCCAGGACAGCCAGCAGCGACACTTTCAATAAAAGGAAAGTGTGAGCCCCTGGCAGTTGCATTCTGGGCTTGGCAGGCAATGCGGACACACTGCTGCGTTGCTGTGTTAGCATCTGTGCGAACTTGGATACAGTGTTGGTGTGACTAGAGAGTGGCGACATTGACACCTGAGTTCATTATATTGCTCTTTTTGGACTGTATCTTGGTGCATTGTACTCTCTGCTTGGTTCATGTGCAATGACTTGCTGATTTCTGCTGCCGAGATTGACTGCGAGGCTGTACACTAAATGTAGGGTTAGTTTTGTAAATTTTGTTTGGCTGAGGGCTAACCGAGAAACCTGCCTGTTTGGAAATTTGTGAGGGACAGATCCAATTCCGGGAAAAATACAGGCCCGGTACTAATCGAATTTCTACAGCTACCCTAACTGCCTATAGCAGGCCCGGGCTACCCTAGGACAGACAGGCCCTAAG
>BFEA01000601.1:335216-392476 GCA_003427395.1 Chara braunii | reverse complement strand
CCCCCCCCCCCCCCCCTCCCTTCTGCCTGTGGCTTAGGAGCCAAGTCGCTTTTCGGAAAGAACTGAGGACTTCCATTTCGCCTTCTCTTTTCTCTTCTTCCCCTCCTTCCTCCTTTTCCCTCACAGCTGATACTCCCCGGGACGATGCCATAGCCAACAAACCCCATCGTCTTCCTCCTCCTCCTCCTACTGCTGCTGCCCCTCTTCCAGCCAGGAATGCATCCAACCCCGACGACCGTAATCGCACAGCTACACATGCAGACGTAGGGCATATCATCCAAAAGTGAGCTCGGACGTGAAGTTGCCTTGTTCCTCCCTCGTTCCCTCCTTCGATCCCTCTCCTGTTCTTTCTACCATCGTTCCCCTCGCGCCTCTACCTTCCTCCCATGCTTCCTCCCTCCCTCGCTCCTTCCCTCCCTCCCTCCCTCTCTCCCTTGGTTTTTCTATCCCTCAAACCGTTCCCGCTCTTCGTCTTCCCCTCCCGTTCCCTCCCTTTCTCGCCCTTTCCCTTCCTTTCCTCCCTTCCTCCCCTCCTCCCTTTCTTTCTGCATTTCTTCCTCCTTTCTCCCTCTTTCCCTTCCGTTGTCACTTCCTCCTCTAATCCCTCCCTCTCTCTCCCTCCCTCAGTCTTTCCACCCTCAATCCCTTCCCACTCTCTCTCCCTCGCTTGGTCAAGAACGGAGGAGGACTTAAAGTTCTCCCCTCGTCTCTCTTTTCGTTGATTGCGTGGTGATCACTTCCGCAGCAGGCAGGCCAACTGCCCCGGTTAAAAAAAAAAAAACATCGAAGAAGGGCAAAAAAAAAAACAAAAACCGACCAGCCATTTCAACACAGTCTCTTCCTCCCTTCTGGCTGTGGCTAAGAACAGAGGAGGATTTGCAGTTCTCCCCCCGTCTCTCTTTTCGTTGATTGTGTGGTGATCACTGCGCGGCAGGTAGGCCAATTGCCTCAGTAAAAAAAAACAAAATCGAAGAAAAGAAAAAACAAAAAGCCGATCACCCATTTCGACAGTCTCTTCCTCCCTCCCCCCCCCCACACCTTTTGGCTGTGTGTGCGGCATGCGGGCTAATTGCCCCGGTAAAAAAAGAAAAAATTGAAGAAGGAAAAAAAAATAAAAATTTGAAGAAGGGAAAAAAAAAAAAAAAACGATCAGCCATTTCGCCTGTCTCTTATACACATCTAGATGTGTATAAGAGACAGATGTGTGTCTGTTCGTGCAGAATGAGTGTCTGTCGTGCAGAATGTGTGCCTGTTCGAGCAGTAGGTGTGCCTATTCAAAGGAAGTCAAAAGGTTGTCCCAGTCACGAATTAAGTCAGGGGGACAGTCTAGWTACAAGCCCCAAGTCCAAAATTCAGGCCAGATGGCCGCAGCAGCAGCAGACCCTGAAGGGGAAATACTGGGACACCCCCCATGCAGAGGTCTGGGACTGAAGGATGCCCAAAGTGCCAATGCAGACCTCACGAAGGGAGGCCAGCAGTATAAAGAAGCAGGCCAGCCTCCCTTGAGGACAGATTCCCACTGGCAGTATTGCGTGGAAGTGCTGCATGCACTGGGTTAGCGCTAAAGGAAGAAGCTGCGCTGAGAATGAGGAGAAAACTGGGCGCTGGCTTGCAAGTGGCAGCCATAGCAGCCCTACTAGTTAGTATAGTTAGTGGGATAGGACTTGGTCTACAGTGAGTAGCATTCAGAGTAGATTCTCGAAGTAGGAGTGAGCATGCATGATGAGAGAAAAGGACTGAGACTGAGATCTTGAGGAAGGAAAGAGAGAAGAAAAAGACAGGTTAACAAGTTGGCTATGGTGACTACTTACCTGTCCTGCGTTTGACGAGTTGCTGAGAAGTGGCGCTGGCTTAGCCAGGCCCCATTGAGCTGTTGTTCGAGAGAGGGACATATCGTGATTGTTGAGCGCTTGGATTCATGAACTCGAGATACTCNCCCCCCTCCTTTTGTACTTCATCGAGACCGCCGCCCATTCGTCACTGCATCTCACTCCTCCCACCTCAACCCGCCCTTGCTTCCCCGCCGCCATATCCATTCGCCCCCCTCCCCACTGTCTCTCCCTTGCCCTCGATCTGCGCACCAGTCATATCCATTCGCCCTCTCCCCGGCTCCCCTCCCCCATCCTCCCCTCCCAACGGCCTCCCTTGGGCCCGCCACCACCAGTCCCACCGCGTTTCCCAACAGTGGCAGCCGGGTCTCGCAGGAGCGTTATGCGAGATGAGCTATTCACTTAAAGATAGTAAGGGAAAAAAAAAAAAAAAAGCGATCGAATTACCTCGATCAGCCCATTCGGCACAGTCCCTTCCCTACCTCCTCCCCCCTCCCCCCGCCAAAAAAACCGTAAAAAAACAAAGAAGATGGACTAACCTTCATCGGCCATTTCCACGTAATCTCTAGCCCTCTCTTCCGAAGTCTTCTTCTTCTCTCCTCTGCCACACTCCTTTATCGTCCTACAACGGCGAACTTGCTTCAGCGCACGATTTTGCCCCGGAGCCTTCGATCTCTCTCTCTCTCTCTCTCAAACTTTTGAACCCCGCAGTCGGAGCGCGCGTCGAGCTCTCAAAACCCCTCTCTCTCTCTCTCTCTCTCTCTCTCTCTCTCTTTATACGTGCATGTTGAAGCTTCCAAACTTTCGAACAGTTGAGCACGCGTTCCACCGTCTCTCTCTCTCTCTCTCTCTCTCTCTCTCTGTGTGTGTGTGTGTGTGTGTGTGTGTGTGTGTGTGTGCACGTCGAACCCGAGCGGGCGAACCACGCACATTGAAGAATGTGTCCAAACTAACGAATAGCCGAGACCGCGCATCACGTCGAAGCTTCGAAACTTTCGAACAGCCGATCACTCGTTCCACCGTCTCTCTCTCTCTCTCTCTGTGTGTGTGTGTGTGTGTGTGTGCACGTCGAACGCGAGCCGGGCGAACCATGCACGTCGAAGAATCTGTCCAAACTTTCGAACAGCCGAGCGCACGTATCCGTCAGCAGAGCACGCGTCCCCAAAACCTGTATCGGACCCTGTATCGGTCCCCAACCGCGGCGCGTTATTTCTCGCAAGCCTTCCTTCGGGCCCGCCCCCTGCCGATCCCAACGGCCGCAAGCCTTCCTTCGGGCCCACCCCCTCTCTCTCTCTCTCTCTCTCTCTCTCTCTCTCTCTCTCTCTCTCTCTCTGTGTGTGTCTGTGTGTGTGCACGTCGAACCCGAGCGGGCGAACCATGCACATTGAAGAATGTGTCAAAACTTTCGAATAGCCGAGACCGCGTATCACGTCGAAGCTTCGAAACTTTCGAACAGCCGACCACGCGTTCCACCGTCTCTCTCTCTCTCTCTCTCTCTCTCTCTCTCTCTCTCTCTCTCTCTCTCTGTGTGTGTGTGTGCACGTCGAACGCGAGCGGGCGAACCATGCACGTCGAAGAATCTGTCCAAAGTTTCGAACAGCCGAGCGCACGTATCAGTCAGCAGAGCGCGCGTCCCCAAAACCTGTATTGGACCCTGTATCGGTCGCCAACCGCGGCCCGTGATTTCTCGCAAGCCTTCCTTCGGGCCCGCCCCCTGCCGATCCCAACGGCCGCAAGCCTTCCTTCGGGCCCACCCCCGATGATCCCAACAGCCTCCCTTGGGCCCGGTGCCACCAGTCCCCCCGCGTTTCCCAACCGTGGCAGCCAGGTCTCGCGGCAGCGTTACGCGAGACCCGCTGTTCACTTAAAGACAGTAAGGAAGAAAAAGCACGCGAGCGCGCACGCACATGAGAGAGAGAGAGAGAGAGAGAGAGAGAGAGAGAGAGAGAGAGAGAGGATGGGAAGGCAGGAGTGGGAGGCAGTAGCGAGAGAGAGAGGACGGGAAGGAAGGAGTGGGAGGCAGTAGACAGGCTTGAGCAGGATTGTCCATTGGGACCAATTTTGTTTGTTTTTTTTTATAAGAAAGAAGAGCGTCTGGGCTCGTGATTTTGACCGAAACCTAAAGTGATTACATCGTTTGCGGTATTGCATGCCTAGTCTCTCCCAATCCCATCCATTGTCACTTTGAAAATTTGGACCCTTTCTTTGACTCGTGCCTGTCATGCTCGAACGCTTATGGGCCGATGATGCGAATCAAACTCCTCTTTCTTTGTATTATTATCGTTCCAACCATTTTGTGTGGACGTCTGGTTGGTGGTCCCCACATCCCTATTACAAACCATTACAAAACATCCGGTCGAATCCTCACAGACTCAGGTATGAGAGAGAAATAGAGATGGAATTGGGTTCAAACCATGTAAAGCAAGACGGTGTGTGTCGGCACCGACCCGGCAATGGTCAACTGAGCAGGTGGTCCCCACATCACCATTACAAACCAGGTATAAAAGACATCGGCAATGGTCAACCTGCTCGATCTGCCACGTGGCAGATACGACTATATGGTTAACCTTCTCGATCTGCCACGTGGCAGATGCGTACTTGGCCGGCCATGTGCCAGACGGCCATCCTCACCCGAATAGAACGCCAAATGGCATACAATTGTTGACGATCGGATTTTTGAGTGGTGTTACGATCCTGGTCATTTCCCAAGTGCAAATTCACAATGAAAGACAATGCCACCCAATTGCGAAAGAAATGAAAGCACTTGCAAAGAGATATGGACCAGAAGAGAGAGAAGGAAGAAGAAGAAGAAGAAGTACACCAGCAAGACCAATGACAATTTCCCCCTTCTCTCTCCACCTTCCTCCTTCAATCCACCAATCTTATTCTTCTCTCAACAATATTAATAACAATGAATGGATGTACCAGAATCAATATCCGAAGTTCCCTCTTACTGCTGACTCCATTCACAACAACAACAACAACAACAACAACAAGTCCACCATGGTTATGGCTTCCCTCCTTCAACCTCCTCTCTCATGCATAGGCCATGGCGAACTACTGGGTGGCAGCTATGGTGCTGCCCTGATGTCCAGAAGACAACCCAAAGCAGCTATGCCGCTGCTTGACTTGGTCCGCTATGCCTGACTCTGCCTCGAGCTGCCCTGGTGCAKCGCTACCCCAACKGGGGCCTTCCAGATGCAGCGCCCAACAAGGTGATGAAGACGGTGTCCACCATAGCCAGGTAAGTGCCCTGCCACTCTCCTACCTTACCCCCTTCTTCCTCCTCCTCAGGTTGGGTTGCTCGCCATAGCCAGGCTGAGCACCCAGCTACCTTCACCTCCTCCCAGCGCTGTAGCAGATCAGCGCTAGCGCTCCAGCAGCATGACGCCAATCCTTGCACACCGCAGAAGAGGAAGAGCTCTCCGCTCTTCCTGAAGATATAGCGGCCTACCGGCCTCCTGGGCAGTGACTTCCTAGGCCGAGTGGCCTCCCAGCAACCGGTACCTCCTCCCTTTCGGAGGGAAACATCATTGCAGGCTCTGTTATTGTCCGCACAGGCCCTAGACCCGGGCTACTTGGACTGGTACCGGCCTTAAATATATTTAAATAAGTAAATGAATGAGTCTTTTTTTTTTCCAACCAAAGAATCAATCAAGAAGTATTGATTCAATACTTCTTGATTGATTCTCTGTATTTTATTCATAAAGAATGGAAAGCTTGACTTATAGAATTATCCTTTTTTGATTAACCTACCGCTACTGGGCCTCTAAAATGCCAACTTTTTGTCTTCTTCTGCTCAGCCTACCTGCTACTTGAGTGCTTTTTCCCCAGCTGCTCTAAGTGTCGTGGGCCTACCCCCCGCTACCGGCGTGTTCACCCCCTTGCAACCCTTCAAAGTCACGGCCACAGGTAAGTACCAGCCCGGCGGGCCTTGCGGCCAACAAGTACCCTAGCGTGTCACACACACGTACCCAACCGGCAAGCACTCAGACAGGCATGCAAACCAGTGGCACGCACACACACACAACTGGCAAGCACTCAAACAGGCATGCAAAACCAGCAGGCATGCACACTCACAGACTTGGAACCACAGCAGAATGCGGGAATCACAGCAAGGCATTCATTCCAGTGACAAATCCCAAAAATCAGCAGTGTTCTCAATCTGTGTTTTTGGCGGGTCATTACATTACTCCCCTCTCGAGAGCGAGGTCTCTTCGAGGGAGTAACTCAGTCAGAGTCAACAGAGAACGCATCGTAGGAGTACATCAGAAAGAGAGACTTAGTCAATCCATGAGGAGTCATCGTTGCAGTGAACTTAGCAGTCTGTCCCTCAGTGATCTGTCTTTCATAAGCAATCACAACACGGGGAGCATTCTTTAGCAGCTCTTTCCAATCGATCCAGAAGAATTCAGTCAACGGGTGGTAGAGGAAGTGAACCTTATACTATCTGTTCCTCCCTCTGCCCTCGTGAGAAACGATTCGGTCTATGTCATGGCCACCGTTGATAGGGTGAGGTATCATAGGATCTCGGAAGGGAAACGTCTCATCATCAATGTGTGGGAACAGTTTGGACACATGAAAGACCGGATACGTGCGTAGATGAGGAGGCACGTCAATCACAAATGAAGGGCCAAAGTCATCCCCGATTACCTTCAAAATTTGCCAAGGGTCGTAGTACAATGGAAGAAGTTTCCGTGATACACCCTCTTCATCAGAAAACTCAGACATTTTGACCCAAACATAATCCCCAACTTTGATTTTCTCTTCTTTGCGCAGCTTGTTAGCATGTTTAATCATGGCGTGCTGGCGCTTGTTCACGGCTGCAGTAACAGCTTTGGAGACGTGAAGTCTTTCCAATCTTTGATGATGAATCTGGTGTCCCAATTACTCACAATAGTTTTCGGGACGCCGAACTGCAGAATGTATTGCTGATGGAATTCCTCGATGACAAGTTCAGTCGGGGCATGAGGAGGGAGAGGAATAAAGTTCAGAAATTTGGAGCAGCAGTCCACAATGACCATGACTTGTGAATTCCCAGCCTCACTCACCTTTCCCATGTCCGTGAAGTCGATGGAAATTGACTCACCGGGTCCATGAGGAATGGGGAGAGGTAAGGCTTATGCCTGTGGACCTTGATTCTTTGGCATACCTGACATTCAGCAATGAATTTTTGAGCAGATCCTTTCATTCGTGGCCAATCAAATTGCTGCAGAAGACTTCCATAAGTCTTCTCAAAGCCAAAATGTCCACTCCAACCATTTGCCAAATCCAAGAAATGAGTTCGGAGAGGTGCATGGTTGGGGACACACAAACGGTCAAACTTCCCATACCGGCGGAATACAAGACCCTCGCATTCATGAAAATCAGGCTGACTGTTAGGGTCAGCCTTAAGCTGCTCAAGGATGGGACTGAGGTCCGGATCCTTGGCGGTGTGTTCAACCAGCTTGTAGCATTGAACATTGCGTAGTTGATGATCTGCATATCTGCAACGCGTCAGATTAAGTTGTGGGATTTTGTTTGTTGAGCTTCTTGTTTGCCACGTGGCGGGTCTAGCAGCTCCATGATGGCTCTGCACTACCGTCTTCACCTGTATAGAATGCTAGGTCAGGTCATTGTAGTTGTATCTGAAGCGAAAATCTCACAAAATACGGCTGAAATGACCCATTGGGACCAATTAAAAAGAAAGAAAAAATGGAAAATCTGCAAGCCTGTGCGTGCACCAGGGAGAGAGAGAGAGAGTCCATCTCCACCTTCGTGAGAGAGAGAGAGAGAGAGAGAGAGAGAGTCCAACTTCTTGGCAAACATTCCATTCTTATTGCGGGCGTAGCCGCAACAGGTCCCCGTAGTATGTGATAATGTATGTTGCATGAGCACCTCTTCTACAGTACTATAGAAACCCCTAACCGTGATAAGGAAGGACCGGATTGCAGGCCCATCTCGTTCGTGGACGGCACAGATATCAGTACGATCATACTATGATGATATTTTTTTCTCATCGTCTTGAGATCTTGGCCGTCCGTGGTGGTGATTACCCTGCAATCCGGGCCGTTCGCTGAAAAGGTATCCGTTGGTACTGCATGTGGTGGATGGCCTCCAACGGCCCGCCCAGGTGAAGCAATGCCACGGCCACCCACCTTTTTTTGTTGTGTTTCCTTTGATTTCTTTGACGTTTTTTTTGTGGGCGGCCAGTATATCATTCTGCCGCTAGCGGGCTTCTCAACAAGCTAGTGGCCACCTTCCCTCCTGCCCCCCTCCTCCTCCTCCCCCCCCTTCCCCCCCCTCCCACTGTGTCAAATTATTATTATTTAGCATAATGGAAGTCTTACACCTGTTTAATTTGGCTATTGCATCTTGCGGCACGTGTAGTGTAACACTGTCAGTGGCCCGCCTCCACTCAACGTGCGCACGAGTGCCTACTCTAGCGCTCTCTAAATGCGCCTACACGGGCATCACATGGACACCACATGGACACACTCATGCATGCAGGACCGCATACATGCATGCACACACACGCACGACGAAACAGTGTGGTACAGTCATGCTTTTTCTGAGTGTATGGCGAATGTGACAACACACACGCACGCACATGCATTCTGGGCAGACTGTTGGGGTTCATGCACCGGATGAGTTGGTGAAAGTCTGGCGAAACAGTCTGGCACAGTCTTGCCTTTTTTTGTGGAGTTGCGTACAGCGAACATGACAACAAGCATGCACGAATGCACACATGCACACACACTCGCACACACACTCGCACACAATAGTGACCATGAGTGTGTGTGTGTGTGTGTGTGTGTGAGAGAGAGAGAGAGAGAGAGAGAGAGAGAGAGAGAGAGAAATCAGGGAAAGGTCGGGGAGAATGGAGTCGAGATAGAGAGGGTGGCCGAGAGGTGCATGTGAGAGAGAGGGAGAGTTGTGCAGGAGGGGAGGAGGGTGCAAACGAGAGAGAGAGAGAGAGAGATGCAACAGAGGTAGGTGCATCCGCGTGCGCTCCCCCGCACTTGCTCGCTAGAGAGAGAGAGAGAGGGATAGAGAGAGGGCATCGGTTACCATGAATCCATCACCTGTCATAATGTTTTTGTGAGCGAGGCCGCAACAGGTCTAGTAGCTATTGGCCTATGACTACAGCTCTTGCTCTCTCTTTCTCACAGAGCTCTGCCTTCCTCCAACGCTAGCACGAAGCAGTGGCGTCTCCCTGTCTCTGTCTCTGTCTCTATATCTATATCTATCTATCTATCTGTGTATACATATGTTGCCACATATATATGAACTGAAAGAGCACTTTGCTGAACAAACAGTAAAAATTAAAAAAAGGAGAATCAAACAAAGAGCGAGAAAGGGGAAGCAAGGGAAAGTACGGAGTGTGGAATGAAGATGAAGGCAAAGGAGAGGATAAGAAGAGGCGCAAGAATGACTCAAAGTCAAGATACCTCTCAACTACTTGTTCCAGCTCTGGAGCGGTCTGTATGGTCTTCCCCTTTGGAGAAACGATGCCATCCTCTTGGTGCTGCTTATAACAGTTATAGAACGAACATGCGCACATACAACCATAAGAGTCTGCCAGCTTCTGAAGATTATACTTCTTCAAGGTCATATTTATACAGAAGATCCTTTTTTAACACAACACTCGAAGTTTTTCTTTCCCAGTCAAACTCAGGCGTAGCAAATCTCAAAGTACTACATCCCTGGAATGACATTGAATGGAGTTTGTCACTTACCAGGAGAAGATGCACACAACATCATTGATTCATCCTTGCACCACTATCTTATGCTTGTTGGCCAAACTAGATACTACAGGTCAATCTAGCCACCGCAAATGGTCCTCTAAGTGCAGCCTATTTACACAGTCACGACTGGCTTAATTACGAGTGGAGCTGATGTCTGCTAGTGCCCCTGCTTTACAGTCGTTGGCCACCTACATCGACTTCCACTACCAAAAGCTCACCCTTAGGACCCTCTGCCATTGTCACCAGGAAGCCATTATGTCTTCCTGAAACCATTCTAACTCTATCTTCTCTGAGGAATCAGTCATGTTGCAATGACAGAGCATCTCCTGGTCAGATTGTGACTGAGGGGTGAGGGGAAGGTCAATAGCCATAGCCATCCTATTATGAGAGTTTGAGGGAGTGTTTAGAAGCCCAGGACTATATCACCTACCTCTACAGGCTTTGCAGAACTGACTACACGTACTGGCTCGTCTTGTTTCCCGACTTACCTTTGGGACCTCACCTCTTGATATGGCCTGTCTCGCTACATTTCATGCACTTCCCATCCCGATACGTTTTTTCCCAAACTCTCTTTTCATGTCCCTCCCTAACCCATGACCATTCTCTGGAGGGCTTGCTCTCTTCTTGGCCTTTCGCTGACCCTTTAGAAGGGCCAGATTCCTTAGCCTTCCACACAGCTGCAACTCCTCCCTCTTGAGCGAGCTGTGTTCTTGCTCTGTTGTGTCCTCCAGGGATGAAAAATTATTTATCTCCTGCTGATTACCATCCTGATCGATGTAAAGAAGGTAAACCCCTTTTCCAGTCCCGGGGCAGTCTCTTATTCACTCCTACCGACCCTCCTGCTGCAACTCCTCCCTCTTGAGCAACTATCTCGCTGTGTCCTTGCTCTGTTGTGTCCACCAGGGCTGAAAAATTATCTATCTCCTGCTGATTACCATCCTGATCGATGTAAAGAAGGTAAACCCCTTTTGCAGTCCTGGGGCAGTCTCTTATTCACTCCTACCGACCCTCCTTGTACCACACTAGCATTCCTGAACTCCGCATGTGAAGTTAATTCTAGTGGTAGTGGCCTCATTGACTAGTAGACCCTTGATATGATCTGAAATACATGTAAGAAAACCAGTGCGCTCTCCGCATCATACGGCACTCCAGCCACCATGATCAGCTTCCCCACATATTCAGTTACAATTTCAAAATCCCTATACTTCGAAGTGTCAAGTTTCTTAAGCTCGTTTGTAGCCATTTGGCTTGCTGGGTATCGTGCAACCTTGCCTCTACAAGGGTCACAATGTGACCTTGGCGATCCATGCTGCCATATCACATCCACAGCCTGCCTTGCTATCACGCCATCTAACCACCTTACATCAAAGCCCTGCAGAAAGGATGCTGCCACTATAACTTCCTTATCGACATGGGTGTCCTTCGTCCTTGCAAACACTAGCACAAATCTGAGCCATGTGTCCACGTTCTCATTTTACTTGTCACCTGGAAACACAGCAGGCTGTGCCATAGATATCTCTTTGCAAAGGCTGGAGCTTGTGACGGTACTTGTGAAGGGGACACTTGTGCCTGCACTGTAGCTGCAGACCGTGGATGTGAAGGGGACTGCAGCCAGGTTTGACATGGACCTGAACCTGAACCGACGAGCTGGACTACACCACACAGAGGAGCAAACAGCCTTGATTTTGGAGGCAAGACCACTGGTGGTGGCCCTGGAGGCCTGTGAATAACCATCATACAAGCGGGAACCTGTATCCCTGTTGTCTGGCTGAGCGGCGAGCCTTCTTTTGTACTGGTTGGCGAAGCTGGAGAGACCGTGCGTAGAGCCTGCGCCCTGGGCCCAGTACCCTGCACCCGGGGACATCCGGCAGGTTGCCAAGGCCGCACGCTGCATGCTGGTGACTGTCCGGGGCCCTTTTCTTAGGCCGGCCATCACTCAAGGCCAGTTCGCATTTTCATGGCCTGCCTTCTCTTGGGGGGGGGGGGGCAGAGCCTTTTTCAGCACGGCCAAGGGCCTTTCCTGCACGACTGAGGGCCTAATTCCTCACAAAACTCTTAAAAGGAAAAAAAAAAAGAAAAGTTGGGCCCCTAGGAAAGTAAACAGTAAGGCCCTACTAGGCACAGCAGTCTAATAGTCGAAGAAGCATCAAGAAGATGACCACAGCCACAGCTCCCACACATTCAAAGGCTCGGAATCTGTTTCTACACGGCCTACTAGGTCAAGCCATGCGCTGACTGCGACAGAATGTGGGCCATACACATTGAAGAATCTCAATCATCACGGGATGCAACTGGAGGTAGGATGAGCCGAATGAACAGTACAAAAGACCTACCTTCCTCAGCTCAATCACTTGTTTTGCCTCGTGCTTAGAGGAAGTGCTAGAGCGCTCTTTGCCAGTGCTGGAGGAACACAGCTGAGAGAGAATTCTCCATCGCCCGTTATACACCTTCAGCTTGGTGGTGATCTTCCCCGCCTGGAGACAGAGGATTGTAATTATACCAGGGAAAGAGGATGTACGATTCCTGTCCCACAAGTAGCAATGAGGGTTCGCCAACTTGAACTACACAATGCTCAAGCAGGTGAGTGCTTTAACCCTCCATCCCACATCTCTGCCTGCATTGTGCACGGACCTGGCCATTACATGGCCATTGTACATGCCTCTGCCCACTGGGAGCTGTGGGACAACGGCATCTATGTTCATGCCCTGATGTTTCTGATTTCTTATCCAATGATGCTGTTTTCTTGCCACACCAAGCTTTCCACAATCTCTTTTATGTTGAAGATCATTCCTCTGGAGGTAGGTTGAGCCCGAATCAACAGTACAAAAGACCTACCTTCCTCAGCTCAATCACTTTGTTGTGCCTAGAGGAAGTGCTAGAGCGCTGCTCTACGCCACAGCTGGACGATCACAGAGCTGAGAAAGAGAGAGTCAGAGCTGCAGTCTATGTACTGTCAGATAAAGACAAGACCCGAAGACTGCATTTCAGACCAGGTACGGCTTGTATGAGTTCGTGGTGATGCCATTTGGGCACTGTAATGCGCTCGGTAAGGGGGTTACTCCGAGGATGTGCATAGACTATAAGGGCCTCAATGCCATCATGGTGCGTAATGCAGAGCCCCTACGACGCGTTGATGACCTCTTGGATAGTGTGCAGGGATGTAATTACTTAGTAAGATAGATATGAAGTCGGGGTACATCAGATGCAGACAAGACCTGAGGATCAACCCAGGACTGCATTTCAGACCAGGTACGGCCTGTATGAGTTTGTGCTGATGCCATTTGGGATCTGCAATGTGCTCAGTACATTGCAACACGTGCAATCAGACTTGTCTTCTTCGTTAGTCAGCATGCATGCAAACAGATGACGATCAAGCTGGCGCACACGCTACACCCAACTTCTGCCCGGGTACACGCCTGGGTGGCTGGCCGGGCATGACCCCCGGGCCTGGTTCAGGGCAGCCCCAGCACAAAAAATAAATAAAAAAGAATTAAAAAGTTCTGGAAAAAGAATATGATGTGTAGAATTGAAATACAAACAACTTTTGGCTGAGGGTCACATTACAATTCCTCACATAATCGGAGATAAAAGAGAAAGTAACAATCACACAAAGCACCCCTTAAGCCCTTTTAAAATTTAAAACCAATTTATACCCCCCTCCCCCCCCCTTGACAGCCAACTCGCAGAAAACAAAATGAGCCCGGATTTGGGGTCCTCTGGGAGGGCGCAGAAAACCTAAAAAAAAAAAAAAAAAAAAAATTGTTTTGCATGCCCGGGTACTCCGGGTGTCAGATCCCCCTGGGCGTCACGCCCGGGTGTCTTGTGGAGAGCAGGTTAACCGAGCACCCATTTTTCAGGCCCATTTATAAGAAAACCAGACAGTCATTTTAACAACACTTCACACTTGAAAACCAGATGCCCCGTTAACCTCTTCGGGTGTGAGAATCTTCCAACATATTTAGTTGTCTATCTCAACGATTTTTATTTTATTATTTTATTTTTTTTTGTTCGAAAGCCCAGGGTGTTGTAGAGGCCACGGACCAGACATGCGGTGATTGCTGGCAGTGGCAGCCAATGGTTGTCCTGGCGGGATAGGCCACCTGTCCTACTCATCCACTCCCAGCGCAACCCCTGTCCCTACTCTCCTACCTTAGTGGGACCAGCATTCAGGACCATCACCCTACCAGTGTTGAGGGCAACTTGGACCAGACAGCAGTGACAAGCACGAAGGCTGGGCCAACCCCCCAGCCCTAGTGGAAGCGGAAGCCGAGGAACCTTGCCATACGGGAACTTCCAACTCCAGGCTCATGCAATCTTCTACAGGCCCAATTAAGAGTCTACCCAGCATGAGTACCTAAGCAAGGCAAGCCAACGCCCACGGACACATCAGACCGTCCTTCCCCTAACTTACCCAAGGCTAGGTGGAACTCGGACTAGCCGGAGCGACTTATATCCTTACCCTACCCTAGAGCTAAACCATGCATGAGTAGACCCCATCACATACCTGATAGACCCTCTCCAGCCTGGTATCATAGTTGTGTGTATATGTGTCCACAGGCTATGTATGTTTGTATGAGCCCGTAGGGTATGTATATATATATATTCACGAGCGATGTTTGTGTCTGCCCTCTGTGTAACTGTATAGCGAGATGTATTTGCTCGAAGGCCAGATATGTGTGGTACTATGTAGAGTTAACTATGTGTTCGTTGAAGAGATGACAGGCGAAGCTGGACAAGAACCCCCCCAAAGTCCGAAGCCAGACTCGAACCCATGATCTATGACATGTGACCTGAAGACTCTACCATTTACGCAACAATCGCAAACGGCACCTGTGTGATATGCCAGACTGGGGAGATTAACAGAACAACCACAAGCAACAGCGACAAGCAACCCACGCTTTCTCAAGACCCGACATATGTTACGATCCTGGTCATTCCCAAAGTGCAAATTCACAATGAAAGACAATGCCACCCAATTGCGAAAGAGATGAAAGCACTTGCAAAGAGATAGAGACCAGAAGAGAGAAGAAATAGAAGAAGAAGAAGAAGAAGAAGAAGAAGAAGATGTACACCAGCAAGACCAATGACAATTCCCCCTTCTCTCTCCACCTTCCTCCTCCTCCTCATTCTTCTCCCAATAATGATAATAACAATGAGTGGATGAACCAGAATCAATATCCGAAGTTCCCTCTTACTGCTGACTCAACAACAACAATAACAACAAGTCCACCATAGTTATGGCTTCCCTCCTTCTGCCTCCTCTCACATGCATAGGCTATGGCGGACTACTGAGGGCCCTGCCCTCCTGTCCAAAGGACAACCCAAAGCAGCTATGGCGCTGCACTCCTGTCCAAAGGACAACCCAAAGCAGCTATGCTGTTGCTAACTGGTCCGCCATGCTTGACTCTGCCTCGAGCTTCCTTGGTGCGGCACTACCCCAACTGGGGCCTTCCAGATGCAGCGCCCAACAAGGTGATGAAGACGGTGTCCACCATAGCCAGGCAGGTGCCTCGCCACTCTCCTCTTTCGCCCCATTCTTCCTCCTCCTCAGGCTGGGCTGCTCGCCATAGCCAGGCTGAGCGCCAGCTGCCCTTCACCTCCAAGCAGTGCTGTATCAGCCCAGTGCTGTGCACCAGCAGCATGTCGCCAATCCTTGCATACCGCAAATGAAGAGGAGCTACTTGCTCCTCCGGAAGATATAGCGGCCTACTGGCCTCTTGGGCGGTGACTTCCTAGGCCGAGTGGCCTCCCAGCAACCGGTATCTTCTCCCTTTCGGAGGGAAACATCATTGCAGGCTCTGCTATCCTTTGGACATGCCCTAGACCCGGGCTACTTGGACTGGTACCGGCCTACCTCTAGCCTACCGCTACTGGGCCTCTAAAAATGCCCACTTTTTGTCTTCTTCTGCTCGGCCTCCAGCACTCGACGCTTCTACCACCACTTCAGTGGTACCGGCCTACCTGCTACTTGAGTGTTTTTCCCCTCTGCTCGCGGGCCTACCCGAGTACCCGACGCTTCTATCACCACTTCAGTGGTACCGGCCTACCTGCTACTTGAGTGTTTTGCCCCTCTGCTCTAAGTGTCGTGGGCCTACCCCAGTACCCGACGCTTCTACCACCACTTCAGTGGTACCGGCCTACCTGCTACTTGAGTGTTTTTCCCCTCTGCAACCCTCAAAGTCACGGCCACAGGTAAGTACCGGCCATGCGGGGCCTTTCAACCAACAAGTACCCTTGCGGGTCACACACACACTCAACCGACAAACACTCAGATAGGCATGCAAACCAGCAGGAAAGCACACACACACAGACATGGAAATCACAGCAAAATGCGGGAATCTCAGCAAGGCATTCATTCCAGCGGCAAATCCCAGGAATCAGCAGTGTTCTCAGTCTGTGTTTTTGGCGGGTCATTACACTACCCCCCTCTCAAGAGCGAGGTCCCTTCGAGCGAGTAACTCATTCAGAGTCGGCACAAAATGTGTCGTAGGCGTAGATCAGTAAGAGAGATTTAGTAAGTCCATGAGGAGTGAGTTTTGCAGAAAACTTAGCAGTCTGTCCATCAACGATCTGTCGTTCATAGGCGTTCACAACACGGGGAGCATTCTTTAGCAGCTTTTTTCGGTCGATCCAAAAGAATTCGGTCAACGGGTGATAGAGAAAGTGAACCCTGTACTGTCTGTTCCTCCCTCTTCCCTCGTGGGAAACAGTTCTGCCCATCTCATGGCCGTCATCGATAGGACAAGGTATCATAGGATCTCAGAAGGGAAAAGTCTCATCATCGATGTGTGGGAACAATTTGGACGCGTGAAAGACCGGATACGTGTGCAGATGAGGAGGCACGTCAATCACATACGAAGGACCAAAATCATCCCCAATCACCTTCAAAACCTGCCAAGGGCCATAGTACAATGGAAGAAGCTCTCGTGATACGCCCTCTTCGTCAGAAAACTCGTACATTTTAACGCGGACATAGTTTCCTACTTCGAATTTCCCTTCTTTGCGTGACTTGTTAGCATGTTTTTTATGGCATGCCGACACTTGTTCATTGCTGCGATAGCAGCTTTGAGCAAGCGTGCATACTTTGCATTGTAGCCAGGCATGCCGGGCGGCAGACCAGGTGACCGTTCGGGGAACGGATAAGAGAGAGGATTGCGCAACTGCCATTCATATTGCAGGATTCGGTGTCACACCCGTTGCAGAGTGAATGGAGTTGTTGTACAACCCCTTCACTTTGTGTAACTCCTGTCCCACGTGTTTTGATCTGGAACAATTAACGCGCGAAGTAGTTGGATGACAGTCTGGTTTATTTCCTCAGCCAAACCATTGGCTTCGGGGTGTTGACGAGAAGTCTCGTTGAGTTTAATGTCGTAGATCTGAGAAGTGAAGTCCTTCCAATCTTTGTTAATGAATCTGGTGTCCCGATCACTCACAATAGTTTTCGGGTGGCCAAACTGCAGAATGTACTGCTGATGAAATTCTTCGATGACAAGCTCAGTTGGGGCGTGGGGAGGGAAAGGAATCAAATTCAAAAGTTTGCAAAAACGATCCACGATGACCATGACTTGTGAATTTCCTCCCTCACTCACCTTTCCCATGTCCGTGAAGTCGATGGAAATCGACTCACCGGGTCCATCAGGAATGGGGAGGGGTCGCAGAAGGTCATAAGGCTTATGCCTGTGGACCTTGGTTCTTTGACAGACTTTACATTCAGCAATAAACTTCTGAGCAGATCCCCTCATTCGCGGCCAATCGAACTCTTGCAAGAGACATCCATAAGTCTTCTCAAAGCCGAAGTGTCCACTCCGACCATGTGCCAAATCTAAGAAATGAGTCCGGAGAGGCGCATGGTTGGGTACACACAAACGATCGAATTTCCCATATAGGCCGAATACAAGACCCTTGCACTCGTGAAAATCAGGCTGACTGTTAGGGTCAGCCTTGAGCTACTCAAGGATGGGACTAAGGTCCGGATCCTTGCCGCTATGCTCGACCAGATCCTCCTTCAGTTTCCTTCGGAGGTCATACGAGCTCACAAGGCAAGTCAAAAACTCAGGATGGCGGGATAGAGCATCAGCAACTCGGTTATAACAGTCTTTCATGTGTTTCAACTCAAAATTATAGACATCAATGTCATGCAACCAGCGGGTCAATGTCGGAGAGAGATCAGTTTGTGTCTTAATCCACTGCAAGGTTTGATGATCGGAGTAGACCTTGAAGTGACGACCCAAGAGGTAGTGCTTCCAATGTGTGAGCGCCTCACGCAAGGCGTAGAGCTCACGCATATATGTGGAGGTAGCTACCTTGTGGCTGGGCATGCGTGTGCTGTAATATTCGAGCGGACGCAGGCCATCGCCATCATCTTGTTGCAGCACTGCACCAATCCCATACTGGCTCGCATCCCTTGTGACTACGAACGTGAGGTTGGAATCCGCAATGCGGAGCACAGGATGACTTACTAAAGCCTCTTTCAAGGCTTGGAACGCAGTCTCACATTTCTCACACCACGCATAGGCAACATTCTTACCTGTTAGTCTCGAGAGTGGGTGAGCAATGACCGAAAATTTGGGCACAAACCTCCGATAAACGAGGCCAAACCAAGGAAAGAACGCAGTTCGCGTACGTTCGTTGGTTGAGCCCATTTTCGGATGACCGCAACCTTGGTTGCCTCCGGCTCAAGGCCGTTTGCAGACAACCGGTGCCCAAGATAGATGACGCTGTCCCTTCCAAACTCAGATTTCTCTAAGTTGAGGTGCAGTTGTGCCTCCTTGAGGACCTGCAAAACCTCCTCAAGGTGCTTGAAGTGCTCTTCCATGGACTTGCTGAAAATCAGGATGTCATCGAGATAAACAACAACAAACCTGTTAAGCTGATGGCGGAGGACCTTGTCCATGAGGCACTGAAACGTGGCTGGTGCATTCGTAAGACCGAAGGGCATAACGATGAATTCGTACAACCCATCGCGTGTTTTAAATGCAGTTTTGTGCTGGTCACTCGGATCAACTTCAATATGGTGGTAGCCAGACTTGAGGTCGATCTTGGAAAAGACCTTGCACCCACCTGCCGCATGTAGCAGATCATCTATGCGAGGCAAAGGATAAACATTCTTTCTGGTGATTCGATTGAGGCCACGATAATCAATACACATTCGGAGTTTGCCTCCTTTCTTCGGCATAAACAAGACAGGTGCACCGAACTCGGACTCACTAAGCCTAATCCATCCATGATCGATCATGTCATCAATTTGTCTCCTCAACTCCTCCAACTCGCCTTGTCCCATACTGTAGACGCAACCCTTTGGAGGAACACTCCCTTCTATTATCTCGATTTTGTGTTTGACCGGACGCTCGGGAACTCCACGAGGTTCAGCCAAGACTTCAGGAAATTGATCTGATAGACGGCGAATGTTTGTTGGGACTATCGGTGGAGGATCATCCTCATCAGGAGAGAGAAAATCAGATTGAGAATTTACAGCAATTGCGACTGAACTCGGAGTACTTGGATCAGAAGTTGGCTGATTTTTTACAGTAGAAGTAGATGGAACAGAAGTAGAGGTAGTAGAAATATAATTACTTTCCAAATTAGAAAATGCAGCAAGCTGATTTTTTACAGTAGAAGTAGATGGAACAGAAGTAGAGGTAGTAGAAATATAATTACTTTCCGAGTTAGAAAATGCAGCAAAAGTAGAAGGCACATGGAGAGGCTTTACAAGAGCTACATGTACATGCTTAGCTTCCTTGCGCATGCGCACTGATTTGCAGAATTTGTTTACACTTAAAAGAGTCACAGGGGTCTCGCGCGTCTCGTCCAATAGAACGGTACGCTCGTTCCCCTTGGCATCACGCACTACGAACTGATTATTCGCCCACGTGGTCGTTAGGCAATGAGCCTTTAAGCAGCCCAAGCCAATGATTGCGTCGAAAGAACACTTGTCCGTGATATAAAAGTTCAGCTCATGTGTGACAGTGCGATCCTTGTCAAAAGTGACGCGCACACCTTTGACAGCATGTGTTGAGGTGACAACCTCTTGGTTGCCTACCTGGGTCTGATGAGGGTTCTGCAACTCCACTTGCTTCATTCCCAGGCCCGCCTTACGAATCTCGTTAGGAGAAAAGAAGTTAGTCGTTGAGCCACTATCAATTAGCACACGGATGTATCGGCGGTTAATGAGTAACTTAAAGAAGGTTAGCTCCAAACTCCCTTGAACACGGCGTTGCTGCTCGAGCTGCAGCCAATGTTCCAGGTGTGAGTGGAAGTCAACTTCATTAGTCTCTTCCCAAGGCTCAGTGTAAAGTACTTGGCCTGCACTAGCCTTGGGTTCAGCATCAGTTCGGGCTTCAAGAGCAAGCTGTTGATCAGATTCAGGCTCCTTGGAGGGGCTTGCCATTGACTGTTCAGCTTCCCTTGTTGTGGAGAGTGCTGATGACTCCTCTACGCCCTTTGCCTGTTTCCCTGCAGACGATAACAATCCTGCAAAGCATGCCCAGGCTTTTGACAATGCAAGCACACACGCAGTTTGGATCTTCTTTCCCATTCTTTTTGATTGATGTAGAGGGCTTCCCAAGGCTTGGTAGAAGCATCCCCCGGTTTCTCAGGGATCTTTGCATTTTTGGGGAGGTGTGCTATAGTTCCCTTGCCTGAACTACGGTTAGGCCCCTTGTTTGAAGCAGTCTTTTTAAAAGCATCACATTTTTCTTCAGTATTCACGTCAGACTCAAGGGCTGATGTAGAACAGCCCACGTCCGAGTCCGGTTCTAGATCGTCATCCAGAGACGGATCATCCGCATAGGACTGATCCTCAGCCCCCCGATGTTCATGCAGGGCAAGCTGGTTGCTGCTTCCGTACCGCTTGCGTTGTGAGGTTCTACCTGCAGCGGGTGCCTTTACACGCCTGGCGAGTTCCTTGGCTTCTAGGTTGACTAGATCCGTCAGTAGCTCTCGCCAAGTGGTATGGTCTTTGAGTCCCAGCTGGGAGACGTATTCTTTAGGGGCCACTCCCATGACTACATCCATGCAAGACACGTCAATCCCAGGTTTGGAGTGGTGAACAGACCAGTCAAGTGTTGCTCCAAAGCCTGCATGGAAGTCCTCCATGTTTGGCCCTTGAGGGCCTCAAGCTTCAGTCTTGCCTTGAGCGCAGCGTGCTTATCTTGATATTGCATGAGGAGGAGGTCCTCAAGAGTATGTACAGGAGTCACTTTCAGCCACTCGGTCAGGTCAATCCTTCATAACCTGGTGTAACAGCTTGGAGTTCTATGAAGCTCTGTACGACGGGCTCAGTATTAGTGCCCATGATCATGCTTCAGTCTTCCTGCGGTGTTCGCAGTACCTCGAAGTGTGAGCGCATGGAGCTAATTCAAGAGGTGATATCCCCTTTCCCGTCGTATTTGGACGGCAGAGTGGCCACCCGCTTGTCCACTACGGGACTGCTGTACTGTACGCCAGTAAGAACAGTGGTGTTTTGGGCTGATGTCCCTGCATTTGGGACTATGACTAGTGCAGAACTGTCGGCGCTGCCGCTTGAGGAGCTGGCACCGGTTCCTGCGCTTGTCACAGTTCCACTTGCTCTTGTCACGAGGATTGTGTTAGGGTGAGAGACTGGGACTGCAGCAGGTCGAGGGTTAGGAGGACAGGGGGCAGACAGTTGGGACTGTTTGAGGCTGACTATCTCAGCCTGCCGCTCTTGGTTCCGTTGCTCTAGGGCTGTCACACGGGACTTAAGGTCTTCCAAGGTCCACAGCTGAACCAAGGCTGCTACAGCAACAACAATCTTCTTTCGGAACCGGTCATCATTCGATTCCGGAACCACAAGGAGGGCCACCTGCTTAGAGATACTTGTGGCTCTGGCTGCTGCCTTTGCCTCCCTCTCTCTGTGTATAGCATCCTCATAAAGTTTCTGAAAGAAAGGCCTCTCATTATCGGCCGTTGCGTCCAGCATGGCCTTCCATTGCTGGGAGGTGATGTTTGCCATGTCGGAGGATAGGGTGTAAGTGGATCTCTCAAGAGGGGTCTGCACTTTGCTCACTTTTGGTCGAACACTCCTCTTACCCTTCCTCACACTCTCAAAAGGAACACCTTCTCTCTCCCTTCTCTCTCTTTCCGCTTTCTGCGAGCGCGTCTCAATCCCGAACATAGATAGTTCAGATAAAAGAAACAAACAGTAAATCACACAGAGTAGAAGGCAGAACTCCTAGCCGGAGCGGCAATTCATTTGGACTTAGAGAATGGCATTCACGCAGCAGAATAAAGAAAATAAAAAATAAAATAAAAAATGGAAGAGAGGACTGGCTTATCGAACGGGCCCGATCAGATTAGTTGGAGATCCCCTCTTGTCTAACCTGACAAGGTACATGTGCCACAAAAATCAGCCGAAGAAGACTAACTGTAGCAATGGAGATTTCGAGGGGTGCAGACAGTCGCCGAGCCAGACACGGGGCAGTATGTGCTAACATGCAGTAAGACCAGTCAAGATCCCCTTGAAAGGAATGCCCTTGCTAGCCGTATGCTCCCC
This sequence comes from Chara braunii, assembly GCA_003427395.1. Taxonomy (NCBI): domain Eukaryota; kingdom Viridiplantae; phylum Streptophyta; class Charophyceae; order Charales; family Characeae; genus Chara; species Chara braunii. Next base: position 370,409 of record BFEA01000601.1, on the reverse strand, counting down.
CAAGTTCAGCACAGCAAAGAGATGCATTGACGGCAACAGATTTGGGCCCTAAAGGTCTTGTCCCGTTGGGCCCGGTCCCACTGAGTCCCGAAGGTCCCAAGTAGGTCGTGGACCAGGACCAACGATATAGGTGTACCAAGTCAGTCCCAAACTGCCTCTACCGTATTGAAAAGGAAAAGGCAACTTTCAGCAAGAACTCACCCCTATAGCCAGAAATGAAAAGACATTGCACCGTAGAAAGATATGTCATTTAGAACAGATACATCATCCATCCATCCATCAGGTGAGAAAGCAATCCGCATGCTCACACACACAACCGAGACCGCAGAGAACAGGAAGAGAGCCCAGCACACCCCAACAGGTCATGAAGCACCAAGCAACCTCCCACGGGCATAACCAGGTCACACGACACTTACCTGTGAGGCCCGGCCTTCAAAGTTGGATAACGACTCACCCCCCTCTCTCATAAGTCCTCCTGACCCCTAGCTACCACTACACGAAGTGTCCTAGCATGACTAAAGAGGGCCTTCCTACACCCCTGTTGCAACGCCGGATCCCCCGCCGATGTCTGAAGACCAAAGTTGCTACTTGCAGCTCTTTGATGCAGATATGACAGCCTCCAATCAAGTCTCCCTCTTGAGGGGAAGCCCAAAAGTCACTCGATGTCTTCTTGAAGTGCAGATTCCAGGTGCGAGTACCTCTCACTCTCTACTCCCTCTCGCTTACTCCAATCAGCCTCCTTTGTGTCTCGCCACCCCATCCAATCACTCAAGCAACCTGGTCAGGTCTGATGTCGACCCTACATGACCTAACGAGGTGGGGGCAGTATCCACATACCTCACTGCCCCTCTTAACCCTAACTTCCCAACCCTAATCCGAGATTAGGTTAGCCCCAACCTAATTCGAAATTAGGTTTAGGGTGACTGACACTTCTCGCCAGCAAGTAAGTCCGCTCCGATACCAATTGTTACAATCCTGGTCATTCCCAAAGTGCAAATTTACAATGAAAGACAATGCCACCCAATTGCGAAAGAAATGAAAGCACTTGCAAAGAGATAGAGACCAGAGGAGAGAGAAAGAAGAAGAAATAGAAGAAGAAGTACACCAGCAAGACCAATGACAATTCCCCCTTCTCTCTCCACCTTCCTCCTCCTCCTCCACTTCACCAATCTTATTCTTCTCCAAATAATAGTAATAACAACGAGTGGATGAACCAGAATCAATATCTGAAGTTCTATGTTACTGCTGACTCAACAACAACAACGACAACAAGTCCACCATAGCTATGGCTTTCCTCCTTCTGCCTACTCTCACATGCATAGGCTATGGCGGACTACTGAGGGCCCTGCCCTCCTGTCCAAAGGACAACCCAAAGCAGCTATGGTGCTGCACTCCTGTCCAAAGGACAACCCAAAGCAGCTATGGTGCTGCACTCCTGTCCAAAGGACAACCCAAAGCAGCTATGCTGCTGCTGACTGGTCCGCCATGCCTGACTCTGCCTCGAGCTTCCTTGGTGCAGCACTACCCCAACTGGGGCCTTCCAGATGCAGCGCCCAACAAGGTGATGAAGACGGTGTCCACCATAGCCAGGTAGGTGCCTCGCCACTCTCCTCCGCGGCCCCTTCTTCCTCCTCCTCAGGCTGGGCTGCTCGCCATAGCCAGGCTGAGCGCCAGCTGCCCTTCACCTCCAAGCAGCGCTGTATCAGCGCAGTGCTGTGCTCCAGCAGCATGTCGCCAATCCTTGCATACCGCAAATCAGGAGGAGCTACTTGCTTCTCTGGAAGATATAGCGGCCTACTGGCCTCTTGGGCGGTGACTTCCTAGGCCGAGCGGCCTCCCAGCAACCGGTACCTCCTTCCTTTCGGAGGGAAACANGGAAGATATAGCGGCCTACTGGCCTCTTGGGCGGTGACTTCCTAGGCCGAGCGGCCTCCCAGCAACCGGTACCTCCTTCCTTTCGGAGGGAAACATCATTGCAGGCTCTGCTATCCTCTGGACAGGCCCTAGACCCGGGCTACTTGGACTGGTATCGGCCTACCTCTAGCCTACCGCTACTGGGCCTCGAAAAATGGAAACTTTTTGTCTTCTTCTGCTCGGCCTCCAGTACCCGACCTACCTGCCTACTTGGTACCGGCCTACCTGCTACTTGAGTGTTTTTCCCCTTTGCTCTAAGTGTTGCGGGCCTACCCTCCCCGCTACTCGAGTGTTTTCCCCCCTGCAACCCTCAATTCACGGCCACAGGTAAGTACCGGCCATGCGGGGCCTTTCAACCAACAAGTACCCTTGCGGGTCACACACACACTCAACCGACAAACAGGCATGCAAACCAGCAGGCACGCACACACACACAGACATGGAAATCACAGCAGAATGCGGGAATCGCAGCAAGGCATTCATTCCAGCGGCAAATCCCAGGAATCAGCAGTGTTCTCAGTCTGTGTTTTTGGCGGGTCATTACACATACAACACTGTGGACAACCCTTGGATGGTGTGCAGACAGTGTCTGTGATAGCTTACCATGTGTCAGCCCAAGGGGGTGTGTGTCCAACCGTGCGTCATTCTAACGCCCTGCCAGTGTCCATGCGCAAAGCTGTGGATTTGAACCCGCAGCCTGATACCGCAAATGCGCATTTCCAACAGGTGCTCTAACCACTGAGCTACATCAACTGAATATTCTTATCTGTATTTGGACTTTGGACTTGTGCGCAGAGCACTTAGATGTTGTTCTAGGGCTCCTTTGAAAGCACCAGTACATGATTAATATGGAGAAGAGTGAGGTTGGGTGTACTATGCTTTTGTACTTGGTTCATTAGATACCTGAGGAAGGTCTGAGGCCAGATGATGCAAAGGTGGCCACCATCAGGGACTGTGGCTGAGGTAGATCATTATTGGGGATGACTGGGTATTTTAGGTCCTTTGTAAAGTACTGTATCAGTACCGCTGCTCCCTTGATTGATCTAACCCGGCTTGACACCCCTCGGAAATGGACTAAGCAGTGTGAGTGGGCCTTCAAGCAGTTGAGGCATGTTGAGTACATGCCCAAGAATACGACTTGTCAAGCACAACCATCTAGCTCATGGCAGATATCCTGTTTCAGATCAGACGCACGACTATGCCTGATCTGTATGTGATATCTGATGAAGGTCTGAGGCCGAAGGATGCGAAGGTGGCCACCATCAGGGACTGGCCACAACCTCGGTCTGTGATTGAGGTAGATCATTTTGGGGATCGCTGTGGACTGATTTAGGCCGACTTGACACCCCTTAGGAATGGACGAAGCAGTGTGACTTGGCCTTCCAGCAATTGAAGACTGCTCTTATGCACCATCCAGTCCTTAAGATTCCAGGTCCTGATAAGCAGGTTATCGTTACAATTTATGCCATTGCGAGGATGTGGCTCCTCGGCAAGCCTAAGGGGCCCCTGATACAATTGTGCTCGCCCTAAGTGAAGGCGGGCCTGGCAAATCACAAGAGGCCCAATGCTGTCAATTTCGCATTTGGGGTTCAGGCAGTTGTGTCGTGTCAGTTGGTTGAGGGAACCCCTTGCCCGAGCCGCAAACATTTTTCACGGCCTTCTGGGCCTTTTCTGAAATGCAGGCCCTGTGCAAGAATTGCAGCATCATACACAGACAGTTGGAAGGCCCAACCGAACGAGGCCCAACAGCTGCACCAGAGGCCCAAACACTTGGGGCCTACCGGAAGCTTCTGGGCACAGGCCCAGCCCAGCCAGGCCTGAAGGCAGACTCTTTCCATATACGAAAGAGCTCGCCGCCTGGAGGCTCATTCGGGCACTTGCAAGCTAGCGGCAGCTCTGCTGGAGCGGAGTCTCACGGGCTGCTGCTTGCGCTAAGGGAAGGTGCTGCGCACGTGAGCTCGTGTACGAGGTAGGGCGCTGCCCTCAGCAGCGCCATAGCCCAGCCTCCATAGCTGGCTGAGGCTTGGATGTACAACAAGGCGCAGGGGTTGTCTTCGGGTGAACCGACGGAAGACGTGGGTGAAAGTTGAGGAAGAAGACAGAATGATGATGTGAGGGCACATACCTGGTATTGGCGATGGTCTGCATTGGTGGACATCTTCAAGTACTTCGTTGCCTGCTGACATCAACAGTTGCATTGTCAATTAGTAGGCAGATAGTAGCTGTGTAGGGATTAGGCTGGGCGCCGAGCGCCAAGCAGGGAGAAGGGCCTGGGTACTTCTGTTGGTGATGGCGGGAGCCAGCTCTCATTGACAATCGGTTTTCAGTGTTACGATTCTCCATTGGTGTTATATTGGTGCAATGCTGCTTTCTGGACACTGTGATACTTTCTGGCTTTCAATGTGATTATGCAATCTGGATTTTGTCATCTCGTTGTTGCTCATTTTCCTTGCAATTTGGTATCGGAGCTGGTTCGAACTGCTCTTTACTGGTTCTTCGCAAATAGTTGTTCGATGCTTGGCATGAGGTGTGGGGCTGTGATAAGGTTTGGGCATTGGACGATAGGCGACACAGGGTCGTGTGGGCGCACCGGAAAGGCTATGTGGTGACATAGGGGTGTACGCTGGATGATGAGAGCTCGCTGATGTGACATTTAAGCCGAGGTGGAACTGCGTTTCACTGTTTGTTGTGCCAAGGCAAGGACCGGTCATCATAAATGCACGTCAGGTTGCCGGTGAGAAATCTGTGGTTGGGGGCAGCATTATAAGGTACGTTGCTCTCTTTCTCTTATCTACCCTCTTAATTACTTCTTACTGTGAGGAAGTAAGTTCTGTTGTTACATGTTGTGCAGGCAACAGGCTGCACGGGCCCCCTTTCAGGCCAAAAGCCTGAAAACAAGGGGCTACAGGCCTGTGCCGTTTCAGGCTAAATCAGGGCCTTTCCGGCCCTGAGTATTTTCAGCCTGAAACTTGAGGGCCATTCGACCCGCCCTGAAACTCAGGCAACAAACCAGGGTTTTAGCACAGGCCATTTCAGGCCTGTTTTCAAGACAACCCCTGGTTGAGCTTCAACGCTAGGGTCTGGCACGTTTCGGCATTGGCAAGAGCAGCCTTCTCGATGGGCCAGCACTATGTAGGACTGGCCCACCCTGCAGGTGGGTAGGTAGGTCCGAGGTACTTCCCAGGCACTTCACGTGCAGTTCAGGAGGCAGGAGATAGTCTTCAGGATTCGGCAGCAGCACTTCGGAGGAGCGCTGCAGGAGTAGTAGTAGCGCTAGCAGTAGTCTTCAGCGCTGGGCGCTAGTAGCGTTAGCAGTAGTCTTCAGCGGTGGGCGCCATAGGAGCTAGAGTAGTACTAGAGAGAGAGAGATTAGGCGGAGGCCAGGGATACTTACCTGCAGCGCCATAGCTCCAGCTTCGCCTTCGAGGTACCTGCAGCACAACGCCATCTTCACAGGTTAGTACGTGGCATATGAGAGAGAGAGAGAGAGAGAGAGAGAGAGAGAGAGAGAGAGAGAGAGAGAGAGTTCTTCTTCCTCTTCTCAGTCCACCAGCTCCCTCTCACCCTCCCGCTACCTGACTTCACTGCATCATCAGACTACGAGAGAAAGAGAGAGTTGGGTGACATTTGGATCCAGACCCGACATTTGGGCTTCATACATTTTGACGAGGGATTATTTGGGACTTGTGACAAAGACTTGGTGTTGACGACATTCCCATCTCTCCCCCTCTTCTTCGTTTGTTCCCCTCCTCTTCGTCTATGCATGATCAGGGCCTGGAGCCTTCTTCCCGTGTATAGCGCCAGATCTCTTCACACCTTGTGATGAGAATGATGTATGTTTAGTCTACGTTGCAACATTGATTGGGCTAGGCATTGATATTCTAGCAGTCTGCTATGCTTTTTTGCACTACGTGATAGAGGTCAATCTCGGTCAGGTTAGGACTTGTATCTAAGTCTTCCCTGCGCTATAAAGCACCATTTTTGTATGTATCAGAATGTACACTCCTTGTTGAGATTTCACTTGCACTGCATTGTCCATTCAGGCCTTTTTATCACATTGTGATTCCTCGGTTATTATGTACATCGCCCAACTGGGCATGTAACAGTTGGTATCAGAGCACCACACGTGAATCAGGACAACCTGATCTGACACGTGTGCGGGGACTAGGTAGCTGATTAGTCTTGATTGATTGTTGATTAGAGCACACTATTTAGCCCCCAAAATCACGATTTTGACCTCACTGCCGAAAATCGAAAATTTTTTCCTTTCTTGGATTTTGTTTTCTTGCTATTTCTGTTGTGGAAAATGGGAATACCACAACATCTGAAATTTCCGTTTTCTTTTTTCTTCTGAAAATTCAAAAATTCGTTGTTAGAAAATCCGGAATATCTTTTTTTTCGAAAATTTCGATTTCCTTTTGCAATTTTTCATATTTGGAAGTTCGGAATATTTTTTTCGAAACCCGTTTTTTTTTCGAAGCGGTACGGGAAATCTCTCTTGCAGTACCATTTTCCAAACTGCGAATACTCTTGCAAGGAAGATGAGCAGTAGGGAACTTCAGCAATCAAACAGCATTATACAGATAAGACCAGATAGTCGTGACCTCGAACCAAGAGCAGAATTGCATCACGAGTTTCACCAAATAAGAGAACACCACAAGTTCATAATTGACAATGCTGGTACAGTCTCGTCATCATCATCAACGAAGAACCAATGTTGACAACCTATCTGGCGCTCGGCGCCCAGACTACAGATGACAGATCCTATCTAGCCTAGACTACAATGTCGAAGATGACGTCAACAGCCTCCCCGAAGTACGAGCATCCAGCGACCAATGTCGCAACTGCCTTCGGCCGGTATTTGGCCCACACCCCGTATCCAGCAGGGCCTGCTTTTGATACATGCAAATATGCGGCCCAGGGCCTGGGTTCTTTCAACCAACTGGTGCTGCGCAACTGCTTGAATTTCCTTTGTTGCGCGGTGGCCGAAATAAAGGCCTTGAGGTCCTCGTCGAGCCTGCCTTCACTGAGGGCGGCCGACGTGCTGATGAAAAGGGCCTGAAAGGGGCTAATAGAGGTTGTGGCCTTGCATTCCTTCCTCCATAGCTTCAACTTATAGTGGGCTACAACTTGTGCAGCGGTCTGCATAAGTTCCTCCCTGGTGAACCAGCGGTCCTCCTTCGGATTAGTATGATGCCGGAACCAAACGCGATACTGCAACTTCGGTTTCGGAGGACGTCCCTTGCCTGTTGGTCTTGGAACTATCAACTCCCTGTGGTCCACGATATCATCGATATCCACCTCTCCGTCCATGGTTGGGGGCATCATTGAGGGACAAGAAGGGAACTGTTCAATTTCCTTGAAAGCTGCAAGTTTGGAGGCGTGAAAGACAGGGTAAGTGCGGAGATGACCAGGGATCCGAATTACATAAGATGGCCCGTCTGGATCAGTCCCGACAATATCTAAGACTTGTTATGGTCCAAAGTACTGTGGGATGAGTTTGCGGGAAATCCTGTACTCGTCCCAGTTATGAGGACTTAACCCAGACTTTGTCCCCAACCTGGAACGTAGAAGGTCGGCGGTGTCTATTCTCAAACTCTATCATTGCTGCCTGTGCCTTCTGTATCTGTTCTACAGCCTGCTGCATCTTCTGTTCATACCGGTAGGCAAATTCTAAAGTACCTAGACTCTGTTCCCCACCTGGAACGTAGAAGGTCGGCGGTGTCTATTCTCGGACTCTATCATTGCTGCGTGTGCCTTCTGCATCTGTTCTACAACCTGCTTCATCTTTTGTTCATACCGATAGGCAAATTATAAAGTACCCGGTGCAGCAGTTGACTGATTCTCGGGAAGGAAAAAGTCGAAGGGTAATCTAGGCTTAAAAGTCACTAGCAAGCTGTTTGGGCTCACCTCGGTGGCGCTGTGTACAGCATTGTTGTACACATTGGCGATGAGAGCAAGCTTCTCATCCCAGTCCACCTGGTTGGGGTTGATGTAATGCCTCAACAGGTGTTGTACAACGCGATTCAGTTGCTCGGCCTGACCGTTGGCCTCTGGGTGATTTCCAGAAGTCATTTGCAACTGGGTTCCTTGCTCTGCAGCAGCGGCCTTCCACAATTCACTAGTGAAGCGGACATCTTTGTCACTCACTATGGATTTGGGCAATCCAAAATCCCTGACCCAGTTGTCTTTGAACAACCTGATTACGTACTCGGTCTTCGCAGTCTCCGACATGGCTACTAATCTAGCATACTTACTAAATCTATCCACAATGACGAAAAGGTGTCTCATCCCACTCGTGCTGGTTACCAGCGTATCCATGAAGTCCATGGACAGGCTCTCACCAGGTCTTTCCGGAATTGGAAGGGGCTTTAGGAGCCCAAGAGGAGCCTGAGTACGTGGCTTGTCTCTTTGACAGACCTGACAAGTTTCCACGTACAGCTTCGCATCTCTCATCATCGTGGGCCACCATAACCGCTGCAACAGATTGGTTGCAGTCTTCTTAAAGCCAAAATGTCTGGTGGTATCATGAAATTCTCCTAAAAATAAACTATGCAAAGACTCCCTATTAGGAACACACAAATGTTGATTCCCAGTCTTCTCAAGGAACAGCAACTCGTTGACCAACTCAAACTCGGCAGAAGTCACTTTGTTCTTCGCTTCGAGTTTGCGGATGATCTCAGACATGAACGGATCCTCGTGATAGGCTTCCACCAGGGACCGAGTAACATTGTCCGAAAGATCGAACTCAGTAATCAGCGCACCTGAGAAATCAGGTCTACACGACAAGGCATCAGCAACCTTGTTGTATTCCCCTTTCAGATACTGCGGGTGAAAGTCATACTGCTCAATGACTTCGATCCAATGCTTGAGAGCATCAGAGAGTACCGGCTTGGTTCTCATCCATCTCAGGGTCTGATGATCAGTCCTGGGGATGAAGAACCTCCCAAGGGGTCAGAGCCTTGTAAACTGCATAGAGTTCCTTCTCATAGGTGGACTTGGCCAGCTTCTGAGACGGCATTTTCTTGGACATGTACTGAATTGGCCTCAACTTTTTCCCCACCTGTTGTGCAGGTACGATGCCTATGCCATATTGGCTAGCATCCATAGTCACTATAAATGGCTTGTCAGGATCAGGAAGTTTCAAGACTTCATAATGCGTCAACGCATGCTTCAGATGTCTGAAAGCAGCCTCGCATCTCTCACTCTACTCCCATGGGGTGTCAAGGCGGGTCAAATCAGTCAAAGGAGCGGCAACTATGCTATAGTTCTTCACGAAGTTTGCGATAGTAGCCGGTCATCCCTAAGAAAGACCTCATCTCAGTCACAGACTGAGGACGCGGCCAGTCACGAATGTTGGCCACCTTTGCGTCATCGGGCTTCAATCCCTCCACGGAAATTTCATGACCTAAGTATAACACACGGGCGCAGCCAAGCTCACACTTATCACCGGTGATCTTGAACTCGTGCTGTCGCAGAAGACTCAAGAGTTTGTCCAAGTGCGCAACATGCTCCTCGACAATCTTACTAAAAATAAGTATGTCATCGAGGTACACGATGACAAACTTATCCAAGTAGTCATGAAAGATCCGATTCATAGCTTGAAAGGTGCCAGGAGCATTGCAAAGACCTAAAGGCATCACTACAAACTCGTACAGACCGTTGTAGGGGACTTACCTTGAAGGACTTTCGTGCCTTGGTCGACCCCACTGCGGGTCTCATTTGGCTCGACCCGCCCCCGCTCACGCTCAGGGCGCGGGTCGTTCGTTCGAGGGGCACCCCCACCTAGTGCTATGAGATGGATGGGGATGGGCCTTTTGCGAGAGGGCCTTACATTGGGGGATGTAGCTCCGCTCTTGATGGTAGCTCTTTGGGCACTCGTGGCGTTTGCTTGATTCGTGTTTAGGCCAAGCGTCATCCATTGGACCACACACCTTTTCACTAAGCCCAGTAGCTTAAGCCAGCCCTGACGGCATCCTTGGGGTGAGGTGGCGACGCCCGGACCCCTAGCCGCTATATTTTTTGCGAGAGCCACTAGCATCACATCCACCTACCCAAGGCCACCCTTAGTCTTTTCAGGCGTCGAATTGCAAATGAGAGAGAGACATTCCATGCAACCGCACACAAGCCGAGTCCATGCATCAAACGTCCACCCAAGCGCCGGCCTCAACTCAACCCGCATTCAAGTCCTTTCCTTAGCCAATCTCCCACCCTAGTCCTCATCCGTGGATCCAGCCCCGTCCAAATCGTCCCAAGCAACTCACCTGCACAAGACCACATAAGACAAGTGACAAAGTTCAATCCCCGTTGGGGTCAACATATCGCCCCTTCCTGCAATCCTAAGCCCCCTTGGCCTTCCAACTCCCCTTACGAGTTCCCTTCCCTTTCCCGCAAGCAAGCCATGCAATCGCCTTAGTCATGCAGTCCGGGAGGATGGTTGAGTCAAACTGACCTCGTCCAAAAACAACACTCCTTTTCGCTTTCACAAATGTTCTCAGTAGCCTCGCATCCTTTCCTTCTTGGTGGCACAAGGGACCGACAACCCTTCCCTTGCCCTCGCTTTCCACCAAGTGAGGACCAAGTTCCTTTCCGTTCGTTCCCTGGCAATGTAACAGGTGAGGGTAGAGGTTAGTCACATGCCATGGAGGGGAAGGGGTGACGGAAGGGTTAAGGGTTAAAGAGTTTTGAAGGAATGGAGGAAGACGGAGGGAGAGGGAGGGGGAAAGAGAGAGAGAGAGAGAAAACAAGAAGCTTCACATCCTAATCGACCTTGCTCATTGACTTACCCTTACCGATCCCTACCTTGAAGTCCCGCACGTCTTCCCCCTTGCGACCCCCTAAGACTTTTGGGTGGAGAAGCGTGGACGGTGGAGAAGGAAGAAGGGTTGAGGATGGTCGGCTATGGTGGACGGGTGTGGGTGATGGAGGAGGAAGAGGGTCGGGGGTGGCCGGCTATGGCGGACGGGTGATGGAGGAGGAAGAAGGGTTGGGGTTGGCCGACTATGGTGGTCGGGTGTGGGTGATGGAGGAGGAAGAAGGGTTGGGGGTGGTCGGCTATGGGGGACGGGTGTGGGCGATGGAGGAGGAAGAAGGGTTGGAGGCGGTCGGCTATGGTGGACGGGTGTGGGTGATGGAGGAAGAAGGGTTGGAGGAGGTCGGCTATGGTGGACGGGTGTGGGTAAGGGTTGGGGGTGGTCGGCTATGGTGGACGGGTGTGGGTGATGGAGGAGGAAGAAGGGTTGGAGATGGTCGGCTATGGTGGACGGGTGTGGGTGATGGAGGGGGATGAAGGGTTGAGGGTGGTCGGCTATGGTGGACGGTTATGGGTGATGGGGGAGGAAGAAGGGTTGGGGGTGATCGGCTATGGTGGACGGGTGTGGGTGATGGAGGAGGGAGAAGGGTTGGGGGTGGTCGGCTATGGTGGACGGGTGTGGGTGATGGAGGAGGAAGAAAGGTTGGAGGTGGTCGGCTATGGTGGACGGGTGCGGGTGATGGAGGAGGATGAAGGGTTGAGGGTGGTCGGCTATGGTGGACGGGTGTGGGTGATGGAGGGGAAAGAAGGATTGGAGGTGGTCGACTATGGTGGACGGGCGTGGGTGATGGAGGAGGCGGAGGTGGTCGGCTAGGGTGGACGGGCGTGGGGGATGGAGGAGGAAGAAGGGTCGGGGGTGGTCGGCTATGGTGGACGGGCATGGGTGATGGAGGAGGATGAAGGGTTGGGGGTGGTCGGCTATGGGGGACGGGTGTGGGTGATGGAGGAGGAAGAAATGTTGGAGGTGGTCGGCTATGGTGGACGGGTGTGGGTGATGGAGGAGGAAGAAGGGTTGGAGGCGGTCGGCTATGGTGGACGGGTGTGGGTGATGGAGGAGGGAGAAGGGTTGGGGGTGGTCGGCTAAGGTGGACGGGTGTGGGTGACGGAGGAGGAAGAAGGGTTGGAGGTGGTCGGCTATGGTGGTGGACGGGTGTGGGTGATGGAGGAGGAAGAAGGGTCGGAGGTGGTCGGCTATGGTGGACGGGCGTGGGGGATGGAGGAGGAAGAAGGGTCGGGGGTGGTCGGCTATGGTGGACGGGTGTGAGTGATGGAGGAGGATGAAGGGTTGAGGGTGGTCGGCTATGGTGGACGGGTGTGGGAGATGAAGGTGGAAGGTGCATTGGGGTGGTCGAGATTGGAGGAGCGGTGGCGACAGCGAAAGCTTGTCGGACGCAACCTAACTCTTAACCCCGTGCCCCCTTTTCTACCCGAGTGCTCGGCCACCTCATACTACTTTTGGAAGGCACCGATCACTTAGAAGAAAAAAATTGAACTGGCTACCGGGACTGAACCACTCACACACACTCATACCGCAAGTCACCGGTTACAGCAAAGGGCGAGGTTGGACTGAACTGGGCTACCGGAACTGCAACACACGCACATACACACACCGCAAGTCCCCGGTTACAGCAAGGGTGAGGATGGACTGAACTGGGCTACCGGGACTGCAACATACACACATACACACACCGCACGCCACCGGTTACAGCAAAGGGTGGGGACGGACTGAACTGGGCTACCGGGACTGCAACACACACACACACACATACACACATACTTCACAAGTCACCGGTTGCAGCAAGGTGTGAGGATGGGCTGAACGGGTTACTGGGACTGCAACACACACACATACACACACCGCACGTCACCGGTTACAGCAAGGGGTGAGGATGGACTAAACTGGGCTACCGGGACTGCAACTACACACATACACACACCGCATGCCACCGGTTACAGCAAAGTATGAGGATGGGCTGAACGGGTTACCGGGGGCTGCAACACACACTTATACACATACCGGGTGTCACTGGTTACAACAAAGGGTAAGGGTGGACTGAACAGGTTACCGGGGCTGCAACACAAACACATACACACACCGGTTACAGCAAGGGGTAGGGGTGGACTGAACAGGTTACCGGGAACTGCAACACACACACGCACATAACTACCGCCAATTGACAAGCTAGGGAGCATCCTTGCTAGGGGAAAGCCTACCGTAGTACCCCGAAGTGAATCGCAACACATACTTGCGTCAGGCAGCCAAGAGATGAGTTTGAAAGCAATCTACCAAGGGGAAAGTTTGAAAGTACCCCGGAAGGAAGCGCCATACACACATGCATCAAGGACATCAAAAAGGTGAGTTTGACAACAAATTATCAAGGGGAAACATCACCGAAGTATCCCGGAAGGAAGCGCCATACACACATGCATCCAGGACAGCAAAAAGGTGAGTTTGACAGCAATCTATCAAGGGGAAACATCACGAAGTATCCCGGAAGGAAGCGCCATACACATGCATCAAGGACAGCAAGAAGGTGAGTTCAAAAAGCAATCTATCAAGGGAAACATCACCAAAGTATCCCGGAAGGAAGCGCCATACACACGTGCATCAAGGACAGCAAAAAGGTGAGTTTGACAGCAAATTATTAAAGGGGAGACATCACCGAAGTATCCCGGAAGGAAGCGCCATACACACATGCATCAAGGACAGCAAAAAGGTGAGTTTGATAGCAAATTATCAAGGGGAAACATCACCGAAGTATCCCGGAAGGAAGCGCCATGCACACATGCATCCAGGACAGCAAAAAGGTGAGTTTGGCAGCAAATTATCAAGGGGAAACATCACCGAAGTATCCCGGAAAGAAGCGCCATACACACATGCATCCAGGACAACAAAAAGGTGAGTTTGACAGTAATCTACCGAGGGGAAACATCACCGAAGTATCCCGAAAGGAAGCGTCGTACACACATGCATCAAGGACAACAAGAAGTGAGTTTGGAAGCAATCTATCAAGGGGAAACATCACCGAAGTTTCCCGGAAGGAAGCGCCATACGCACATGCATCAAGGACAACAAAAAGGTGAGTTTGACAGCAAATTATCAAAGGGGAAACGTCACCGAAGTATCCCGGAAGGAAGCGCCATACACACATGCATAAAGGACAACAAAAAGGTGAGTTTGACAACAATCTATCAAGGGGAAACATCACCGAAGTAGCCCGGAAGGAAGCGCCATACACATGCATCAAGGACAGCAAAAAGGTGAGTTTGACAGCAAATTATCAAGGGGAAACATCATCGAAGTAGCCCGGAAGGAAGCGCCATACATATATGCATCCAATATCAACAAATTGATAAGATCGGTGACATCTACACTAGGGGAATGATCACCGAAGTATCCCAAGATGAAGCACTGCACATATAGGCATCTAGATCAGCAAATTAACAAGATTGATGACATCTACACTAGGGGAATGATCACTGAAGTATCTCAAGATGAAGCGCTTCATACCCAAGCATCCAGATTAGCAAATTGACAAGATTGGTGAGATCTACACTAGGGGAATGATCACCAAGTATCCCAAGATGAAGCACTTCAAACACAAGCACCCAAATCAACAAATTGACAAGTTTAATGACATCTACACTAGGGGAATGATCACCGAAGTATCCCAAGATGAAGCGCTTCACACACAAGCACCCAAATCAGCAAATTGACATGTTTGATGACATCTACACTAGGGGAATGATCACCGAAGTATCCCAAGATGAAGCGCTTTACACCCATGCACCCAAATCAGCAAAATGACAAGATTGATGACATCTACACTAGGGGAATGATCATCGAAGTATCCCAGTATCCCAAGATGAAGCGCTTCACACAGAAGCACCCAAATCAACAAATTGACAAGTTTGATGACATCTACACTAGGGGGATGATCACCGAAGTATCCCAAGATGAAGCGCTTCACACACAAGCACTCAAATCAACAAATTGAGAAGTTTGATGACATCTACACTAGGGGAATGATCACCGAAGTATCCCAAGATGAAGCGCTACACCTACAAGCATCACGATCAGCAAATTCACAAGTTTGAGAGCACCTACACTAGGGGAAAGATCACCGAAGTATCCCAAGATGAATCGCAACTCTCACAAGCATCAAAATCAGCAAAAACACAAGATTGAGAGCATCAGCACAAGAGGAAAGATCACCAAAGTATCCCAAGATGAATCGCCACATACACAAGTACCAAAATCAGTAAAAACACAAGTTTGAGAGAATCTACACTAGAGGAAAGTTCACCGAAGTATCCCAAGATGAATCGCAGCTTACACAAGCATCAAGATCAGTAAAAACACAAGATTGAGAGCATCTACACTAGACGAAAGTTCACCGAAGTATCCCGAGAAGAATCGCAACTTACACAAGCATCAAGATCAGTAAAAATACAAGATTGAGAGGGGGGAGAAGATGAAAAAGAGGGAGGAAGAAGAATGGGAAGAAGAGGGAGTAGAGGAAGGAGGAGAGGAGGAAGAGGAAGAAGAAGGAGAAGAAGGGGGAGAGGGGGAAGAGGAAGAAAAAGAAGAGGAAGAGGAAGGAGAGGAAGAAGAAGGAGGAAGGAGGAGAGAGCTCCCTCCTCTCTCACTCACCTCTTGCTGGTCTTCTAGGCAATGGAATCCCAAGCTTGGTTCTAGCCCCTTGGGTATGGCTTCCCCACCTCCCAAGTTCTCTCCTCCTTCTCTCACACCTCCTCTCAAGTTATGGCAGGCTCCTACCTCTAAGGCTATGGAGTCCTTCCCTCTAGAAGGGCTAAGGGGACCCCTTTCAGCCTCTCCTCCTACCTCACAGCCTGAGGGCTATAGCGGACCAATCTCCTCACTTCCTCCTAGCCTCTAGGCCTTCTTCCTCAACCCTATCACCATAGCCAGGCTCCAGGCTAGCTCCGACTCTCATCTCCTTGCTCTATTCCACTAGCACTCTCTCACGGACTCATTTTGGCAGCATGGGCTCCTCTCATGCTCAAGTGGGAGTGGCGGCCTGCACCTCCAGCTTATGTAGGCTGAAACTGGTGCACCGCCCAACCCCTAGGCCCTTCCAAGTGCCTCTAGGTGGATCGAGGTACCCCCAAGGCCAAATTTTTGGTTTTGGCCTCTCTTGAGGTACCTGGGCCTCATTTTCGCCAGGTACATGCAGTCCGAGTGGTCGGTACCCTCTCGGACTACCCCTTGGCCTACCCCGGCCTCTTTTCATTTGAAAAGAGCTGTCTTTTGGGGTACCACCACCCAAAATGCTGCCTTTATTGACTTTTGAGGGCCTAGAGGCCCATTTTTCGTCTTTTTCCTGGTCTAGGCCTCTTTTGGGTAGGCAGTTGCATTTTTCCAAGTGGCGGTTCCAATCTCAGTCTTGGATTTGGCTGAGATCCATGGTTCTCATCATTTCGAGTCACTCCCAAGCTCCCCTTGCCCCAAATTTGAACCTTTAACTTCAATTTTCAATTTTTTGGTGTATCTGGCCCAACCCTTGGGCCAAATACTCAATTTTGTCCATTTCCTCTCTTTGTTTTCCCTCCATTTTGCTGCCACCTCACTCCGGAGCTAGCCGTTTTGTGCCAGCCCACAAAAAACGGCTAGATCTCCTCCTCCGCAAGATCAGATTTCAGATTTAAGGCCCAAAAATAAGCCGGCCAACTCACATAAGCATTTTTCTTTTTTTTTGGTGCTTAAATTCAGATATTGCGGAGATAATGCCCCAAGGATCTTATCTCTGCAGTCCGGACTGCCCTCCTAGGATCTAGGAGGGATGAGGTCATCATTGGGACCTGCCAGTCCTTATTGCTGCAGTCCCAACCTGGCGGCACATTTTTCCTCCACCCATTCCTCCTCCTTTGTCTCATTCTCCCCCTTTTTCTCCCCCTTTCCCCTCCTTTCTCTTTTATTATTGTTGGGACAAGTGTCCAACAACTATTTCTCCTCTTTCTAGTTGTTGGACCTTTCCCAAGGTTTGATTTTGTAGCCGGTATGTGGCCGTTGCACCTCGGATTGCAATAGTGGCACCCGCATGGTCCTAGGGGGCTCCTTTTGGCTGCCGCCGCTCCCAGCTTCAAGCCCCCTTGTTCCGATTTTCTCCGGCCAGCCATTTCTTCATGCGGGCCCTTGGGATTTTGTTTTTCTTTGCCCTGGCTGATCCGGAATAACCCCCCCTCATTACCACTATTCCCTCTTTTCCCCTCAGCACCTCCCCCTGGCGCTTGCCGCGGCGGTACTTAGCATTTTCATCCGGACCCCTGGCTTGGATAGTCCCGTCCATCTGACATTTTGTTATCTTATTTTTATCGTTGTTGTGCTTGATCCAGGGTCCCCTTGGGTCCTCCCAGGTGCCCTCCGTCTTTCCCGTCTCACGCCCGTCTCCTTCGTTTTGTCGACAATTTCCATCAGCGCCCGACTTCTCCTCTTTTCCTTAATGTTCCTAGTCCCCCCCTTTTTTCCGGGGTCATCCCGGGTGACGACCCGCTCTCGTGCGCCCCCCCCTTAGGCTGGTCGTCAATTATCCCGCCAACGGCTCCGACCTTCAGCCCCCGTCGGCGGCTCCCGACACTTTATCCCATCGATACCCGTCCTGCTAGTGGTTCGCTGGTGCCGCCATTTTATCTAGGCCCACGCGGTCCTTGACACTTCGACCCGCCTGCATTACGTCTTTTCCTTGGTCTCACGCGGTCCTCGGTACTTCGCCTTGTCGGTACCACGCCGTCCCTCGGTCCCTCGTGGTCCCCGACACTTTGTCTTGCCGGTACCGCCCCGTCCTTCGATCCCATGTGGTCCTCGACACTTTGTCCTGCCCCACCTGTACCACGTCTTTCCTTGGTGCTCTTGACGTCCTTCCGCCTTACGACGATCTACGCTCCCCGTTCCTCTTGAGTCCCGCACGCTGTTTCGTTTCGGGTGCCGGCTCCCATCCAACCGGCGGCCTCCTTGGCCCTCTTACCGCCATGTCACGTCAGCGCCTTGCGCCCCGTCCCTTCCTATTTTCTTCCTTCCCTTGCTGCGCACCTCCTATGCTACTACCGACTTCCCGGCGGCCCTTCTCCGTCCTTGGGGAAAGAATCCCCCCTGCTATTCTCTCACAGTCCTTTGGCGCTTCGTGCTTAGACGATCCCTTTCTAGTTTGGCGGTCCTGACGACTCTGGGCAGCCTCTAGCTTCCTAATGTATGCGCCCACGCTTCCGATCTTTCCACCATTCCTACCTCCGGTTTTCTGTGCCGTGCACAAATTGGTCGTATACAGTCTCTCGAGTGACGGGAAATCATTCGGGACTCACCAGTCCCGACACCGTACCTGGCCTGAAATGCGGTTTTGTGTTGATCCTCGGGCCGGATTGCAATCTGATGGTACCCGGACTTCAGATCTATCTTACTGAAGTATCGACACCCTTGCACTCTATCTAGCAAATCGTCGATGCGCGGTAGGGGCTCTCTGTTCTTAACAGTGATGGCATTGAGGCCCCTTTAGTCAATGCACATCCTAAGTGTTCCTTCCTTTTTCTTAGGTACGAATAGTACTGGAGACCCATAAGGAGAAACACTCGGCCGGATCCAACCCTTCTCTACGAGTTCCTTGAGTTGCCGGCGAAGCTCATCAAGCTCGCCTGGAGACATTCGATCGATCCTACCCTTCGGGATACTAGACCCTGGGATAATCTCTATCGCGTGGACGACCTACCCTGGGATAATCTCTATCGTGTGGACGACCTCCCTCTCAACAACCCCTGTCGGCTCTTCATATAGATCAGGGTACTTAGCAACTACTCCCTCTATCTCCGGTGGCATTTTCACCGGCTCGCCTCCAACAGAGACAAACTAGGTACATACCCTGCTCCTGATTTTGCTTATAATAATTATAGAACGCGGCCGCACACATGCAACCGTGGGACTCAATCAGACTACTAGCTTTGAACTTACGCAATCTGGCGGTCCCTCCACCTGACAAAGTGTGTTTGACCACTTTTCGGTCCCAGTCAAACTGGGGCTGTGCCACAGAGAGGTACATACCTAACAACATATCCATGGGGAGTTCGTCACTCACTAGGAACGAGACGCGATGCCTCAATTCCCCTCCCGCGTACGGGAAACAACACTCAACATCTTGCAGGTAGTCGTTGACTACCATGTGCTGTTTGTTGGCACAGGTCGACTCCACGAGTCGACTCAGACGTTGCACTTGCCCCTATAAGCGCAGCCTCTCAACACACACGCGACTAATGAAGTTCCTAGTCGAGCAAGTGTCATAATAGGCCTCGGCGTTGCGGCTGCCAATGACCACCTCGCTGACGAACATCTCACCCTTCGGGGCTTTGACCAATGCCGCCTAAGAAGCTAGCGGGTCTGATCTAGACCACTCCTCTGGCTTGGGTCTGAATGTGTTTTCGGGACGACGGCGAAGTCAATAGCTTGGGCCATCTCTCGAGATGGTGAGGGTGTGTCCACCACCTCGACCCTAGCAGGAACAACTACTATTCCTACTGGCCCGACGCGTTTCCTACAGCAGTGCCTGAAGTACTAGCTACATTTCTACCGACGGGATGGGAGGATCCAAACGCCTGCCCTATCGTAGGCGGGATCTTATCGATCACCTTCTTATTACGGCACTTGAATTGGTTATGGCTGTATTGACCACAACTAATGCTAGCCTGTCGTGTGTACCAATCTCTCCACACGTCCTCTGTGAGACCCGCCTTCTCCCATGGGGGAGCGATGGGGTCAACTTGACTCCTTGATCGGGAGCCTCCACGGCGTCTACCGGTCGCTATACCTTTTTGAGCTACGGCAGCGACAACTCCACCCCTTGAAGCTTCAACGCTGCCAGCCTCTGAACCTACTCCGTCCTGGAAGTTATCGTATAACTCGATGGTTGAACCATCACTGTCGACAAACATTATGCGACCCTTCGCCTTCCAGTTGGGAGGCAATGTCTTCTTCCTACCATCCGTAGTGGGTGCCTGCCCATGCCCTATCTTCGCCTCAAGGTCTAGGGCCTTCTTGCTAAACGAGGGGAAGTTGTGAACATTGATGTTGGCCTCACCTGCCGACTGATTCCTGAGAGGCATAGGAAAGCATCTCAGGTAGGAGGTGAGTAAAACCTGGGGATCGTAGCGCACCCCAGGAACACAGATCAGACGCTCTACAACGTTGGTGGCCTCCCTCATTGACTTGAACTGCCTCGTGTGCAGTGTCAGGATCGCATCAGTGGCCTTTTGGGCCTCCTGAGGATCACGCCACCTTTCTTCCTCGAACTTGAGGAAGTCATCCAATTGTTGGGTGACCGCCCAAGCGCGAAAGTCATGACCGTATCCCTGCAGCTGTACTAAACCACTCAACCATCTTGCTGCACTACCCTCTAGGTAAGACGCAGCCACAAGCACTTCCTCGTGCGGCAAGGTGAGTTTACACTTGACATAGACCGGCACTGCCCTCAACCGAGTGTCGAGGTCTTCGCCCCTCTTATCCCTTGTGAAGGGTTTAGGCATGGCGATGGTCGTCTTTGGTACCCACCGAGTTTGTCCCGGTCCCTGCATCCCACTGGGCTGTGGACCCTGTGATGTAGGCGGCTGCACTGGCTGCAGGGGTTGTGTACTGCGGCTGTACAAGCTGCGAGACAACAGGTTGCGTTGTGATTGCAATCTGCAACGGAGGTTGGGAATACAGTGGTTGTACAGGAACCTGCAAACTAGGACCTGCTGAGAGCCCTCTTGATAATGGCATGCCGAGGGAAACGGTCTGAACCGATGTTGGGGTTGTATATGGGGTTACCCCAGTCACCGGTGGGACAAAAGGAGGAGGATGTGCAACGGGCCAGGCACGTGGCCCGGGCGGTGATGGTGACGCCTGCATCCGCCCGACTAACACAGCTAGACTCTGTTGGATGTCCTGTATTTCCACTATACTTAACAGGACCGACCGTATGGTTCTCACATCATCATCCATCTCTGCTGGGTCCATCTCCTCTAACTCACTGACGTCCGCTTGCCTCCGCTGCATCCTGGCTCTTCTTCTAATCATTCTCTCTTTCTCAGCCTTAATCTCTCCCAAAGGCTGTTGTAGTTGTGCCTCGCGAGCAGCAGCTCGCTGTATGGCGACCTCCTCGGGAGTCATCACTAATGGCCTCGCGAGCAGCAGCTCCCAAAGCCTGCACAACCGTTGACACTATAGAGCCTGTTGACCCTACTAAGCCGGTAGACCCTGCAGACCTTGTTGACCCTAAAGATGCTGAACTACCTACCTGAGAAGTCTGTTGCGCAGAGGTAGCCATTGCTTCCGAAGCTGCGGCTTCACTTACGAGCGCCCTGCTAGCCTCCGCTGCTCTAGCCCTCCTCTGTTGCTGCTGCCTCTCTCTAAGTTGGCGGAACAGATGTCGGTTGCCCTCTGGTCCTAAAGCCGAGTGGGCGATCCGAGGTCTACGTGAACGCAAGAGTCGGTCGTTCTCTCTAGTGTCCTCCCAGTCGCGCATAAGCTACAACACTGCACACAATCTGCACTAGTACACTCTAGATGCCTACCGCAGTGTAATGCGCAGACCAATAAAATTAATTGGTGGCTATATCAGAGACCGTACACTCGGGCACAACAAGTAAGTCAGATTCCTACAAACGAAACTATTTTTAAGTTTGATTAGTCCGTGAATAGATTGCACAATGCAGAGAGAGTTCTAATTATGCTGTTTGTCAGATGTCAAATGGTTGTACATCTAAACTAATCAAAACATAAAAATAGAATCATTTGTGTGGATGAGGACAGTATAGAATTTTTCTCAAACTTGTCACCTGAAATCTACCCCTCCCTTAGTTCCCTTGAGTGTCACTTGACGTCAGCGTCCCTGAGCTATCCAGAGAGCAGTGTGTGACTAAAGGTGTGCACGACTCACCCCTGTGCCAGCTGGCCAGCCCTGCACTATGGTTATCCTCGTGTCCACGAGCCTTACAACAGGAATTATTTTACGTCGCAGCAATACGACGATCACAACCAATGTTTTCCCCTTCTGGTGTTTATTTAAAGACGCCCGGTCTCGTCTCCCACTTAGGGCTGGCCTGCCCTTCAGAACCCATCTGATAGCGCAGCGAGGTGAACAAAGGACAAGCAGCAAAGCATGCATGCGCTACTCCCGGTGGGTTGTCATGGTGACCATGACCCAGTGCTTCGTCCAGGGCCCTTCAGAAAGCTCCGCCCATCTTCTCCCAGATGCTCCACGTGAACGTTGCCGACTCTCAAGGTTGAGCGCACTCGACACCTCACAATGAGAGGACTCTCAAGAAGGAACACACAACCTCACGGTATAAGTGTCGACGAGGGTAGATAAGGTTAAGAGCAACATACCTCAAATAGGTGCCCCCAAACACAGAGATAATCTCACCAGATGACCTGACGCCGATTGTGATGACCAGTCATTGCTTCGGCACAACCAGCATTGCACGTCTTTCCACCTCAGGACCAATCGCACATCAGATAGTTCTCATCACACTGTCCAGATCCACGTTACACCACGTAGCCTTCCTGGCGATCCCTTCACCTCCTGGGTCGCCACTTACTTGTCTCCGCCTTCCTCACTACACACCACTTACGGCCCAACTCACCAAGCAGACCGCATATATGTACCGCATTAAGCAGAAGACGAGCGCCATATGAGCGCAATCGTACCACAACTCCGATACCAAATTGCAAGGAAGATGAGCAATAGCGAACTTCAACAATCAAACAGCATCATACACATAAGACCAGATAGTCGTGACCTTGAACCAAGAGCAAAATTGCATCACGAGTTTCACCAAATAAGAGAACACCACAAGTCCATAATTGACAATGTTGGTACAGTCTTGTCATCATCATCAACAAAGAACTAATGTTGATAACCTATCTGGCGCTCAACGCCCAGACTACAGATGGCAGATCCTATCTAGCCTAGACTACAATGCTGAAGATGACGTCAACAGCCCCCCGAAATACGATGCCGCACGCTTCCAGCACCAGGTAGTCTCTCGCCACACTCACAACCTCGTCCTCAACACAGATGCCACTTGCACCCAAGGACCACCCTGCGCCACACCCAGCTTACTGCAGCGCAGCTCGACTATGGCTGCCTGCTCCTTCCTGCTCGCCCGTGAGCGCGTGAGTGCCAGCCAGCTTCAGCGCTTTGCGCAACATGCAGCCAGCACCCGAATGCCAAATGTGGAGGCAGGCCCTTTGCTATATGGAAGTGGCCTGGCTGCGTTCTGTCCCAGGCTGCACTGGGCCTTTTCCAAGAAGCTTCCGGTAGGCCCCGGTAGGCTGAGGCCCAGCCCGAAACAGATCAGGCCTAAGGCTTGAGGTGGTTGCTTGTGCCCAACTGCCTTCGGCCTGTGTCTGACCCATACCCCGTATCCAGCCCAGGGCCTGCTTTTGATACATGCAAATATGCGGGCCCAGGGCCTGGGTTCTTTCAACCAACTTGCGTTGCGCACCTTTCCTTCGTTGCGTGGTGGCCGAAATAGAGGCCCTGAGGTCCTCGTCGAGCCTGCCTTCACTTAGGGCGGTCCACGTGCTGATGAAAAGGGCCTGAAAGGGGCTCATAGAGGCTGTGTCCTCGCACTCTCATCTGAGTAATATTGGGTATTTCTTTTCGGAATTTTTTTCTTATTCGCAGTTCTAGGATTTTCATTACTTGATAACCATTGGCAGTCTGAAAGTTCGCAATTTTTTCTCATTGATAATTTGGCACTTCAAGGGAGCTTGGGAGACCTACTGAGCTTGCAAAATTCGGGATTATATTTTCTATTAAAAAAAATTTGCAAAGCAGGAGGACATTCACAACCTCGACGACGCGGTTCATACACAATCAGGTGTTTGACCAACTGACCAACCGCCTCCAGCAGCTGGAACAAACCGTCGCCGCCCCCGTTCCCAACTCTTCCAACCCCTCCGATCGCCTCGAGGCATTAAAGATTGACGTCGGATCCCTCAGGACGGCGTGCGGTTACAGCAAACCGGAACACAAGCAGTGGATCTGTACTGCCGCCAACCACTTGAGCTCGGAACCGCGCGAGACAACGGCAAAGTTCGATTCGTAGGAGATCTTCTGCGACTTGACGAAGATGGACCCAATTCCATGGTTTCGCAAGTTCGAGCTCAAGTTGCAGCTCCACCACGTCAGCGAACACAAGCACCACGCGTGCCAAGCATGGTTGGACAATCTCTTGTCCAAGTACGGAGTGGTGGCTGCCGACTTACATACCAAGATCAGTTGGGATGATCTAAGGCGGTGTGGCATAAGCGGTTCCAACTAGAGCCGTCGGAGATCAAGGCAATGGACAAGTTGATGGTCTTCGAACAAGGCACGTTGTCGAGTGTTGATTGGATTGCCGAGTACCAACACTTGACATCCGTCCCAGACATCCAAACGGGCTTCAAAGCCATCAAACACTACTTCATCTCGAGGTCGTGTTCGGCGTTGGGCAATGCCTTGACTCACGTCGAGGACACCCTGACGACACTGGCGGAAATCTTTGACAACGCCGCGCAGATTATTGTCACGAACAAGGAGGCGAAGAATCTCCAGCGTTCGTCTGCATCAGGCATGAGCAGAGATCACCGTCGGCCGAAAGTGGTCGTGGTCGAGGCGGCAACGCCAAACGCCTGAACTAGCGAGGCCGTGTCTGCCAATAAAGGGGACAGACTCGCAACCGCCTGGGAAGGTGGCCGCCCCGACAAAGGCCGTGGACGAGGCAAGGCGAAGACAAACACCGCATCTAGCCCTTGGCCCGGTGCAGCAGCTCCAGCCCCATGGTCCCATTACGGTCTCTCCGAGCAAGCATACAAGGCACACACGAGATTCCGCTATTGTCTGTGGTGTAACTGCAAGTCTCCACGACACAATGGCCTGCCAGTCGAAAGGCAAGGGCAAATCGCGAAATTGAGCACTGTCAGGAGTGACTCGACGACACTCGACGCCTTCAAAACCGGTCACTTCGCGGGTGACCGCCCTTCGTTCTGAGGCACATGCGGAAGTCGATAGTCCTCTTCTTTATTCTGTTGAGGACTATGCTGCCCGACTCGTTCCTGCGCTGGGTACTCGTGCTCAAGGACAAGAGGTGTGTGCGGCATCTTCTCCGTCCGACAACGGCAACTTATCGTCGTCAAGTGGTTCTTCACAGATTCGTCAAACATAAAGGTATTGGACCCGCTCACATCCGAGGATTTCACATGGCTTCCTCTCCCGACCATGGGTCGCTTGCCGAGACCGCAATGCTCAGCATTATGCGTTCATCTTCAAACGTACTTATCCTTCTATGCACCACCAACTTCGCCGACGGATGACGAAGTTACGGTGGGGGACATCCTTGCGTGTGTTACCAAGGTGGCCCGCAAGTTTCGCAAGCAGCGGTACGATGACAACAACGCACCGCTCCTCTATGTCCGCATCCAAGTTGGGCAAGCGTCCTGCAACGCTTTGCTGGATAACGACGCGCCTCACAATTTTATGAGTCAGGCCTTTATGCAAAAGGCTGGCCTTGGCGCACAAGCTCGAAGGAAGGCAAACCCGACAGCGATCAAGTTGGTGGACGGAAGGACGCCGCAGCTTATTGACCGCTACATCGAGGCCGTACTAATGTATTTCGCACCTCATGCATGCGAACCGGTGATATTCGACATTTTGGACACGGACTTCTTCATTATTTTGGGAATGCCTTGGCTTGCAAGTGCGGATCACACGGTCAACTTCCACCGGCGGACTCTTACCGTTCGTGACGCCTTCGGCGCCGAAGTGTCGTGTGTTATTCCTCTTCCGCACCCTTCGATTCGGTGCCAAGTGGTGACGACCAAGTCATTCCGGGCTACTTGTGCTTACGAGCAGCCCGAGGAAATCGGCCTATGCTTCCCACGGACCGTTGCGGTAGCCGACTCTTCACCCACAGTCTTGTCTTCGGACCCCTGTGTGGTGAGGTTGCTTGACGAGTTCGCTGGCATCTTCGAGTCACCTACCGGTGTGGTGCCGGATTGGCCAATTTCTCACGAGATCATTCTTGAGGCCGGTGCTGTGCCGCCGAAAGGTTGCGTTTATCGCATGAGCGAGGAGGAGCTTACGGTCCTCCGCGCGCAACTCGACGACTTGTTGGACAAGGGATGGATCCACCCTCGTAGCTCTCCATACGGAGCGCTAGTTCGCTTTGTACGAAAGAAGATCAGGGATCTACGATTGTGCATCGACTACCGCAAGCTCAACGCGCAAACCGTCAAGAATGCGGGGCCTCTCCCTCGCATGGACGATCTTCTTGAGCAATTGGGCAGCGTAAAGTACTTCTCTAAGTTGGATTTGAAGTCGGGATACCATTAGATTTCGATCCGACCGAGCGATCGCTACAAATCCGCGTTCAAGACGCGGTACGGGCATTTTGAGTGGGTGGTCATGCCTTTTGGCCACCAACGCCCTGACGACCCTTTCAAGCGGCAATGACCAACGAGTTTCATGCGATGTTAACGCGCAAACCGTCAAGAATGCGGGGCCTCTCCCTCGCATCGACGATCTTCTTGAGCAATTGGGCAGCGCAAAGTACTTCTCTAAGTTGGATTTGAAGTCGGGATACCATCAGATTTCGATCCGAGCGAGCGATTGCTACAAATCCGCGTCTTGAACGCGGTACGGGCATTTTGAGTGGGTGGTCATGCCTTTTGGCCTCACCAACGCCCTGACGACCCTTTCAAGCGGCAATGACCAACGAGTTTCATGCGATGTTGGACCGGTTCGTGCTGGTCTACTTAGACGACATTCTCGTCTATAGCCGCTCATTGGAGGATCATCTTGAGCACCTTCGACGAGTGTTGGAGACAATCTGTCGCGCCAAGTACAAGGCCAACCGTGACAAGTGCTAATTTGTTCGGCAAGATCCGGAATACGTGGGCCATTTTGTCACACCGGAGGGCATCAGTCCGCTATCGAACAAGATTCGAGCCATCCAAGAGTGGCCAGAGTCGCGGAACGTCACGGACGTCCGTTCGTTCCTTGGCCTTGCCGGCTACTACCAACGTTTCATCAAGGGGGTATCGCGTCCTACTTGTCCAAGCTTCAATGCGAGGATTGGCAGTTTGACTTCGGAGAGGATGTGCGCCGCGCTATTATCCGCAGAGGTGTTCTACAAGACCCAAGACACCGTCAATAGCACCATCGCCCGATGGATGGCTTTCATCGACCAATTTGACTTCTTTCCTGATCATATTCCGGGGAAGGCAAACCCTTTTGCGGATGCTCTTTCACGGCGTCCGGATCATTGTATCGCAGTTTACTCGACCTTCGAGATCGGTGATGACCTGCGGGACAGTTTCATTCGCGGCTACCAATCTGACCCGAGTTTCGTGACAAGTACGCAAATTGGTCCTCTCCTAATCCGGTGCCTTCTCACTATCGGATCCAAGAGGGGTACTTGCTTGTCCACACGTGGGGGAAGGACCTTCTTTGCGTACCAGGTGACTCTCACTTGAGTACACGGCTTTTTGGCGAGTTGCACGATGCTCCCGCCACCGGACACTTTGGAGTCAATCGCACGATTGGCCGACTTCTCGAGCGATTTTGGTGGCCCAACCTTCTCGACGACGTCACACGCTATTGCGAGTCATGCGAGGTTTGCGACGTTGCAAATCCCGCAACCGTCGTTCGTACGGCGAGTTGCGACCGCTACCGGTCCCTTGCACTGAAGGGAAGCGATTGCCATGTACATTACCGGGCCATTCCCCAAGCACAAGACCGGTGTGGATGGGATTTCCACGGTGGTCGACGGACTCACCAAGTT
Organism: Chara braunii; assembly: GCA_003427395.1. Lineage (NCBI taxonomy): Eukaryota > Viridiplantae > Streptophyta > Charophyceae > Charales > Characeae > Chara > Chara braunii. The sequence continues at coordinate 342,874 of BFEA01000601.1, read as the reverse complement.
TGCCATGTTTTTGCCTTGCCGCTATCATGCCAAGGCACCGGAGTTGGCCAACGTTCTTTACGCTGATTGGATTCGAACCAAGGGTTACCCCAAGGAAATCGTCTGCGACCGCGAAACTCAGTTCATGTCCGATTTTTGGTTGGGGCTCATCAAACGATGGGGCTCATCTCTCAAGCCAAGTTCGGCCCGCCACCCCCAAACCAATGGCCAAACGGAGAGGGCGCATCAGACCGCACAGGTTCTCCTTCGCACTCTCATACGTCCCGACCAAAAGGATTGGGCTGAGCGGCTGCCAGATGTAGAGTTGGCATATAACTCGTCCATCCACCCGACTATCGGGACGTTGCCCTTCGAGTTCGAGCACGGCTCGCCGGTCACTTCGTCGTTGGACACAATCATTCCACGAACGACCGAGAGCGTCAACCATCTTCTTTTCTTGCGTCGGATGCAAGAGCTACTTGTCAAGGCACGCGACCAGATGGCCAAGACGCAGCAACGCATGAGCCAGCAGGCCAATCACCATTGTCTTCCTTGCCCATTCCGCGTCGGCGATCTCGTTTGGGTTTCCACCGCTGAATTCAGCCTTCAACAAGATATCTCTCGCAAGCTCCTCCCGAAATGAATGGGGCCCTGGGCGATGGTGGCACCCGCTGGGGATGCACCCGGGGGACCTTCCTACACTATTCAGGTGCCCGCCCACTTGCCCGTCTACCCGGTCTTTCATTGCTCAAAGCTGGCTCTTTACACACCAGCGGAACATGACGATTTTCCCGGGCGACGATCGCAAGACCCACCCTTTATGGACGGTTTTCAAGAGGTCGGAGACATCATCTCCCAGCGGCTCTACGACAACAGGCCAACTGAGCACTTGGTACACTTTGCGTAGTGCAGTCACAGAGTTGACCGTTGGTTGACTCGTGCGGAACTCCAGGCAACAACTCCAGATGTTCTCACACACTACGGACGCAAGATGCAAGGCAAGCCGGTATCTTCGGCTCCATGTCGCACCCGGATCCACGTTCCACCTTCAGATTGTCAGCTTCACCCTCGCCTCGGCTTGACTTTACAAGGAGGGGGGGGGGTGTTACATGTTGCGCTTGCAATAGGCTGCACGGGCCCTCTTTCAGGCCCGTGACGTTTTCAGGCCAAAAGCCTGAAAACAAGGGCCTACAAGCCTTGTGTCGTTTCAGCCTGAAAGCCTGAAAACAAGGGCCTACAGGCCCTGTGTCGTTTCAGGCTAAAGCAGGGCCTTTCCGACCCTGTGTATTTTCAGCCTGAAACTTGAGGGCCATTTTCAGGCCCTCCTCAGTCCGACCCGCCTTGAAACTCGGGCAACAAACCAGGGTTTTAGCACAGGCCATTTTAGGCCTGTTTTCAAGACAACCCCTAATGGAGCGTCAACCCTAGGGTTTCGCACGTTTCGGCATTGGCAAGAGCAGCCTCCTGGACGGGCCAGCACTATATAGGATTGGCGCGCCCTGCAGGTCAGTAGGTAGGTCGTAGGTACTTCCCAAACACTTCATGTGCAGTTCAGGAGGCAGGAGGCAGTCTTCAGGATTTGGCAGCAGGACTTTGGAGGAGCGCTGCAGGAGTAGTTGTAACGCTAGCAGTAGTCTTCAGCGCTGGGCCCTAGTAGCGCTAGCAGTAGTCTTCAGCGGTGGGCGCCATAGGAGCTAGAGTAGTACTAGAGAGAGAGAGATTAGGCGGAGGCCAGGGATACTTACCTRCARCGCCATAGCTCCAGCTTCGCCTTCGAGGTACCTGCAGCACAACGCCATCTTCACAGGTTAGTACGTGGCATATGAGAGAGAGAGAGAGAGAGAGAGAGAGAGAGAGAGAGTTCTTCCTCTTCTCAGTCCACCAGCTCCCTCTCACCCTCCCGCTACCCGACTTCACTGCATCAGCAGACTACGAGAGAAAGAGAGAGCTTGGTGACATTTGGATCCAGACTCGACATTTGGGCTTCATACATTTTGACGAGGGATTATTTGGGACTTGTGACAAAGACTTGGTGTTGACGACATGCCCATCTCTCCCCCTCTTCTTCGTTTGCTCCCCTCCTCTTCGTCTGTGCATGATTAGGGCCTGGAGCCTTCTTCCCGTGTATAGCGCCAGATCTCTTCACACCTTGTGATGAGAATGATGTATGTTTAGTCTGCGTTGCAACATTGATTGGGCTAGTTATTGATATTCTAGCATTCTGCTATGCTATTTTGCACTACGTGATAAAGGTCAATCTCGGTCAGGTTAGGACTTGTATCTAAGTCTTCCCTGCGCTATAAAGCACCATTTTTGTATGTATCAGAATGTACACTGCTTGTTGAGACTTCACTTGCACTGCATTGTCCATTCAGTCCTTTTTATCACATTGCGGATCCTCGGTTATTATGTACATCGGCCAACTGGGCATGTGACATATGTCTTGAGAGTCCTCTCATTGCGAGGTGTCTCGAGCGCTCAACCTTGAGAGTCGACATTCTTCCTGGGCAGCAAGCTGGTGGGAGACGCACGAAGCCTTTGAAGGGCCCTGGACAAAGCACTCGGGTCACGGTCACCATGCCAACGCGTTGGGACTAGTACACGCATGCTTTGCCACAAGTCCTTGGTTCTGCTGCTGCGCAATAGAGGTCATGTTGGCCATTTCAGCCCTTTGACAGACGCTCACCAGACCGTCTATAAATATTTTTGGCGGGTTTCAGATTTGAACCCTGGCTGTGATCGTTGTCCTGTCTGCGATGTTAAATAATTCCTGAGGACCTTGGGGGCTGTCCTTAAACTGCCTTTTGATCAGCCAGATCAAACCGAAAGTAAGGCTCGTTGCTTGAGAGGGTAAACAAAGTGCAGGGGCTGGTGGACTTAGCATAGACTTGGGGCACAGGGGTGAGCCGGATTGCACACCTTCAGACACGTTGCCGAACCAGATGCTTAGGGCGTTGACACAAAGGGACTACTCAAGAGGGATATGGGGGCGGGGGGGATACCGAGAATTGTTCGTTGTGGCACTGATTATAGGGACTGCCATCCAACATACATCTCCACAGGTGCAGCATACATCTCCACTTGTGCACTATTTATTTTTGATTATTTAGTTGTACGGACTTGGTGACAACTGACAGACAGTTGTAGATAGGATAGTATCTTCCTTGCTGCATTGCATTCTGTGATCTAACATTAGTTGTTGTTGACCACTTGACTACTTCGCTCTAGGCCGATCGAAAGTAGTTGAATATCATACTCGGTTCGGTGTCATGCTGAGGTTGGATTCAGTGTGGATTCTAGTTTGTACCACACCACTGTAGCTCACGAGTGATGCAAGTAGTAGCGAGGAGGAGGAACGATTAGTGGAACCTCTTAGCGTTACCCGTAGAACTGCTCTCAATCGACCGATCACTTTCCTGGGGTTAGGTCCAGGAGAGGAAAGGAGGTTGTGGAGGGAAGCAGGGGAGAGGGCGGCATGTCACAGGCCTCGTCCCAGGCTACTCCGTCAGGGGTTAGTAAGAGTATCTCTCAGGGTCTTGTTAGTCAGCCCGCTGGTTCGCAAGTCAGCCAGCTGATTCCTCTCACATCGGAGGATTATGAGATCCTCCAAGCGAAAGCCCATAATGACGAGCTGCAACAACAGTTCAGAGAAGCAGCATAGAGAAGACAGAAAGCGATAACGAGAAAAGCTAGATCAGGAACTCGGAGGCAGGAGCTAGGATGAGTTAACATTAGATCTTGCAATGCAGTTAGAAGCACTGGATGAGTCAACATTAGATCTTGCAATGCATGCATTTCGTCGCTCGTTGCTATGCGTGGCAGAAACGCAGGTTGTCCAGCACTGGCTCAGCTAGTGGCCAGTCAGGACCGGATTCTGGCTGCATTGTAGGCCCCTCGTCCAATGATGAGGCAGCCTCGGTACTCTGTAGCTCCCCCTTCGGTTGCAGGTCCCTAGTGACGCCATCGCAAGTAGGGCCCTCCTCTCCTATATTTGTTATGCCTCCCACAAGTGGTTTAGTAGCAAGCAGTGGTCTGGTCCGTGGAACTTCTTTTGTACCGTCGAGGACGGTGGAAGCTACAACCACAACATCAGGACGGGTTCATGTTAGCATGCAGCAACCTGTCTCAATGGCTATGCAGCCACTGCAACAATCTCGTAGGCCAATCCAGCCTATGCAGTGGATGCCCAAGATTCCCTTGCTGAGTCCCAAACCTTTTTTTGGCGACAGGAAAAAGGATGAGGACCTGGACACCCAGGTGAGGACCGTGCCTACTTATGTGAGGCACAAGCTCACAAGGCCAGAATAGGAAGTTATAGTCGCTGCCTCCTTTCTCGAGGGTTCGACAACACGATCGTTGAATGGCGTAGTGCAGCAACAGGGTTATGGTCAAAACTTTGATGCCTGGGCGCAGGCCCAAACATTGGAGGACTTCGTACGGAGTGTGTACAACAGGTGGCATGACCCTCAAGGGGCTCAGAAGGCCACTGATGCAATCAATATTCTCGGTTCCAAATGGTATCGGACTGTGCGGGTAGTCACAGACGTTGTAGAACGTCTGATCGTAATACTTGGTGTGCGCTATGACCCACATGTACTACTCACGGATTATTTGCCATGTCCGCCCACAAACGTCAAAAATAAACTGGTGGATGAGGCCACGATCAACGTCCATAACTTCGCTTCGTTCAATAAGAAAGCCTTGGACATGGAGGCTAAGCTTGGGTCCGCTCATCAGGGACAAACAAATGGTAGGAAGTCGTAACTTCCCCAAGATTGGAGGAAGAAGTGCAATCTCATGTTCGTCGACCATGATGGTTAGGCGACGGAGATTGACGACCTCCCTGATAATAGGGATGACACAGAGCAAGGTGGGGCTAGTGAGACTTGGACGGGGGAGTCGTAGCTCCCATCAAGGAAAGGACTAGGAGGATCGGGAAGCAGAAGGTAGGCCGGTCCAAGGGTCAGGGCGACCAAGGAACACTCGCATGGGTAAAACTTGGTTTAGATTACGAGGTATGGAGGGACCTTGTTGCTAGGGGTACCTGTCGAAAATGTGGCAACGATGGCCACACGTCCAGAACGTGCCGAGGCAAAAAGGTCACCACAAAGGTAGCCTCTCCAATAGTGGTGGGCTTATCTTCAAACCCTGGTGGTGCTTCTGCGAGCACTTCGCAGGGAAACACCTTGGGCCAGTAGGAGTGTTGGCCGCTCTTACTTGTGCTGAAGTGGTAACGTTGCCTTCACCACTTCAGGCGTTGGCCAAGGCTAGTGACCCATCCATCGCCCTGCAGATACATTCAGACCCACGGATGCTCTGTTCGCGAGATGTAAGCGAAGGTCCTCAGAGTGGCAATCTAAGTGGTAAAAAAAGGACCTCAGAGACTGTTGGGCGATGATCAGCGAAGGTCCTAGGGGTGAACATTTTGTGGTAGAGGCCTTCGCAGACATAGGCTCTACACTAAACTTCATCAGTCGTGCTTGTGTGGGTAGGCTGCGCTTATAGGACCAAGTGCAACAGCTAAGCAGATCTTTCGCATCTAGGCTGCCCAACAAGCACAGTATGATCGTCCAAGACTGTGTTAAGGATGTAATCTTCACCTTCTCCTATGGAGGGAACTGAGACGTAAAATCTCATTCCTTATCAGCGACGAATTGCCTTTCGATATGCTGCTAGGCATGTACTACCTCGAGGTTGCTCAACCTCAATTCGAATAGGATAGGAAGGTGATGATTTACAAGTTCCCCAATGGTAGAACTGTTAGACTACATAAGTTCAAAGCTAGCAGTCTAGTGCAGAACTATGGCTGCATGTGTGCATCCTCTTTCTATAACTATTATAAGCAGAATCGCGAGGAGGGCATGTAGCTAGTTTGTCTCTGAGAAAGGGGAGGCCGTAAAATCACCCCCAGAGATGGAAGCAGTCGTTGCTCAGTATTCAGACCCTTTTTAGGAGCCCAATGGTGTGGTTGAAAGGGAGGTTGTCCATGTGATAAAAGTTGTCCCTGCTAGTAAAGTACCTAGAGGATGGATCTATAGGATGTCTCCTGCGGAGTTGGATGAGCTCCGCTGCGAGCTCACAGAGAAGGGTGGATTCGGCCTAGTACCTCTCCTTATGGTGCACCAGTTCTATTCGTTCCTAAGAAGGGAGGTACACCAAGGATGTGCATTGACTATAGGGACCTCAATGCCATCACTGTTAAGAACGCGGAGGCCCTACCCCGCATTGACGACCTATTGGATAGGGTGCAGGGATGCCGGTACTTCACCAAGATAGATTTGAAGTTCGGACCAAGGATGTGCATTGACTATAGGGGCCTTAATGCCATCACCGTTTAGAACGCGAAACCCCTACCCCGAATTGACGACCCATTGGATAGAGTGCAGGGATGTCGGTACTTCACCAAGATAGATTTGAAGTTCGGACCATCAAATTGCCGTTAGACCTGAGGCTGTCTCTTATACACATCTAGATGTGTATAAGAGACAGAGTTTGGGCCATCAAATTGCCGTTAGACCTGAGGACCAACACAAAACTGCTTTCCAGACAGGGAACGGTCTGTACGAGTTTGTGGATGGGACATTCCAACACGCGATGAATAGGATTTTTCATGATTACTTAGACAAGTTTATCATCGTGTATAGAGGAGCACGCTGTGCACTTGAAAACAGTGTTAGGTCTCTTAACACAGCACCAGTACAAGGTCAATGTGGAGAAATGCGAGTTTGTCAAAAACTATAGTACTATAGCTTCCCCATTAACATATCTAACTCGCCGTGACACCCCTTGGGAGTTGACCAAAGAGTGTGAAACAAGCTTCAAGAAATTGAAGTATGCTCTGACACACTATGAAGTCCTCAAACTTCCAGATCGTGAGCAGTCCTTCGTAGTGACCACAAACGCCAGCCAATATAGCATAGGCGTGGTCCTTGCGCTAAAGGAGGGGGAAAAGTTGAGGCCCATAGACTATATGAGCAAGAAGATGCCATGCCAAAAGTCAGCGAAGACCACGTATGAGCGTGAGCTCTATGCCCTATATAGAGCGCTGGTCCATTGGAGACACTATCTCCTAGGCAGATTCTTCTACTTGAGATCTAACCATGAGACTTTGTGTTGGATCAAGACTCGACCTGTACTCTCTGATGCATTTAAAAGATGGATTCAGGTGATAGACATGTATGACTATCAGCTTGACCCAATAAAGGGAGAGTATAACAAGGTAGCCGATGCACTATCTCGAAGGGCAGATTATCTGCGCGTGCTAATAACCGAAATTGGTATATCTAATTATATACCTCAATTTTTGGTGGAAGTCTATCAAGAGGATGCAGTTATGTCAGAGATCTGTCATATGTTAGACGCGAAGGATAAAGTAACTTCTGACGAGTTCACGGTGTTTGATGGCTTGCTATTTCTTGAAAAGGGCGGGAATAAAAGACTGTGTGTCTGAGATAGAGAGTCTTTACGTAGTTTGTTTGCAGGAGAATGTCATGATGCAACTGGTCATTTCGGCTATAAGAAAACATCAGCTAACCTAGTGCAGAGATTCTGGTGGCCCTCTATGATGCAAGATGCTAAAAGGTACATTGAAACCTCCCAGGTTTGTCAACGGGACAAACCCAGGACTCGGGCTCTGCTTTGGCTTATTAAGCCCTCTATGATGCAAGATGCTAAAAGGT
>BFEA01000601.1:319904-335161 GCA_003427395.1 Chara braunii | reverse complement strand
TATGATGCAAGATGCTAAAAGGTTCATTGAAACCTCCCAGGTTTGTCAACGGGACAAACCCAGGACTCGGGCTCTGCTTTGGCTTATTAAGCCCTTGCCGATTCCTGAAGGTCCTGGTCAAAGTGTATCCATGGACTTCATGGATACTCTTGTGACCAGCAGGACTGGAAAGAGACACGTGCGGGACTTTGGTTTGCCCAATCTATTGTCAGTGGCATGGATGCCCGCTTTACAAGTGAATTGTGGCAAAACACTACCCAACAGAGGGGAACTAGACTGCAAATGACGTCAGGCAATCACCCGGAGTCAAACGGGCAGGCGGAACAAATGAACCGAGTAGTGCAGCACCTATTGAGGCATTACATCAAGTCAGGATGACTGGGACGAGAAATTGCCTCTCGCCGCCAGCCTATACAACAACGCTGTGCTCAACGCTACTGGCAAGACTCCCAACCAACTGCATCTTGGTTGGAAGCCCTGATCTGCCCTTGATTTCCTACTGCCTGAGAACCAGGCAACTGCAGCACCTTGCACCATAGAATTTGCTGTCAAGTATGAACAGTTGCTGCAGCAGGCCGTTGAACACAATAGGAAGTCTCTGGATCCTATGATTGCATCTGAGAATGAACACAGGCGGCCTTCTAACTTTCGTGTAGGGGACAAAGTCTAATGCCACAGTATTTCGGTCCTTGGGAGCTCTTAGACGTAATTGGGAATCAGATAGATGGACCTTCCTATGTGATACGCATCCCACCTCACCTCTGCACACACCAAGTCTTTCATGCCTCGAAGCTGGCACCTTCCGCAGAGACTGCACAGTTTCCCTACAGACGATCAATGCTGCCCCCAACCATGGATGGTGAAGTCGACATCGACGGAATTGTGGAGCATCGGGTGATGCTAGTACCTAAACCTCCCGGCAGAGGCCATCCTCCCAAGCCAAGGATTCCATATTGTGTCAGATTCAGACACCATATTGATCCCATTGAAGATCGGTTGTTCGCTAGAGAAGAACTTCAGCAAGCAGCACCCCATGTGATTGCAGGTTACGAAAGAGCACTCAAAGGAAAGATGCCTGCAGATTAGAAGACTTCTCAGGGGACTATCGAAGTAAAGGAGGAAGGAATGCGAGGATGTGGCTCCTCGGCAGGCCTAAGGGGCCCCTGATACAAGTGTGCCCGCCCTAAGTGAAGGCGGGCCTGGCAAATCACAAGAGGCCCAATGCTGTCAATTTTGCATTTGGGGTTTAGGCAGTTGTGTCGTGTCAGTTGGTTGAGGGAACCCAAGACCCGAGCTGCAAATATTTTTCACGGCCTTCTGGGCCTTTTCTGAAATGCAGGCCCTGGGCAAGAATCGCAGCATCATACACAGACAGTTGGAAAGGCCCAACCGAACGAGGCCCAGCAGCTGCACTAGAGGCCCAGACACTTGGGGCCTATCGGAAGCTTCTGGGCCTACTTGTGTCCTTGTCCATCCTTGTTGCCTTTTTAAAACTCAATCGAATATCCAATTTCAGTCCCGCCCCTGTAGTTTTTCCTATTTCCAGTCTCCCCCTCCCGTGAACAGAAATGCAGTATGAGAACACATTTAGTTCATGCCACAGGAATCATCATATAGAGATTGGAAATGCAATTTCAGCTCAAGCAAATGCAATCACTAGGGCCCTCGATCAGGGTAAAGGGCATGACAATTCAAGCTCATTAGCCGCTGCAGGTGCTGCCAGCATCATGTCATTTTGATGTGGAGAGATTGTGTAAAATCTCGAGATGAGTGTATTTACGATACAAGGGTTTGTTGCACTCCATCTAGAGGTGCTGAAAAAGGGAATGGAATGCTGAGCTAGAGTGTCCCTTCATATCAACATTGCTAGCAATAGCTCGCCATTCCGCTTGGCCTGTAGATGTTGGTTGGGGAGGGCCCAAAGGTGCTGGTTAGGCAATTCGTTGGTCAGTAATACTCGGTATTTATTCGTGACTCAACAATTACTGTCTTCCTGCCATAGTGCACTGTCACCGCGACTGAGTGGGGCCAGAAAGATTGCCGCATGCGTCCGTTGTGTGATCGGGGCTTACGGTAGTTATCGATTCATTTGCTATATACTATATTGGTATTTGTAGGTACTGTATTGATCATGGTCATTGATTCCTGAATACTAATTGAGCATCATAATTGTCTATAGTATCACAGCGGAGACAATATCCCTGTGTACAGCAGTCATTCGAGTATATCCTGAAACAGATTCTTGCAATTCATGTGGTTGTGGTTATGGGAAACTTCATTACCACTAAGCACCTTAGCCAAATTTGTCAAAGCTGATCTTTCAGATGCTCGTTCGGTACCACGATGTCCAACTATTTGGTATTGGTATCTCAACCGGAGTGGATATCGAGGTGAGGCGAGGATGCCCTTGGCAGTTATCTAATTTTGCAGCATTGCAGAAGCAGCCTGCAAGGCAGTCTGTAGCTATGCAGTAGTGGCCTGAAGTGGCCTTGGGAGATAAAAGGAAGACTGCGACTAGTGATTCTGGTAGTCTAGTCTACAGGCGGAAGTATTTTCTCATGGCCACTTCTTGTTTTGAGATCACTTGAGCGTTGGCAGATTTAGCCTTCAGCAAAAGGAGGATTGGGCGCCGTTGTGGTTTAGAATGCCAGTCCGTGAGAAACTAGCGTTAGTTATTCCGTCAACCTTTTGTGGACGTGCGGGGCTGTCTGTGCTCAGTTGGACCACTAATATCTTTCCCAGCCTTTCAACGCGCCGTTTATGTGCTGCATCTTTACGGGCTCAGCCGCATCCTATGGATGCCCGAGGCTGCCTATGCTCAGTTAAACCAGCACTATCTTTCCAAGCCATTTTGTCTCGATGTGGCCATTAATGCGCCACGTCTTTAGGGGCTCAGCCAACCGAAACGAAGTGGATGGAGGTGCCACCTCATTTTTTCAATCTCGCATCCACACTGGTTCCACCAAACTGGGTGCTGCAGAACTTGGCATAGGGAAAAAGAGGCTCCGAAGTAGCAGTGCTTTAAGCTCGTTCATGGTCAAATGCGTTAAGAGGTCTGCAAATGGGTCTCACGGAATGATAAGTGTTTTGGCATTCAAGGTCACCCCACGGGCTGCGGGCCCACGACCTTGCGGTATGATGACAGCCATGCACCATTTATATTCGTGTTCCCGAAGGTACTCTCTCTTTTTAGAGGGACTTGCAATATGTCAAACCCTGGTAAGGTTCTTCGCATTGCAACAAATTAAACCACATGCTCCACTGCTTGTGCGGCCCCCCGTCAATTCCTTCGAGTTTCACTCTTGCGGGCATACACTTAACGCGTGAGATCCAACACTAAACGGATCAAATCGTCCAGCACTTAGCGTCCATCGTCCAGCACTTAGCATACACGAGCTTTCGTCTCTCAGTGTCAGTATCGGCCCTGCAGAGTGCTTTCGCCTTGGGCGTTCTGTTCGATATCCACGTATTTCACCACTCCACTGGAAACTCCCTCTGCCTCTAGTGGACTCTAGAAGCACGACTATCTAGCTCATGGCAGGTATCCTGTTTCAGATCAGAAGCATGTATATTGAAGTCTGGTCTGACCATGAGACTTTAATGGATCAAGATTCAAGACGCAGCCCATGCTGTCTAACATGCTCAAGAGATGATGCAAGTCATATATACATATGATATCACCCTCTAAAACGGTTTTCACCTATAACGGTGTCAAATGCAGATCCCAGGGCTCGATCCTTGGACCTTCCCCCTTGACGTGTATAGTACCTGTTTGACCCTATGTGTTTTGAACCCTTGACCTAGCCCTGAAAGTTGTATGTTCGATTGTTGTACATAGTTCGGTCATGAGGGTTTGACCCGTAGACCTGAGCCTGTGTTGCTAAGACATCGCAACGATGTGCTGCACTCACAAAAAACTGCCAGTGATATACTGGAGGAAGGTGGGGATGACGTCAAGTCCGCATGGCCCTTATGGGTTGGGCTACACACGTGCTACAATGGCAATGGCAATAGGAAGCAATGTTCGACTGTTGTACATAGTCCAGTCACGAGGGTTTGACCCGTACACCTGAGCCTTAGCAGTTGTAGGCTTACTATAGGTCTAAGGTCAAGTCTAGGACTTCTAGAAGCTTCAGAACTGTCGCTTCGTACGTCGTAGAGGTCAGTTCGTAGGTGAGTCAGCAAGGGACAGTCCTAGTACAGTCAGCAAAGGCCAGCCCCAGTCCTACCTTGTCTAGTCAGTGGTACCCAGTCCAGGCCATTTTTTGTCTAGTCAGCAAGTACCATGTGGGACTGTGTACATCCCGGGCCCAGGGTCTAGGGGCAGACCAACGACGATTCGAAGTAGGTCAAATCAAATATGATTTGATTCATCCGGAATAGGTGTAATTACTCAAATAAAAACAGCTTCGCTGGTTGTCGACAAAAAAATATCATAATTAATTACGACTGGCGTCAATGGTTTTTTGGTGATCACGCCTAACGGCGGCTTCCTGGAAGCGGGAATTCTTTGTCAAATTAAATAAAGTGAAGCTTATGGAAACCAAATATTTTTGTTTTTTAGAAATCATAGGTGTTGGATATAAATCTAGTATAAAAAAAGAGCAGCGTCAAGTCGTTCATTCATTCTACCTGTGAGCCGTGCGGAAGCGCTGTCGGAGCGTCTTGTGTACGGAGGTCTGCAGGTGCCCGAGGAAGAAGAGGGCTAAGAGGAGGAAGATGCTGCCATAGCCGTGAGTTGGCATAGGACGAAGACGGCAGCCATAGCTGTTTAGAGATAGAGGAAGTTTGTCCGTGTGTCTGTGTGTACGTGTGGGGCATTCATGGTGATCCTTGTGTGGGTGTTTGTGCGAACATGTTGCTGGTGGATACAGTTGATCGGGTGAGAATCTTTGTCTTGTGCAGTGTGCCATAGCCATTCGAGACAAGTTTGAATCTGAACTGTGTTCCTGGCCACATTCTTATCTCTGAGATTTGTGTGGGCGCATCGCACCAGTTGAGTCGTCATCTGTTTCCTCGCATGCTGAAGCGAGTTGAGTCGAGTCTGATTGCACCTCAAGCACATCAATGGTAGTTCAGTGTGGTAGTTGATGCATTGTCTAGTGACCGAATTCGAACTTGCCAAGACTACGTCAACAGTTGGGAGACTGCTTTCAGACAGAGCATTAGACACTTCACAGCACAACATGGAAAGGTGTGTGAGGAGTTCAAGATAGTTGACGGATTGCCAGTGCTGAGGAAGGCTGGGAAAGAACGATTATGTGTACAGAGTATAGAGTCTTTGCAAGGTTTGTTTCCCAGGGCTCGATCCCCAATCCTCACCTTACCTGTGTACAAACCTGTGTCGACCCTGAGAGTTGAACCCGTGACCTGGGTGTGTTTGCAGAAGTGGTAGTCAGTCGTAGGGTCTGTAGGTGTAGGGGTTCGATCTGTAGATCTGTCGAGTAGAAGTCTTAGGGAGCTCTAGAAGTCGTAGTTGTAGAACTTCCGAAGGGTCAAGGTCGTAGCTGCTACAGTCCTGAAAGGCCAAGGTCGTAGCTGCTACAGTCTTCGAAAGGCCCCAGACTTCTGGAAGGTCCTAGTAGTGGCCTTTCGAAGTTGCTCACGTTTAGGCTGAGGCAAGTGGGCAAGTGGTGGAGTCTACCCGTGCTGAGTCAGCAGTCCTAGTCCAGTCAAGCAAGTACCGCATGGGACTGTGTGCACCACAGGCATGGGAAAAGGGCAGACCAACGAGACACAGAAGTATAAATCAAGAGGCAACGCCCAGCCATTCATTCATTCCTGCGTAAGCCATGCGGAAGCGCTGCTACAACGACTTGTGCGAGGTGGTCTGCGGTGAGCCCGAAGACGAAGTGGGTGAGAAGGAGCTTAGCCATAGCGATAGGTTAGCAGCGGCCGCTGTAGGTGGAGTGTAGCGTGTGTGTGTGTATGGGTGTACAAAGTATCGCGTGTGGGATATCCTGTGTGTGCGAACAGAGAGTTGTGTGGGCGCTTTGTCGCCATAGCCATTGAAGTGAACTTGTACCTGAACTACGGTCTTGGCTACCATATCTCCGAGTTTCGAGTGGGTGGTTGTCGCCAGTTTGCTGCGCACCTGTTTGCATTCATGTGAGGTGGGAAAGATGGCGAGTCTGATTGCATCGATATCGGAGTTGGTACCCGTTATTCCACGCACGTCCATCGTGTGCCGCAGGGAGAGCTACGCGCCATAGCCCAAGTCGCCATCGGAGAAGAAGTCCGCCATAGCGGATCCGGAGGTTGAAGAAGCCACCGCGTGCACCTGCAAAGAAGACCACGACGAAGAAAAAGAGAAAGAAAGAGGGGGAGATCGTTGTGTAGTCCAGCGACGAGGAAGGAGGCGGCCATAGCCGCGGAGCTCGTACACAGAGTGACGAAGAGGTCAGTGAAGCGGAGGAAGTTACCGAGGAGGAAAGTGAAGCGGAGGAAGGTGAAGGGAGAGGCGAACCAAAAAAAAAAAAAAAGAGACAAGAGTAGACAGCCGGGGTGAAGGAGAAAGAGGCGAGGAAAGAGGAAGGAAGGAGAAGGGTGGCGAGGAAGGAGAAGACGGCAGCCATAGCTGATCGGAAGGGTTGACCGGGGGCGTTGACCGGAGTTGACTGGGGATTGACTGCAGCGTTGACCAAGCGTTGACCCAGGTGTTGACCAAGATAGTTGACCACGATTTTGACCAAGCTGGAACGGGTGTAATCTCGCCAAGCCTTCAGCCTATCCCCTCGCCCTATGGATGTGCACGCGCCCTGTGGTACTTGATGAGTCAAGTCTGTCTGTCTCTTCTTTCTGCATTGAGTCTCTTCTATCCAGGTGATAGGAACTAAGTGGATGAAGGATAAGGCCTTGTTGAGCAAACCCATTGGGGCTGAGTAGGACTAAAGACTGTGTCTGACGACTCGACTGTCCTGGAGGACACGAACCCTCCCAGGGACCGGTACTGACCGGCGGGCTGCTCCGTGTGGCAGGGTAGGCCCAAAATCCGATGTGGGCTGCACAACAGGCCGTCTAAGTCGTGAGAGGACCTGCTGATAGCGTCGTCCTGTCTGCGACGTTAAATAATTCCTGAGGAGTTATGGGGGATCTCCTTAAATGCCTCCTGATCAGCAACAGGTCATGTAGTGACAGCCTTAAAGGAGGTCTAGGCTAGAGACCCTAGTTGGCAGGATCCTGTCCGGAATGTAAGTCCTTAGATTGAGTCAGTAGGTCGTGTCAGTCAGGGGGTAGTGGTGAGGAGTGGAACCGTTGTTCGGTTGTGCACCAGACACCATGGTTGACACCCATAGTGGGAAGAGTACTGGCCCCTATACCCAAGCTCAAGAGGAGCAAGCCCCCGCTACACTGAGAGAGAGAAGGGAGAAGGAGCTCCTCAAGCAATCGAAGTTGAAGGCGATAGCGGAGGAGCAGGCGGCGAAGAAGAAGAAGTTAGAAGAAGAGATGATGAGATTTCAGAAGGAGAAGATGTTGAAGTTACAACAGGAGGAGGAAGAGAAGAGGAAGGCTGCCGAAGAAGAAGCGACAGCAGAGGAGGAGGAAATCGAAGAAGAACCCCTCCAAAGGAGACGCATGGAAGAACGGGGGGAAAGCAGTGGCAAGGAGGGGGAAGACGCATGGCTGGAGAAGAAAATTAGTGAGTGGGTAGCTAACTTATCGTTGGGAGAGGATGAGGAGGCATTGTTGTACGTGCCGCAGGAGGAGAGAAGCATTTGCCAGGGAATTGGAAGCGATGGAGGACCCCCTGGAACGCCAAACGGCAGAAGATGAAAAAAAGTTGAAGTGGAAGTTGCGTATGATGAGGGAGAAAAAGAGGAGGAGGGAGGAAGCCAACCGGATGGCTAGAGAGGTGGAGAGAGTACAGGCGTGCAGACGAGGTACAGGCACAAGCAGAGACCCTCGCAAAGTTGGACAAAATTTTGGGGTACTTGGAGGTAATGAGCGAGGCCTGGCTATCAGGCTAACAAGGGTGAAGATGTGACCCTTCATGCCATCCAGTCTGGATTCAGAGAGTTTGTGCGCGACGTGGTGACCCACGTCGGGACCGAAGTTAAGAGATTAAAGGAAAGCGCTAAGAAGTTTTGCGCAGGCGCCATTGAAGGCGCCAAAGTGGTGGCCACAGTAGAGGCCACGTCGCGTCCCCGCAAAGAGCCTGTAAAGCTCAAATTTCCGGACGCATATAGCGGGAAAAAGGACGATAGTTTGATAATTGGGAGGCTAGCATAAATACATGTGTACTTGCAGCATATCGCTTCCGAGGAACAAGTCCTCGAAGCCTTCCATGCATTGAAGGACGAGCCGGCCAGCTTCGCCAGGTCCCTTGCGCGCGCTGCTGATTGTGAGCATAATATGATTGCATATTCTAGGCTCACCCCTCTCTCTAACTCCTGCGTGAGAGATTCGCTGACGCCACAAGGGGCATCAGGGCCTCTGACAAACTCCAAACCATGCACTTGCGGTAGTGGAGTAGTGCACGAAGCTGTCATGGACGACTTGGTAGCCGTCCCAAACCACGGGGTCATTGAGACCCAGTTGGTCCAATTGTTCTATCATGCCTTGCCAGAGCCCTTGCGAGGGCACTTCTTTGACAAGACCCAACATGCCAACATTACGTATGACGCGCTAAGTAGAGAAGTGGTCCTGTTTGAGGCGAGGTCCATGCCAGTTTCCACTTTCTGGCATAAGGACTTGGATAAGGGCAAAAAGTGGAAGGGTCGTACCATCCCTGGCCAAGTTAGGGCTAAGGATCATTTGTTCCTTACTTCAGACGAAGGTGGTACAAACGAAGTCCCCTACAGTCAGATTGACTGGGGGTTCGAGGAGGACAGTAGTGTAGGCCAGGGGAGGACCTATGCTGCTGTCGCGGCTGGAGGGAGGCCGCAAAGTGGAGGAGGAGGCCAGGGCCAAAGGGGCCAGGCCATGGGTGGTCGAGGTCCGGGTGCACAGGGGGTTGGCTGTCAAGGGAACCGTCAAGTGGGAGGTAGGGGTCAAGGTCCCCCGCTGAATCGCTCAGGCCCCAGTCGGTCGCTGCAGCGCAGAGGTGGAAGGTCACCTCAAAGGCAAGGAGGTTGGCACCCAGGTTGGCCACAAGGCCGACCTTGGGAAGATCTGGGTCTGGATCAGAAAGTGTGGCAACAACGTATGGAGCACGGGCAGTGCATTTATTGTGGTGACCTTGCCCCGATGGGCTGCCCAGGAGTCAAAAGGCAGCCGCCGGTAGGGGTTGCAACTGCCCCTACTACGAGGCCATGTGGGGACGCGAGCGCGCGCGTACAGGGAACTCCCACACCACATGCGCCTTCGGCAGAGGTTGCTGGCCCGTGCCTAGTTAGCTGTCCAAAGACTGCTTGTGTTAGCATCTCTCTAGGCACTTCCCTCACAGGCGTGGCAGGAGAGTTGAAGGAGAGAATGCCTGCCTGGGCCAAAATGAAGAAGGATAGTAAAGGACAACTAGTCTTAGTGGATGTAGAGGTCTTTAGAAGTAGAGTAGGGGCCCTTAGAGATTCAGGGGCTACCCGCAATTATATTAGCAATAAAGCACTGAAGAAGCTAAGGCTAGGGTTAAAAGTCCAGAAGTTGGAAGACCCCATAGTGTCCTCGCAGACAACCGCACTAAGCGTGTTGAGGACTCCGTAGAGGGAGTCCAGGCGTATTTCGTCCTAGAGAAAGATGGGAAGGTGGAGAAAGTTTTCCATTCCCTGACTCTCCTCGTACAGGATGACCTTCCTTTTGATATAGTCCTAGGCATGGACTGGGGAGAGGCAACAGGGGCCACACTTCATTTGAGAGAGCATGGGAGGTTAAGACTGCCCGCCTGTTTCATGTGTCTGGAGTAGATAATTCCGTGGCACATTGCTGTCTCAGTGCTCCCGCGTTCGCGCGCTTAGTGAGAAGGAGCAGTTAGAGGATCAGGTCTCCGTAGCATATGTCAGACCTGTTACTGAGCCTGAGGAAGAGGATAGTGCGATGGGTCCAGCCATTGCCAAGCTACTGGAAGAGTTTAAAGATTTGACAGAGCCGCCACAGTTGTAGTGCCGCGGCCAATCCAACCTCGTATTGAGATAGAGCCTGGCAGCAGGACTCCTAAGGGAGCAGTCTACAGGATGTCCCCAAGGGAGTTAGAGGAGCTGCATAAGCAGTTAGACGAGCTCCTCGAAAAGGGTTGGATTAGGCCCAGTTCATCTCCTTTTGGAGCAACCGTTTTGTTCGTCCCCAAGAAGGAAGGAGAATTGCGTATGTGTATAGACTATAGGGGTCTGAATGCGATCACGGTAAAGAACGTTGAGCCTCTGCCCAGGATAGACGATCTCTTAGATCGGGTGCAGGGTTGCAAATATTTTTCAAAGATCGATTTAAAGTCCGGATATCATCAGATAGAGGTCCATCCTGATGACCAGTACAACACTGCATTCCGGACTAGGTATGGGCACTACGAGTTCATAGTGATGCCTTTTGGACTGACCAATGCGCCAACTACATTTCAGCGATGTTGGAATGATTTGTTTAGGCTGTGGTTAGATAGATTTGTCGTAGTGTATTTAGACGACATCTTAGTGTTCAGTAGAACCCTCCAAGAGCACCAAGGTCATTTGAGGCAGATCTTGAAGAAAATGAGAGAGGCTAACTTCAAGATCAACGCGAAGAAGTGCGAGTGGGCCAAGACACAAGTTTTATACTTGGGCCACGTGTTAGACGGAGATGGCATTAAGCCTGAGGATAGCAAGATAGCGGCGATTAGCGATTGGCCGATGCCCCGCACACTGATTGAGTTGCGGTCATTCCTCGGCCTTACTATAGGAAGTTCGTGAGGAACTTCTCGACTACCGCCGCTCCCCTTCGCAGGTTGCTCAAGAAAGAGTCAATCTGGCAGTGGGATAAAGACTGTACGTCTGCGCTAAAGAAGTTAAAGCGCGCATTAATAGAGTACCCTGTCCTCAAGGTAGCAGATCCGTCTTTGCCATTCGTCGTCACCACGGGCGCGAGTCGGTATGGTATAGGCGCTGTGTTATAGCAGGACGACGGCAATGGCTACAGACCCGTAGAGTTCATGTCAGCGAGGATGCCCTCAGAGAAGGTAGCCACCTCGACGTACGAGAGAAAACTCTATGCTCTCAGGCAAGCCTTAGAGCATTGGAAGCATGGGAGGCACTTCTATGTGTATTCAGACCACGAGACACTTAGGTGGCTGAAGACACAGGCCAAAATGACACCTAAGTTGACTAGGTGGGCCGCAGAGATAGACCAGTACGACTTTGAGCGCAAGCCTGTTAAAGGCAAGTATAATGTTGTTGTGGATGCTCTAAGTAGGAGATCAAACTACTTTGGAGCTATAGTTCACTATCTGCAGGAGAAAGTTAGACAGGCGTATGTGCAGGACCCTATTTATAGTGACCTGTTTAGAGTCAAGGAGGCCCCTATTTAGACAGGCGTATGTGCAGGACCCTATTTAGAGTCAAGGAGGCTCCAGAGACCGAACCAGACTACCGCACTACAGAGGGACTGTTGTTTGAGAAGACTAATGTAGTAGACCGCCTGTGCGTTCCCAACAGTGAGGAGATCCGCGGTTTGATCTTAGGGGAATGCCACAACACAGAGGGACATTTTGGTTGGCAAAAGACTTTAGCCAACCTCATGTATGCGTATACCTGGCCAGGAATGAAGAACGACTGCATAGAGTATGTCCGCAGTTGTAAAGTTTGCCAAAGAAATAAGACCACTACCCGTGCCCCTCTAGGTCTTCTTAGACCCTTGCCTATTCCTGATCAGCCAGGAGATTCAGTGTCCATTGACTTTATGGACACCGGCGTCAAGAGTAGGCATGACAAGAGCCAAGTCATGGTTATAGTCAATAGATTTAGCAAGTATGCATTTTTTGTTCCTTTGCCTACAGAGGCACGCACCGAGATAGTAATTCAGAAGTTTTTTGATTTTTGGGTTAGTGAGCATGGCGTCCCATTGTCTATTGTTAGTGATAGAGATACTCGCTTCACGAGTGAGAACTGGTAGGAACTAATGAGAGTCTATGGGTCAAAGTTCTTGATGTCATCTGGCTGTCATCCAGAGACTAACGATCAAATGAACGAGATCCTGCAGCAAGTTCTGCGTATTTACATTAGACCAGATCAAGTCAATTGGGACGAGATGTTGCCCAAGGTAGCCAGTGCGTACAATAACAACGTGCACTTGTCCACCTGTCGCACCCCAATGAGTTGCACAAGTCCTTTGTACCGCGTAGACCATTTGAAGGACTTAACCGGGATCAGATTCACAGGCTACCGCCCGGTACCAGGGAGTTTGCGATACAACACGAGAAAGAGCTAGCTACTATTGTTGAGAACCTCAGGAAGCCCCAACACCGGATGATAGAACAGGCTAATAAGCACCGTCGCCCGTCACAATTCCAAGTAGGCCACTTAGTGTGGGTCAAGTCCAAAGAGTTTGCTCCCAAGGAAAACATCTCGCAGAAGTTACTGCCTGCGTATCGAGGACCGTGGCCAGTTCTAGAAGCTAAGGGCGGAGAGGATGGGCCGTCCTACACAGTAGGGATCCCAACACACCTCCACACCTATCCTGTATATCATGCATCAAAGTTGTTGCCGTGTGTCACAAGTGAGCAGTTTCCATCTAGAAGGTCCATGATCCCTCCAAACATGGATGGAATGTACTACATTGACGGCATCGTTGGTGAAGATGTGTTTAGAACAGGAGGTAGAGGTCGTCCACAGAAACAATATAAGGTCCGATTTGCTTATCAAGAGCTAGAGGACGACCGCTGGTCCACTAGAACGGAACTTCTAGAAACAGCTCCCGACATAGTTAGAGGTCCTGCCTTGGACTGAGGTTTTCTTGGAGGACCTCGACTTTGGCCGGCGGGAGTGAAACGGTTTTCACCTATTAGCCGTAGTGAATGCAGATCCCAAGGCTCGATCCCCAATCCTCACCTTACTTGTGTCGACCCTGAGAGTTGAACCTGTGACCTGGGTGTGTTTGCAGAAGTGGTAGTTGGTCGTAGGGTCTGTAGGTGTAGGGGTTCGATCTGTAGATTTGTCGAGTAGAAGTCTTAGGGAGTTCTAGAAGTCGTAGCTGTAGAACTTCCGAAGGGTCAAGGTCGTAGCCGCTACAGTCCTGAAAGGTCAAGGTCGTAGCTGCTACAATCTTCGAAAGGGCATGTGGTGGAGTCTACCCGTGCTGAGTCAGCAGTCCCAGTCCCAGTCAGTCCTAGTCCAGTCAAGCAAGTACCGCATGGGACTGTGTGCACCACGGGCATGGGAAAAGGGCAGACCAACGAGATAGAGAAGTATAAACCAAGAGGCAGTGCCCAGCCATTCATTCATTCCTGCGTAAGCCATGCGGAACAGGTGGTCTGCAGTGAGCCCGAAGACGAAGTGGGCGAGAAGGAGCTTAGCCATAGCGATAGGTTAGCAGCGGCCATAGCCGCCATAGCTGTAGGTGGAGTGTAGCGTGTGTGTGTGTATGGGTGTACAGAGTATCGCGTGGGGGATATCCAGGGTGATCCTGTGTGTCTGAACAGAGATCTGTGTGGGCGCTGTGTCGCCATAGCCATTGAAGTGAACTTGTACCTGAACTACGTTCGTGGCTACCATATCTCTGAGTTTCGGGTGGGCGGTTGTCGCCAGTTTGCTGCGCACCTGTTTGCATGCATGTGAGGTGTGGAAGATAGCGAGTCTGATTGCAATGCCACTGGTCATTTTGGATTCAAGAAGACCTATGCTACCTGTTGCAGCGTTGGTGGCCGAACATCATAGAGGATGTGAAGAAGTGTGTTGAGACATGCCAGGATTGTTGCAGAAACAAACAGAGGACTCAGCCACTTGTAGGCTTACTGAAGCCTGTACCTATTTCCACTCGACCAGGAGAGTCTCTGACCAGGGACTTCACGGGCACTCTCGTGATCAGCAGCAAGGGGAATAGACATGTTTTTTTTGTTATAGTGGACAGATTTCGAACAATGCATGGCTTATACCTCTACCTGCAACAGTGAAAACTGAACTGGTTACTTCGAAGCTTTCTGATCACTGGGTGAAAGATTTTGGATTGCCAGAATCCGTAGTAATTGACAGAGATTGTGTGTTTCACTAGTGAACTATGGCAGCAGACAGCACAGCAAATGGGATGTGAATTGCAGACGACTTATGCAAGGAAAATGAGCAATAGCGAAGCACAGAATTCCAGATTGCAAATCACAATGAAAGCAAGATAGTTGAGACTGTCCAGAAAGCAGAAATGCACTGATGAAACACCGAAAGAGAACCAAAGCATTGAACTCATGCAGATGAGACACCAAAGGAGAAGCAAGAAGCATCAAACTATGCTTTCAATTGTCAATGAAAGCATAGTCTCGCCACCACCAACAATACAATCGAAGCTGCGCCTCCTACTTGGCGCCCAGCGCCCAGACTACGATCACACAGCACTTCTACCAGCCTATAAATGATTAAACAACCAGTTGACGTCAGCAGCAGCAACCGAAGTACTTGCAGATGTCGACCATGCAGACACCCGCCGAGACCACCTCCGTGCCCTCACATCCTCTCCCTACTCTCGCCCTCTGATGCTCACCCTCACCACCCTCGTGCCTTCACTACCCGAAGACCACCACTGTACCACTCTGCCAGCTACCTAGCCCCAGGCCCGGCTATGGCTGTCTGGGCTATGGCGCTGCTTCTTTGCAGCACCCAGCTCTCTTCCACGCCCGCACATTATTCTTGCACCTAACGCACAGCAAGCAGGCGTGAGCACATGCGCCAGCAGCAGTGCTGCTTGCACCACCAAGTGCCCGAATGCCTTCACGGCCAGGCTGCTTTTCCTATATAGAGAGCAGCTGGGCTCTCCTCTCCTGGGCTGGGGCGCGCGCGTTTCCAGTAGCTTCCAATTCTTCCAAAGTGTCTTCACCCAGGCCCGCAGTTAAGGCACTGTACATCAAACCCAGCAAGATTGATTGGGATGATAAATTACCACTAGTAGCCTGTACAATAAATGCTGTGCATTCTCCTACCATGGATGCGCAATCAGCTGCATTTAGGATGGGAGCCTAGGACTCCGTTAGATTTTCTGTTCCCTGAGCAAAGCAGCATCTGGTAGCTTTGAATACGGCCTACAGTATGAGGCCTTGCTGCAAGAGACTGTGGAGCAGATTAAGAAAGCTCAGATTGCTATGATAGCATCTGAGAACAAACATCGACGGCAGTCAACACTTCAGATTGGGGATATAACTTGGGTCAAGTGTTCAGAGT
>BFEA01000601.1:305631-316806 GCA_003427395.1 Chara braunii | reverse complement strand
CCCCCGACATCGGGGAACCCCGCCACCCCCGCGCCCCCACTGATCTTCGCTCCCCAAACCCCACCAGCCACCCCTGGCCGCGCACCAGATCCCCGCACCCGCACACCGATCTCCGCACCCGACAATCGGCACCACCCCCGCCACCCGACATAGAGAGAGAGAGAGAGAGAGAGAGAGAGAGAGAGAGAGGAAGGGAGAGAGAGACCCCCGTAGCCCAACCCTGCACCCCCGCCCCTGACCCCGGACCCCCGCAACCCCGACCCCCGCTGCCACCCTCTCCCCCGCACTTCGACTTTTGGCCCCAGCACCCCCGTTCCCGCACCAGCAACCTCCACCCCCGCATGAAGGGCCACGCTGGTCTCGGCAGGGGAGGGTCTATCCCTGGGGAAGGTTCCCGAGAGGCCATTTTTTTGCAAAATGCAGAAAATGCCTGCGGGTAGGCGGCATCTCTGCCCAACCCCCCCTTTTTTTCTTCTTTTCTTTTCAAATTTGTTTTCTTTGGGGGGATTCGGATCCGGGGACAAAAAGGCATGGCAATGTTAGGCTGGGGTTGGCTCTGAATGATTAGACTGCAGCTGCGAATTTGATACCATTTTGAGACAGACTGGGGCTCGTCGTGCTTGAGAAGTCACCTTTGACATAGCTGTTCAACTGCCTCCACCAGTAATGTTGCCCTGTTTTCTTATAGAATAGTGTTTTTGGTTTTGTGTTTGTAACAGGAAGTCGTGTTGTAGCTCTTGGAAGGAAGGTAGAAGGTGGTCTGGGCCCTGATGTAGAGAGAGAATGTTGAACAAACTTGCTGTCCTCGGTTAAATCTCTCAGAAGGTATAAAGGTTGTGTGCGCTCTGATGAGTCTGATTGACACTGTCGTAAGGCAGTGTTGTGGTAGCCGTTGTTCAGTAATGGGTGGAAGCTTTGAATGTTGGAATCTAATTCACTCGTGTATACACATCTGCAGTGGTGTGTGCTATAAGCTCTGTCTTTATAGAAGTGAAACTCTCTTGTGTGACAAGGGAGAGAAACGTTCATCCATAGAATTGAATATGGTCAGGCAGCAGCGGATCTATCCCTTGCTGTCTCCTCTCATAGCAAATGTGTTGTTCTCTGCTGCTAACTCACCTTCTGAGTTGTAGTTCTTTTTGCTCCAGTGCTGGTCCCCGGATGGCTCGGGAACGTTTCCGCCAACCGAGAGCCTCCTGGTTGGACCGGCCGGTGGACCGGGCTCCCATCACTGATGTAGTCAAGGGGGATGTGTTGCCGCAACGCACGGACGTATTGGACAAAGTGGTCGATCGGGTCGTTATGTCGAAGACGGCAGAGTTGCTCAAAGTAGTCATCGACCGTCTTTTGTGGTGGGAATGTGCAGGTGATGAGATTTGCCCACTGAAGGAAGGAATGGGGTTCCTCGTTTGCGTGTTGGCGGTTAGCTCGTTCGGTTTACCACCAACAAGCGGCGCCTTCTTGTAGCCTGGTGCTGGCAATAGGGAGCCAGTGTGTGACAGGGACGTTGTGGAAGGAGAAGGCATCATATAGTTTGCTGAGAAAGACGAAGACGTCCTCGTGGGGAAGGTCGGTGAAGGGGGGGATGTCCGTTGACCAGAAGGATGGGGGAATGTTACCCGTTAAGGGTGTTGTGGTGGCGAGGGTGTTGAAATCAAGTTTGGGAAGGAGGATGGTACCCGGGTGAAGTCGGTAGTGGGATTGGTCGGGAGGAGTGTGGACGGAGGAAGTGTTGGGATGAGGAGCAGGGCTTGAGGTGTGGGGGTGATCTGGTATGAGTGGAAGTGATATTGGATGCAGTCATGAGTGGTTTTGACTGGGAGGGAATGGTTGATGACTGTGTGACAGCGAGGGTTGTCGTCTTGGTGACCAAGGTGGAGGTAGTGGTGGATGAAGGCAGAGGTGTGGATGATATGCTAGCGGAGAGGGGGGTGGATGTGGAGGACGGGGTGATTGGTGTAGACGTGGAGGCAGAGGATGGGGGAAGGGTGGTCGCACCCGAGGTGAGGTGGGGGGGGGTGTGGTGGTGACGACCTGGATGGTGGGGGTGTGACTTCCAATGGCGGTCACACGAGCAGAGATGGTGGAAACGGACGTTTTGATGCCGTCCATGGATGACTGGAGAGATGTCATCATGCGGAAAGGAGCCGCGAGGTCGATGGTGACATCGGGTGCTGGTGTTTGCTCGCCTGCGAGGTTGCGGGCGATGCTGTAGAAGGAGTCGGAGTGGATGCCGCATATATCAATGCTGGATGATTGGGCCATGGTGGGGGAGTAAGCAGTGGTAGCTGCAGCTGGGGAGTTAGCAGCAGATGAGGTGGAGGCGGCGGCAACAGCGGCGGCGTTGGTGGCTGCGAGTTGAGAGTTCTTGGTTGAGCGTGGCATCCCGGGGGGGGGGGGGGGGGGGGGGGGGGGGTTTCCTATTTACTAGAATCAAGTGATTTAGCAATGAAGGTAGAAAAACATCGCAGAGCAAGAATTAATTTTGAGTAAATTAATTTGAAGTTATTCAAAATTAATTCATGATTGTACTTTTCAAGAAAATACGAAAGCGGATTTTTCATGAATTTCCAAATGAAGAAAAAAATAATTAATTTCGGGAAAAATAAATTTTGACCTAGGCTACCAGCCGGGCCGCCCGGGTCACCCTCTTTTCTCGTGCAGCTCGGTCGTACAAGGACTGGGGAAGGTCCCAGCCAAAAAAAAAAAAAAAAAATCCAAAAAATCCGAAAAAAAAGGATGTCATGCGAAAAAATAAACTGAACAACTTTTGCCCGAGGGTCGCATCGAAATTATTTACCACATCGAAATTCTTTACCAAATTTACGTTAAAAGTTTAATTAAAAACTAATTTAATTTTTTTATTTTTTTATTTCATTTTGGCCCGCCCGGGCAAGTGGACCTGGGCCACTCAGGTAGCCTAGATTTTGACAAAATTTATTCGTATTTTCGTTCGGGGCAGAATTTTATAATTTTGAAAAGGGGTGATTAGTTTCGAGTAAAAGAGATAAAAGAGATTAATTCAGTCGTGAATTAATCAAGTTTAGTCGAAATTAATTAAGGATTTCAGGGAAAAAAAAAGGAAGTACTTAAAAAGAGAATTTTGAAAAAGAATTGAAAAAAAGAATTTTTGAATTGTAAGAAAAATTGTAAAAATTAAATTTTGAATTAAAATATATGTGACGATTGAGCCCTCAACGGGGCCTTGCCGACATGCATATGTTCTGGGCATAGGCCCTCAGCAAGCCTCGTGCCCGCCCTAAGTGAAGGCGGGCCAGAATATCCACGAGAGACCTTCATTCAGCATTTCACAAAGTGGGTGTCAGACAGTTGCCGCACGCCAGTTGGTTGGAGTGCATCGTGATCCTCAGATTCCTGCAAAGGCAGTTGAGCCCAGGGCCTCGGTTGGTTGAGCCCTGGGCGGCAGTCTCGGAGGCCGACACATCGCACATTGGTCCCTGGCCTCAGAAAAGCAGTATTTCGTCGTCGAGGCCGAGGAAACCAATGGGAAACCGGTACAGGGCCTGAATCAATACAACGACCCTAGCATAAGGGGCGCAACTGTATTACCTGGGCCCCATTTGCATTGGGCCTGGGTACAGGTATAGGGGCCCACGCGCAGGCTCAAGGCAGACCACCCACACGCAACACTGGCATAGAGGTAGAACAGGCGAGTGGGCAGGGATCTTGGCCATTGCGAGCAAAGCCGACACGCTGCTGCATTGCGAGTGCAGGTGCTGCGGTGCGCTAGGCTGAGTGAAGGCAGGCTGGCGCTAAGCGGTAGGGCGCAGCCTGGGTGCAGAGCGCTGGCAGGCATAGCCAGGCTGCATGAGGGTGCTGGAGGAGGTGAGGGTGAAGGTGGTTCTTCAGAAGGTGAAGGGCGCTGTGTGGGAGAACAAGGGAGAGTGAGGGAAGAGAGAGAGACGTACTTGGTGGAGAGGAGGTCGGCATTGGTGTTGACGTCATCACTCGCTGGTCGTCAAGTAGTCTGGTTGCTTCCGTGTTGTAGTGTTAGGTTTAGGCTGTAGAGTTGATAGGCCGCCTGGCGCCATTCAAGAGAGAGAGCTACTTCGGGTAGAGAGGTGTGGGCCGGAAGGCTACTACGGCTTGGGATGCGGTGGCGACGACAGAATGTATGTTTGGTGATGAGAGCATGCTGATGTGGCATTTGGCTGAGGTGGCACTGCATTACTTTGTGGGTGGTACCGAGGCTACGACCGGTCATCAAATGCACATTCGGCTCAATTGGTGAGAAATTTGTGGTTGGGGGCAGCTATCTCCAGGTACATTGTTCCCTTACCTTATCTACCCCCTCAATCTCTTCTTACCGCGAGGAAGTGAGTCCAACTTGAGAGTCCTCTCTTTTGGTGAGGTGTCGTGAGTGCTCTACGTTGAGAGGCGACAATCTTCTCGGTGGCGCATTTGGAAGGAGAAAGGGCGGTGCCTCTGAAGGGCCCTGGTCGAAGCACGTGGGTCACGATCAACATGCCAACCGAATGGGATTAGTACACACATGCGATGGCTGCTTTGTCCATGAGGGCACTTTTGTTGCGCTGATAGAGGGGTGTGCGGACTGAACAGGCTTATGCAGACGCTCCTATACCGTCTGTAAACATTTCTGGATGGGGTTCCGATCTGTCCACTGGCTAATATCGTCGTCCTGATTGCGACGTTAAATAATTCCTGAGCGACCTTGGGGGCAGTCCTTAAATAAGCCTCTTGATCAGCCAGATGAGTCGGATGTAGGCTAGTTGCACGCGAGGATAAATAACGGGCAAGCCTGGTCATAAGCATTCACCTAGGGCACAGGGGTGGGCCGATATTGCACACCTATGACATTGCTGCTTGTTGATGCTCATCGGTATGTTGGATTGAGGGGAGGGTAGGTTCCAATTGGTGCTCAACTGTAAACACAACCATATCCATTGTTCATACATCTACAATGTAGTTTAGTTTTATTATTGATTAGTTGGTTGACAGACTGCTAATACCTCACATACAGCTTAGTTTAGGACTGTTGTATACTACCATAGCCAGTTCTATGCAAAGCTTCTGTAAGTGAACTAATCTTGATATAACTAAACTATGTTTACAGTCTTTGTGAATGTTGTAAGGCTGCCACTTGATCGGTTAAATAGGGGACCTGCCAAACACATTTATTTTTAGAAAATTAGGTGCCGGTCAGACACATGCTGTGGTAGGACTCCAGCAGGGAGTTGCAGTGCATATAGTGTTTGCCTAACTGATGAGTGGGTCAGATGCGGATGAGGGTACAATCGACGATGCGAGGCTGACACGTTCGAGATCACTTAGGGTCCTGTACATGTATCAGGCCCTACGGCCGGAGGACGAAAGACGACTTCGTGCCGAAGTTAGAGCATGTGCTTACGCAGCAGCGAGGGAAACAGCACTAGCTGCAAGTCAGGCGTTGGCAGCAGCAAACGCAGCAGTTAGGGCAGTAGCAGCAGCTAGAGCAGCAGCAATGGCTACCGCGGCAGCATCCTCTGCTGCAACCTCGCCTGGGACCCAGTTGGGGATGCCCCCGGGGCCCACGGGTACTTCTGGATCTGTAGGTTATAGTTAGTCCACAAGTCAAATGGCGGGCTCGCAGTTCAGTCCGTTGACCCCACGCGGCAGAGAGCTACTAGAGCTCCAACAAGTCGAAAGGATCCACGCTCGGTTAGAGAGGGAACTGAAGCAAGCTACTGATAAAGAAAAAGAGATCAAAAATAGAACAGCTAGGCTTGATACGTTAGAGGCAGACAAAGGTGCATTAGAGGGTTTGGATGAGTCAGCCATGTCTGACCAAATGAAAGTGTTGAAGGCCAGCGTACTGTCGCTGCATGCGCACGTGGACAGTAGCCTGGATTTCATGCAGAACTCCTTGGACCAAATCTTGGACCTTTTGCAACTACTAGAGCTCCA
The DNA here is from genome assembly GCA_003427395.1 of Chara braunii. Taxonomy (NCBI): domain Eukaryota; kingdom Viridiplantae; phylum Streptophyta; class Charophyceae; order Charales; family Characeae; genus Chara; species Chara braunii. The sequence continues at coordinate 310,881 of BFEA01000601.1, read as the reverse complement.
ACAAGTCGAAAGGATCCACGCTCAGTTAGAGAGGGAACTGAAGCAAGCTACCGATAAAGAAAAAGAGAGAAAAAATAGAACAACTAGGCTTGATACGGTAGAGGCAGACAAAGCTGTATTAGAGGGTTTGGATGAGTCATCCATGTCTGACCAAATGAAGGTGTTGAAGGCCAGCATACTATTGTTGCATGCGAACGTGGACAGTAGGCTGGATTTCATGCAGAACTCCTTGGACCAAATCTTGGACCTTTTGCAAAGGCCAGGATTACGGCCAGCAGCACAGTCGCCGTTGCCGTTAACGGCGATGTCAGGCCCCTTCCCGGTACAAGCTGGCACACAGCCAAGTGGAACGTCTGCAGCAGCCGCACAGACTGTTGCTTCTTCTTCTTTTGGTCCAGCGGTGATAGCTACACAATCACCGCAACAACTTGTTCCACCACAGGGACAGCCGCAAGGTCAATGGTACCCAAAGACCCCAATGAAACCGCCCCTTGCCTTCTCCGGTGAGAAGAAGGACGAGGAACTCGACACTTGGTTGAGAACGGTTCCAATGTGGGTAAGGGCAAAGAGGACGTTGCAGGAGGAGGTGACTACTGCTGCATCTTACCTTGAGGGTAAGGCAGCCAAATGGCTGGATGGGATAGTAGCGAAGGTGGGGTTCGGACGACGCATGGCAGATTGGGGTAAGGCCCTCACTTTAGAAGAGTTCTTGGTTATGGTAGAAGCTCGATGGCATAATCCGCAGCAGGCACAAATTGCCACTGACGCGATGTTGAGACTGGACCAGCGAAAGTACAAGTCAATCAGAGAGGTAATGTCTACCGTAGAGAACCTCATCGTTGTTCCCGGTATACGCTACGATGACCAGGTCTTATTGACCATGTTCTTGAGATGTCTGCCCGAGAATCTCAGGACCTTACTGGCCAGCGAGGCACGCCTCGCGTATCATTCGTTTGAGACCTTCTCTAGAAAGGCCCTAGACTTGGAGCCTACTCTAGGAAGTGCTCAACCTACTCCAGTAGACGGGAGGAAGAAGAAGAGTCCACAGGAATGGAAGAAGAAGGGTAGTAGATTGATGATGGTCGAGTACGATGGGACTCAAATTGAAATCGACGAACTTGTCGACCTGATGGACAGTTCAGAGTACAACGGCGAGGAAGTCGCTGAGGGTAGCACCCTCGCCGCAGTAGTTAAGATTAAGGCAGGTGGCCGAGGTAAGGGCCATCAAAAGAGTCAAGGGCAGACCGCCTCCAATCAGTCCAAAGTAGCAGATTGGGTCAAGGCAGGTCTTGATCAGGAAGTGTGGCGGGACCGCCGAGTGAGTGGTGCTTGCATTAACTGTGGTGAATACAGACACACCCAGTACAAGTGCAGGAACGCAAACGGCAGAAGATACCCCCTAAGGGAGGGGTGCCTTCTTCCCAGGGTTTCGGCTCGGGAAACACTTGAGGCCGGTGGAAGTTTTAGCTGCTTCTACTCATGGTGAAGTGGGCCAGATACCCTCCCCACTTCATGAGATGGCCATAGCTAATGCTTCTTTAGTCACCCTGCAGACTCATCTAGACCAAACTATGCTCTGTGCGTTGGATGTGTCTGAGGCCTTAGAAGATTTAGAAAGTGAGTGGTCAAGTAAGGACCCTCGCGAATCTTGGGTGGCAGTAAGTAGAGGTCCTAGAGGGGAACATTTCGTCGTGGAAGTTGCTGTAAGAGGCCGCAAATGTGGTGCCTTCGTAGACATCGGCTCCACGTGAAATTACATAAGACGCGAGTGTTTGGAAAGGCTGCGCGTAGAGGACCGGGCACAACACCTTAGTAGACCTGTAGCATCTACGTTGGCCAACAAGGAGCACATGGTAGTGTCAGACTATGTCAAGTATGTAGTCTGCACCTTCTCCTATGGAGGAGGGGAACTTAATCACAAGATTTCGTTCTTGGTTAGCGACGACTTACCATTTGATATGTTGTTAGGAATGTACTACCACCTTGAGGTTGCCAAGCCCCAGTTTGACTGGGACAAGAAGGTGCTAAAGCATAAGTTGCCTGATGGAAGGACCGTGAGACTGGCCAAGTACAAGGCCAGTAGTTTAATAGAAACCTATGGCTGCTTGTGTGCATCGGCGTTCTATAATTACTATAAACAGAACCAAGAGGAGGGTATGTACCTAGTGTATATCTTTGAGAAAGGGGAGGTCGTTAAAACACCCCCAGAGATAGAACACGTCATTGCTAAGTTCTCTGATCTGTTCAAGGAGCCCATAGGAGTCGTAGATAGGGAGATTGTCCAGGCCATAGAAATCATTCTAGGGAGTAAAACCCCAAAGGGAAGGATCTATATGATGGCTCCGGCCGAGTTGGACGAACTTCGGCGACAACTGAAAGAGCTGACAGAAAAGGGTTGGATGATGAGTACTTCCCCCTTCGGATCTCTAGTGCTATTTGTACCGAAGAAGGGGGGGACATCGAGGATGTGCATTGATTACAGAGGCCTCAATGCCATTACAGTGAAGAACGCAGAGCCTCTACCTCGTATAGACGACCTATTGGATAGGGTGCAAGGATGTAAGTAATACAACAAGATAGACTTAAAGTCCGGCTACCATCAGATTGCTATAAGACCTGAGGATCAGCACAAAACTGTATTTCGGACCAGATACGGTCTGTACGAGTTTGTGGTGATGCCCTTTGGCCTTTGCAATGCGCCGGGTACATTCCAGCACGCCATGAATAGGATCTTTCATGACTAGTTGGATAAGTTTGTCGTCGTGTACCTTGACGATATTCTCATCTTTAGTAAGTCTGTCGAGGAGCATGCACATCACGTAGAGACCGTACTATCACTCCTACGACAGCACAAGTTCAACCTAGAGAAATGTGAGTTTGAACACACTAGGATCTTATACTTGGGTCATGAGGTATCCGCGAAAGGAATTAGGTCGGAAGATGCGAAGGTGGCTAGTATCAGGGACTGGCCACGACCTCAAGACTGTTACTGAGGTCAGATCTTTCTTAGGGATGTGCGGCTACTATAGGAACTTTGTGAAGAACTATTCCACAGTCGCCTCTCCTTTGACCGATCTAACTCGACTTGACACGCCATGAGACTGGAGTGATGAGTGCTAGGCTGCTTTCAAATGATTGAAGCATGCACTCATGAATCATGAGGTTCTCATGGTGCCCGATCCTCAGAAGCCTTTTATTGTGACCACTGACGCAAGCCAATACGGCATTGGCGCAGTGCTGGCTCAGCAGGATGCGAAGAAGTTGAGACCGATTGAGTATATGAGCAAAAAGATGCCATCAAAGAAACTGGCAAAGTCCACCTATGAAAGGGAACTCTATGCTCTCTACAAGGCACTTGTCCATTGGAGGCACTTTTTGTTGGGACGGTTTTTCTATTTGAGAACTGACCATCAGACCCTTAAATGGATCAAGACTCAACCGGCTCTTTCTGATGCACTCAAGCGTTGGATTGAGGTCATAGATCAGTATGACTCCAAGCTAGAGTATCTGAAGGGAGAGTACAACAAGGTTGCGGATGCGCTATCACGTAGAGCAGACTACCTAGGTGCGCTAGTTTATGAGTTTAGTGTATCTGAGGAAGTAACTCAATCGTTGGTGGGAGCCTATCAGGAAGACCCTGTCACGATGGACATCATACGCAAACTTCAGGCGAAAGATAAGGCCACAGAAGATGAGTTTGTGATGGTGGACGGGCTACTCTTTCTTGATAAGGCCGGATTTAAAAGATTAGTTATTCCGCCTAGTGAGCATTTGCGCAGTTTATTTCTAGGAGAATGTCGTGACGCAACTGGACTCTTTGGCTACAAAAAGACGAGTGCCAATCTAGTACAGCGATTTTCGTGGCCCGGAATGCTAGATGATGCAAAGAAGTATGTGGAGACCTGTCAGGTCTGTCAGCGACACAAGCCGCGAACTCAAGCATCGCTTGGGTTGCTGAAGCCCTTACCTATCCCCGCTGGTCCGGGACAGAGTGTTTCCATGGATTTCATGGACACCCTGGTGACCAATAGGAATGTCGAGAGGCACATCTTTGTCATCATAGACCGATTCACCAAGTACACTAGACTAATTGTCATGCGAGAGACCGCAAGGACTGAACACGTCATCAAGTTGTTTATGGACAACTGGGTGCGTGATTTTGGACTGCCAAAGTGAATCGTTAATGACAGAGATGCCCGCTTCCCAAGTGAGTTGTGGAAGAAGATTGCTGAGCAATTGGGCAGTCAAGTTCAGATGACCTCCGGGAATCATCCCGAAGCCAGCGGATAGGCCGAGCAGATGAACAGAGTTGTACAACACCTGCTGAGGCATTACATCAAGCCCAGCCAGGATGACTGGGATGAGAAGTTGCCTCTCATCGCCAGCCTGTACAACAACGTTGTACACAACAGTACCGGCGTCAGTCCTAATCAGCTGCACTTGGGATGGAAGCCTAGATCAGCTTTGGACTTCCTCCTGCCTCAAAACCGACCCTCTGCAACTCCGGGCACACTTGAGTATGGTGTGCAGTATGAGAAGTTGCTACAGCAAGCTGTCGAGCACATCAGGAAATCTCAGCAAGCAATGATTGCTTCTGAGAACACACATCGCCGACAGTCCTCATTTCAGGTAGGGAAACGTGTCTGCGTCAAGGCTAGTGAGCTAGGACAGGAATTCGGTATCTCTCGAAAACTAATGCCTCAGTGTTTTGGTCCCTGGGAAGTCCTCGACATAGTTGGGGATGAGATGAATGGTCCTTCCTATGTTATCCGTATCCCTGGTCACTTGCGCACGCACCATGTGTTTCATGCCTCAAAGCTTGCACCTTTCACTGAGACAGATCAATTTCCTTCAAGGAGATCAATGCTGCCCCCAACCATGGATGGCCACGTGGACATCGACGACATTCTAGATCATAGAGACATGCCTGTTCCCAGACCTCTTGGCAGAGGAAGACCTCCAAAACCCAAGAGAGAATACAAAGTCAGATTCAGTCATCACACAGATCCGAAAGAAGATCGGTGGTTCACGAGAGAGGAACTGATTGAAACAACACCTCAAGTGGTGGCGGAATATGAAAGACAGCTAAAGGGGAAGGCACCTGCGAAGTAAGCATCTCAGCGGACTTTCGAAGCTAAGGGGGATGGAATGTGAGGATTGAGCCCTCAACGGGGCCTTGCCGACATGCATATGTTCTGGGCATAGGCCCTCAGCAAGCCTCGTGCCCGCCCTAAGTGAAGGCGGGCCAGA
>BFEA01000601.1:288700-301931 GCA_003427395.1 Chara braunii | reverse complement strand
GGGGGGGGGGGGGGGGGGGGGGGGGGGGGGGGGGGGGGGAAGAAGATAGCGTGGAGCTGGGATCGCGTGGGGAATCCAGGTCGGGGAATGGGGCACTTTGGGCGCCACGACCTCCGGTCAGGCAGCCACAGTATGCTGTAGCTCCTCCTACGGTTGCAGGTCCCACCGTGACGATGCAGCCGATAGGGCAACCCTTTACTCCCCAGTTTGGCATACCCATATCAGGCGGTCTAGTAGCACGTAGTAGTGGGCAGGTTCCTGTACAGCCTTCTTCATTTTCTCAACTGGTGGTTGCCGCTACAGGGCAGCCACAAGTGCAACAACCTTTGCAACAGGGTCCGCAGCCGYAGCTGCAGCAACAACAGCAATTGCCGCCCCAGCGACCTGTCCCACCGGTTTTACAACCGATGCAGCAGGCACAAGGAGTTGTRCCACCCATGCAGTGGACACCCAAGATACCCTTGYTGAGTCCTAAACCCTTCTCTGGCGACAATAAGAAGGAAGAGGATTTGGATACCTGGGTGAGAATTGTGCCAACTTATGTGAGGCACGAACTGACAAAAAAAAAAAAAAAAAAAGACACAGGAGGAAGTTATTGTCGCTGCGTCCTATCTAGAAGGATCTGCAGCCAGGTGGTTGAATGGGTTAGTACAGCAGCAGGGCCACGGTCAGAACTTCGATGGCAGGGGCCAGATCATTGGAGGAGTTTGTACAGGGTTAGTCTGTAGCAGGTGGCATGACCACCAAGGGGTCCAGAAGGCCACTGGCTCTCTCGCTAGTTTGGGATCAAAGAGATACTGGACAATACGGGAATTAACGGGCATTGTAGAGAGTTTGATCGTGGTTCCCGGCGTGCGGTACGAACCCCAAGTACCCTTGACAACTTACTTGCGATGCCTGCCTATAGACGTCAAAAATAAGTTGGTCGATGAGGCCCCCATCGACATGCACGACTTTGCTTCATTCAACAAGAAGGCCTTAGACATTGAGGCCAGGCTTGGGAGTGCCCAACATGGACCGGTAGATGGGAGAAAGAAGCAGCTCCCTCAAGATTGGAAGAAGGGCAACCTCATGTTCGTTGACCATGACGGTCAAGCGACTGAGATTGATGACTTTTTTKACCTTGGGGAAGTAATAGARTTGGATGCKGGTGGAGACACCTCAAATGGTAGAGTGGTCGCTCCTATCAGGGAAAYGACTAAGGGGGCTGGAAAACAGAAGGCAGGCYGGCCCAAGGGTCAATATGACCACGAAACACCCATATGGGTAAAASTTGGTCTAGACTACTAGGTGTGGCGCGACCACGTTGCTCGAGGCGCTTGCCTAAATTGTGGCCAGTATGGGCATACAATGGCCAAGTGCAAGAGTAAGCAGGTCTCCAYGAAGGTCGAGTCCTCAATAATGACGGCCGAATCTTCAAACTCTGGTGGTGCTTCTGCGAGCACTTCGCAGGGAAACACCTCGGGCCAGTAGGAGTGTTAGCCGCTCTTACTCGTGCTGAAGCGGTAACCTTACCTTCTCCATTTCAGACGAAGGTCAAGGCTATTGACCCATTGATCACCCCACAGACAGATTTAGACCAATCAATGCTCTGTTGGATGGATGTGTCTGAGTCCTTAAAGGAGTTAGAAACTGAGTGGTTAGAAAAAGACCCTAGAGACTCCTGGGCGATGTTAAACAAAGGTCCARRRGGTGAACATTTCGTGGTAGAAGTCGATGTAGGTGCCCGAAAGGTTGGCGCCTTCGCAGATRTAGAATCTACGCGGAACTTYAWCAGTCGTGCTTGTGTGGATAGGCTGCGCTTAGGGGACTWAGTGCAGCRGTTTAGCAGGTCTGTAGCATCTACCTTAGACAACAAGCACTCTATGGTAGTAAAGGGCTATGTCAAGGACGTAGTCTGCATGTCCTGCTATGGAGGAGGGGAACTGAGAAACAAGATCTCGTTCGCGACGAGCTGCCATTCGAAATGTTGCTAGGCATGTACTACCTCGAGGTTGCTAAGCCTCAGTTCGCTTGGGATAGGAAGGTAATGATCCACAAGCTACACAAATGCAAGGATCGTTAGGCTGCAGGAGTTTAAGGCTAGCAGGCTAGTGGAGAACTATGKTTGCATGTGYGCGTCATCTTTCTATAACTACTAMAAGCAAAATCGCAAGGAAGGTTTGTACTTAGTCTTTGTCTCTGGGAAAGGGAGGCCGTAAAATCACCCCAGAGATAGAAGTAGTCGTTGCACAATATTCAAACCTTTTCGAGGAGCCTAAGGGTGTGGTGGAAAGGGAGATTGTCCATGCGATAGAAAGTCGTCCTCGGTAGAGATAGACGCAGTCGTTGCACATTATTCAGACCTTTTCGAGGAGCCTAGGGGTGTGGTGGAAAGGGAGATTGTCCATGCGATAGAAGTCGTCCCCAGTAGCAAAGTACCTAGAGGACGGATCTATAGGATGTCTCCTGCGGAGTTAGATGAGCTCCGCCACCAGCTCAAGGAACTCACAGAAAAGGGCTGGATTCGGCCAAGTACGTCCCCCTACGGAGCGCCAGTTCTATTTGTCCCAAAGAAGGGGGCGGTTGGGAAGGGCGGGGGGGTTCCGCGCGGGGGGTTCGCGAAGTTGCGGGAGGGCGGGGTAGGCAGCGGGGGGGAATAGCGCGCGGGAAGAGAGGTGGAGATGGCACGTAGGAGGAAGGGGGAATGGCGGGCGATGGTCGACGACAACGGGGACAAAGACGAAGAAGGGGGAGGTGACGATGAGGAAGAATAAGACGGAGGAGGGATGATGACGACGACGAGGAGAACAAGAAGGGGAAGAAGGAAGTGAGGAGGCTAAGAAAGAAAAGAAAAGAAAAAATAATAATAATAATTATAAAATTTTGGTTTCGTCTTACCTGCGTGTCGGCTCCGGGATCGGCGACGAGGCAGCGATGGTGGGGACGAGGCGCTAACGTGGGAGCAGCGACGACGACGAGGTGGCTGCTGACGTGGTGACGATGACTATGACAACGAGGCGGCCGTGACGACAAGTACATAGTTCTGTCGTGGCGGTAATGTGAGCGACGATGGCTATGTCATGGCGGCGCTGGAGACGATGGCGATGGCGATGATGCCGATGACATGGCAATGACGGCGACGGGGTAGACGGCAACGACGATGAATCAGGGCGGGAGGGAGGGTCAAAGCCGCTCCGATACCAATGTGACAAGGCCGAGGCAGAGTAGCGAGGTCGGGGAAGAGAGAGGGAGGTAGTGAGAGCACACACACACACACTCACTCAACTCGACACATACTCGACACAGACACGAAGTGGCAAAGTCGCAATGTCGCAGTCTTGGTTCCGTACACAATGTCGCAACAAGTCACATTGAAGCACAAACACTGAGGCCGAAAACTAAGTCTCCGAACTCAGCTTGAGTTCAGTCTTAAGTATCGGACTCGAGTTGAGTCTGAGGGCAAAAGTGCAATTTGCCTCAGGGCTGAACTGAAAATTGAAGGTCTGAGCCTGGGTGCCTGAATGCTGGATGGCGCCAAGTACGAAATCCAAAAGTGGCAGAGGCCGGATTTGAGAACGGGCGCCAACTGCAGAGGGCGCCAATAGTTAGGAACCGGAGATCAGAAACTCCAAAAAGATTAGAATAGCAGCCTGGCAGGTGGTACCCCGCGAACCAGGGATCGAGCCCTGGCTGAGTCCCAAACAACCACACTATCTGTAACAACCAAACACACGACTTTTAGAATACAGGTCGCGGTTCAAATAGACACGGGTCAACTGATATTGTGCATGGGTAGGGGTGAGGTCTAGGGATCGAGCCTTGGGATCTGCATCTGTTGCCGTAAAGGTGAAAACCGTTTCACTCTCGTCGGCCTAAATTTGAGGTCCTCCAAGAATACTTCAGCGCGAGGCAGGACCTTCACCTTTCTTTTCTTTGTCGTAGGTGTGCACTGTGTCGGGAGCGGTTTGTAGAAGCTCTGCTCTTGTAAACCAGCGGTCGTCCTCGGGTTCCTTATAAGCGAACCTGAATGCAATCTATGTCATATGTGCCATGATGCAATCTATGTCATATGTGCCATAATGCAATCTGTGGACGACTCCTACCTCCGGTTTTGGACACATCCTCTTCCATAATGCAATCTATGTCATATGTGCCATGATCGACGCAATGAAAATTGTTGGCTGGTGACACAAGGTAATTGCTATGATGCATGGAAGACTGCGTAGGTGTGGAGGTGTGTCGGTATCTCTATCGTGCAGGAAGGCCCATCATCTTCGCCCTTCACTTCTAGGACATGCCACGGTCCCCCATACGCGGGTAACAACTTTTGTGAGATGTTCTCTTCTGGGGCGAACTCCTTAGACTTGGCCCGGACTAAATCACCTACCTTGAACTGCGATGGGCGACGATGCTTATTAGCTTGCTCTATCATTTTGTGATGAGCTTTCTTAGATTCTCAGTCACCGTTGCGATTTCTCTCTCATGCTGCAGCGCAAATTCTCTAGTTCCGAGTGACAGTCTCTGTATCTGGTCACGATTCAGTCCTTCAAACGGCCTGCGAGGTCTAAAGGTCTTGTGCAACTCGTTAGGAGTCTTGCAGGTAGCTTAGTGAACACTATTGTTGTAGGCGTTAGCTACCTTAGACTGCTGATGACTCTTCTATGCCCTTTGCCTGTTTCCCTGCAGACGATAACAGTCCTACATAGCGTGCCCAGGTTTTTGACAATGCAAGCACACGCGCAGTTTGGATCTTCTTTCCCATTCCTTTTGACTAATGCGGAGGGCTTCCCAAGGCTTGGTGGAAGCATCCTCCGGTTTCTCAGGGATCTTTGCATTCTTGGGGAGGTGTGCTATAGTTCCCTTACTCGAACCACGGTTAGGCCCATTGCTTGGAGCAGTCTTTTTAAAGGCATTGCATTTTTCTTCAGTTTTTATGTCCGACTCAAGGGCTGATGTAGAACAACCCACGTTGGAGTCCGGCTCTAGATCGTCATGTAGAGACAGATCATCCGCATAGGACTGATCCTGAACCTCCCGATGTTCATGCAGGGCAAGCAGGTTGCTTCTTCCATACCGCTTGCGTTGCGAGGTTCTACCTGCAGCGGGTGCCTTTGCACGCCTGGCGAGGTCCTTGGCTTCTAGATTGAGTAGATCCGTCAGTAGCTCTCGCCAAGTCGTATGGTCTTTGAGTCCTGGCCGGGAGACATATCCTTCAGGGGCCACTCCCATAACTACATCCATGCAAGACACGTCAGTCCATCCCAGGTTTGGATTGGTGCACAGACCAGTCAAGTGCTGCTCCAAAGCCTACATGGAAGTCCTCCACTTTTGGCCTTTGAGGGCCTCAAGCTTCAGCCTTGCCTTGACCGCAGCGTGCTTATCTTGATACTACGCGATGAGGAGGTCCTCAAGAGTATGTACAGGAGTTACTTTCAACTACTCAGTCAGATCAATTCTCTCATAACCAACCTGCAGTAACAACTTGCAGTACGGCGGGCTCGGTATTTGTGCCCATGATCATGCTTCGGTCTTCCAGCGGTGTTCGCAGTACCTCGAAGTATGAGCGCATGGAGCTAATCCAAGAGGTGATATCCCCCTTCCCGTCGTACTTGGACGGCAGCGTGGCCGCCCTCTTGTCCACTACGGGACCGCTGTATTGTACGCCAATAAGGATTGCAAAGTTTTGGGCTGATGTTCCTGCATTTGGAACTAGGACCAGTGCAGAACTGTCGGCGCTGCCGCTTGAGGAGCTGGCACCGGTTCCTGCGCTCGTCATAGTTCCACTTGCTCTCGACATGAGGACTGTGTTAGGGTGAGAGACTGGGACTGCAGCAGGTCGAGGATTAGGAGAACGTGGGGCAGACAGTTGGGATTGTTTGAGGCTGACTATCTCAACCTGCAGCTCTTGGTTCCGCTGCTCTAGAGCTGTCACACGGGACTCCATATCTTCTAAGGTCCGCAGTCGAACCAAGGCTGCTACGGCAGCAGCTAGCTTCTCTTGGAACCGGTCATCACTAGACGAGGAGGGTCACTTGTGTAGCAATACTTGTGGCTTTAGCTGCTGCCTCTGCCTCCCTCTCTCGGTGCATTGCATCCTCGTCAAGTTTCTGAAAGAAAGGTTTCTCATTCTCGGTCGCTGGCCTTCCATTGCTCGGATGTGATGTCTGCCATGCCATTGCTCGGATGTGACGTCTGCCATAATGGAGGATAGGGCGTCAAGAGATCTCTCAAGAGGGGTCCGCACTTCGCTCACTTTTGGACGAACACTCGTCTTACCCCTCCTCACACTCTCAAGAGGGGTCCGCACTTTGCTCACTTTTGGACGAACACTCCTCTTACCCCTCACACTCTCGAAAAGAACACCTTCTCTCTCCCTTTTCTCTCTTTCCACTTTGTGCGCACGCGTCTCAATATCGGACATAGATAGTTCAAATAAAAGAAAAACAGTAAATCACAAAGGGAAGAGGGTAGAACTAGTCGGAGCGGCAATTCATTTGGACTTAGAGAATGGCATTCACGTAGCAGAATAAAGAAATTACGCAATAAAAAAAACGAAAGAGAGGACTGACTTATTGAATGGGCCGATCAGATTAGTTGGAGATCCCCTCTTGTCTAATCTGACAAGGAGCATGTACCACAATAGGTCAGCGAAGAAAACTAGCTGCACCAATGGAGATTTTGAGGGGTGCAGACGGTCGTCGAGCCAGACGCGGGGCAGTATGTGAGAACTTACAGTAAGACCAGTCAAGTTCCCCTTGAAAGGAATGCCCTTACTAGCCGTATGTCCCCCAAATTCAGCACAACAAAGAGATGCATTGATGACAACAGATTTGGGCCCTAAAGGTCCTGTCCCGTTGGGCCTGGTCCCACTGAGTCCCCAAGGTCCCAAGTAGGTTGTGGACCAGGATCGACGAGATAGGTGTACCAAGTCAGTCCCAAACTGCCTCTACCATACTGAAAAGGAAAAGACAACTTTCAGCAAGAACTGCCCCTACAACCGTTCAGAAATGAAAAGACAATGCACCGTAGAAAGATATGTCGTTGAGAACAAGATACATCATCCATCCATCCATGAGGTGAGAAAGCAATCCACATGCTCACACACACAACCGAGACCGCAGAGAAGAGGAAGAGAGCCCAGCACACCCCAACAGGCCATGAAGCGCCAAGCAACTATAACCAGGTCACACGACACTTACCTGTGAGGCCCGGCCTCCAAAGATGGATAACGACTCACCCCCCTCTCTTACAAGTCCTCCTGATCGCTAGCTACCACTACACAAAGTGTCCTAGAATGACTACGAGGGCCTCCCTACAGCCCTGTTACAACACCGGATCCCCCGTCGATGTCTTAAGACCAAAGTAGCAACTTGCATCTCTTCGATGCAGATATGGCAAGCCTCCGATCAAGTCTCCCTCTTGAGGGGAAGCCCAAAAGTCACTCAATGTCTTCTTGAAGTGCAGATTCCAGGTGCGAGTACCTCTCACTCTCTACTCCCTCTCACTTACTCCAATCAGCCTCCTTTGTGTCCCGCCACCCCATCCAATCACACAAGCAACGTGGTCAGGTCTGATGTTGACCCTACATGACCTAACGAGGTGGGGGGCAGTATCCACGTACCTCACTGCCCCTCTTAACCCTAACTTCCCAACCCTAATCCGAGATTAGGTTAGCCCTAACCTAGTTCGGAATTAGGTTTAGGGTGACTAACACCTCTCGCCAGCAAGTAAGTCCGCTCCGATACCACTTGTTACGATGCTGGTCATTCCCAAAGTGCAAATTCACAATGAAAGACAATGCCACCCAATTGCGAAAGGAATGAAAGCACTTGCAAAGAGATAGAGACCAGAGAACAGAGAAAGAAGAAGAAGAAGAAGAAGAAGAAGAAGTAGAAAGAAGAAGGAGGAGGAGAAGAAGAAGAAGTAGATGTACACCAGCGAGACCAATGACAAACCTGCCTTCTCTCTCCACCCTCCTCCTCCTCCTCAACTTCAATCTTATTCCTCTTCCCAATAATAATAATAATAACAATGAGTGGATGAACCAGAATCAATATCCGAAGTTGCCTCTTACTGTTGACGCAACAACAACAACAACAACAAGTCCACCGTAGCTATGGCTTCCCTCCTCCTTCCTCCTCTCAGATGCCTAGGATATGGCAGACTACTTAGGGCACTGCCCTCCTGTCCAAAGGACAACCCAAAGCAGCTATAGCGCTGCACTCCTGTCCAAAGGAAAACCCAAAGCAGCTATGTCGCTGCTGACTAAGCCCCCATGCCTGACTCTGCCTCAAGCTTCCTTGGTGCGGCACTACCCCAACTCGGGCCTTCAAGATGCAGCGCCCAACAAGGTGATGAACATGGTGTTCACCATAGCGAGGTAGGTGCCTCGCCACTCTCCTCCTTTGCTCCCTTCTTCCTCCTCCTCAGGCTGGGCTGCTCGCCATAGCCAGGCTGAGCGCCCAGCTGCCCTTCACCTCCAGGCAGCGCTGTACCAGTCCAGTGCTTCGCTCAGCAGCATGTCGCCAATCCTTGCATACCGCAAATGAGGAGGAGCTACTTGCTCCTCMKGAAGATATAGCGGCCTACTGGCCTCTTGGGCGGTGACTTCCTAGGCCGAGCGGCCTCCCAGCAACCGGTACCTCCTCCCTTTCGGAGGGAAACATCATTGCAGGCTCTGCTATCGTCCGGACAGGCCCTAGACCCGGGCTACTTGGACTGGTACCGGCCTACCTCTAACCTACCGCTACTGGGCCTCTAAAAATGCCAACTTTTTGTCTTGTTCTGCTCGGCCTCCAGTTTCCGACACTTCTACCACTACTTGAGTGGTACCGGCCTACCTGCTACTTGAGTGTTTTTCCCGCTGCTCTGTGTCGCGGGCCTACCCCCGCTACTAGAGTGTTTTCCCCGCTGCAACCCTCAAAGTCACGGCCACAGGTAAGTACCGGCCCTGGGGGGCCTTTCAACCAACAAGTACCCTTGCGGGTCACACACACACTCAGCCGACAAGCACTCAGATAGGCATGCAAACCAGCAGGCACGCACACACACACGCAGACATGGAAACCACAGCAGAATGCGGGAATCTCAGCAAGGCATTCATTCCAGCGGCAAATCCCAGAAATCAGCACTGTTCTCAGTCTGTGTTTTTGATGGGTCATTACACACATTAAACAGTTTCGGAGATCCAGTCACCAAGCACTCGACATCGCAGAATTCAGCAACCCAATAACAGCATGCTCATCTAAGGTAGGTGACTCTCTTCTCTCCCTGGCTCACTCTCTCTTTCTTTCTCTCTATCTTCTCTCTCTCTATGTCTCTCCTGGTCTTCTTTATGCATGTGCTCTCTCTCTCTCTCTCTCTCTCTCTCTCTCTCTCTCTCTCTCTCTCTCTCCACGTGAGAATCTTGACTCTGAATACATCCGCTGCTACTCAGCTTTATCCCTACTACTAACTTATGCGGCTATGGCCGCCTTCCCTCTCAGTGCAGGGCTGCCCAGCAGGGCTCTTGCGCACATGCCACTCGCATAGTGCGCAAGCGCTTCAGCAGCACTTCCACACTTTTGGCGAATGAGCCATCTCCCCGAAATGTGGCTTGCCAGTCCTTATATCGACTTGGACTGAGCCTCAACTCGTCCCAGCCTCTGCGTCCTTTGGCTTGACTTGGACCCGGTACTACATGCCCACGGCCTGCTTGCTTCAGAATGTCAAGGCCTGGTACTTTTTTCGAATTTTCATTGGTGTGCTGCTGCTTGAGTCTGTGAGTCACGACTTTTCACCTGTGGAACATCACGTTTGACTGTGGGTTGTGACTCTTGCCTCTGGCCCTCTGGGATTGACCTTTTGCCTGGAGAAGTGTCCTTTGCCTGTGGGACATGACTTTTCAATATGAGACGTGACTTTTGCTCACAGAATGCAACTTTTGCCTTTGGGATGTGACTGTTTACTGGGTGCCTGTTGGACTGGACTCCTAAAGGTAGCTGACTGTGACCTTTCTGAACTGGCCGACTTGGCCTCCCTTGGCTTGAGACCTTCAGCCTGAAATTCGAATTTGGGGTCTGCATTGTGGAATGCCTTTCATTAAAATGGCCCTTGGGTTTTGTTATAAATGGCATGACAAGGTGTCTGAAATTGTGGGCCTCCGTTAACCTTCGCTTATTTTTTTGCGCAAGACTTCTCCAAGGTCATTGCTGGCTTTTGTGAATGAAATGTGGAAGGGGAGGATGGGTGACAGGGGTGGTTGTGGGAGGGAGGTGGGGGAGGAAGGAGAGAAGGACAAAGGGAAGGGAAATTAAATACATTTGATCTGCTGTTTGTGTCAGTCTGTCAGTGATGCAAACAGATCAGTTTTCTGTGATACCCAAAAATGGGCAGTCAAACCGCACCACGCAAACACCCGATTTTGCCTGTGTGCGGTGTCTGGTGGCGCAGCACGGTGTGTTGTTGTGTTCACTATAGACAACTCCAAGAAAGAAGCATGGCTGTGCCAAACTGTTTTGTTGGTGTTTCACCAACTGTGTGTGTGTTTTCTCATGTTTGCTACACAAGTCCACAAAAAAAAGAAAGCATGGCTGTGCCGGTCTTTTTCATGTGTGTGTGTGTGTGTGTGTGTGTGTGTGTGTGTGTGTGTGTGTGTGTGAGAGAGAGAGAGAGAGAGAGAGAGAGAGAGAGAGAGAGAGAGAGAGAGAGAGTTTCGACAATGGTGGTGATTGTGATGACGGTTGTGCTCATGCCCAATTGAAATCGTCCATCATTGCCATTGCTGTTGCTGTAGAAGAGAGAGACAGGATTGTTGGTGAATAAAGAGAAAGAAGGACAAAGGTATTGTTTACACTCTCGTCTATTGTCTACACTCTCTGCTGTTTTTTGCCCGCTTTCTATTTCTTTGTTTTTGAACTGCATGTGTGTTTTCTTGAGGATTTAAGGGGAAAGAAATGGAAAGGTCCTGGTCGCTTGCCTTTACTGCTCCAAACTTCATGCATGGAGCACAGGCAAGATCCACACCCAGGGAGCAAGATTCACATGATATGAGCACACTTGGATATTATTTACAACTTGAGAATTTGAACACAGGTTTCTTAAGCTTGCGGCTATGCCTCCACCACCAACAACGAGTAGGTAAGCTCTCTCTCTCTCTCTCTCTCTCTCTCTCTCTCTGTGTGTGTGTTCTGTGTGTGTGTGTGTGTGTGTGTGTGTGTGCGCGCGTGTGTTTGTGTCAGGCTTTATCGATTGGAGTGTGTCCACACATGCTCTCCCTGTGTAGCATCCTAGGGGTTCCTACTTATGCCTCCTCAGGCCCGACATTGCTCCATTGAGCATTGTGTTATTTAATTATTTGTTTTTGCGGAGTGAGTTCAGGACTGAGTTTTCTCTGTTCTATTTTTATCTTTCTCAAGAGGGGTCATTTTGGACTTGTCTTTCTGTCCGAGTAGGCAGATGGCTGTTCGGACCAGCGGTTTTCAGGTTCGGCTGTATTTGGGACTGGACCAGGCACTCGTTTGTTTGTCCCTGGCCCAGTCCTGAGGACCCTTCTGCGCCGGCACGGAGGCCTGGACGTCCAGTAGGGACCCAAGCAGGCTGTTCCAGGCCAGGAACGTAGGACCAGGACTTCGGCCTGTGATCAGGACCATCGATCGCACACTAGGTCAGACGGTCCTGATCGCTCACCGGTAGGACTGCAGCCAGGCCCAGCGGTATATCACTGGGCCTGTTCTCAGCATCGCCATTCAGTCTGCTGGTGCGCACTTGGGCGGCGGCGTGCTGCTGGAGAGCAGCGCCAGGTTGATTCGAGCTGCGCTAGGATGGCAGATAGAAGAGTAGGAGATAGAGCGGGTGCAGAGGCTGGGGAGGCATAGCCGAGGGGAGGGCTAGGTGTGACTTACCTGCATCAGAGAGCCACCGTCTTCGCTGGTCAGTATTCATGAGCTCTGTCAGTGTCAGGTGAGAAAGAGGAGTTTCCTTCTTCCTCTTGTGCTCCCTGCTACTTCTCCGACCCTCCATAACCACTATCTCCTTCTCCTCCCTTTTCTTCTTCTTCTCCCTCTTCTGCTTCTTATTTCACACACACACACACACTCACACGCGCACACACACACACACACACACACACACACACACACACACAAAGTATTCTTTTTGCTGTTGGGATGACCCATCTCGAGTGTGTTGCATTGCTTGTGTAAAAGTGAGATTCCTTGTCTGATTAAAGGTAAGGTTCTGAATAGATATTGACTTCACAAGCAAACTGTCTCATTGGTGGATTGGCTCATCTCGAGCATGCTTCATTGCCTGCAATATAGGTAAAGTTGCTATGACTTTGGATCTACTCATCTGGGCGGAATAGAGGAAGTTGTGGTGATAATTTGTAACACACACACACACACACAGAGATAGATAGATAGATAGATAGATAGATAGATAGTTAGAGAGAGAGAGAGAGAGAGAGAGAGAGAGAGAGAGAGAGAGAGAGAGAGAGAGAGAGAGAGGGCCCAAGCTCCCTCGACCCTTGAGAGAGAGAGAGAGGGCCCAAGCTCCTTCGACCCTTGACAGTGACTTGGTACAAGTAATGTCAGGACTAGGCGTTAATGTCAAACAACCGACGCTGCAAGTGAGAGAGAGACTTAATATCTCTGTCCTCACTGCACGTGAGAGAGAGAGAGAGGGAGGCGGGAGGGCTGTCATGATCTGGGCACTGCAAAGTCCGAAGATCACTAATGGGAGGAAAAGATGTAATGTGACAGAGCCAAGAGGCCGTGTGACCGGACACTGGCCCGGACATAAAAACATGTGACCTGTGTCCATACTCGGCCCCAGCTCTTCCCCTGCTGTCTCAGCAACACGGCCTAGATAAGAAAATTGGGCTGGCATTAAAGACAGGCAGATCTGGCCGTGAATAGACAAGGTGGGTCAAAATGTGAACAGGCATCTGCCAAATGCAAGGAACATGAATATGGACGAAGCACAGAAATCCAGATTGCAAAAATCACACTGAAGTCCATGTAGTCAAAGCCAGAGCAGATAGCACAATGGAACCGAGTAACCATCCATTTGAGAATGATACAGAAGAATCGTGAGTCAATGTCCAAGCCCAACAGGGCAACACCAACAGCATAACCCAATCTAGCTCTCTCTTGTGAATGGCGCCAAGCGCCCTGTCTACTCTACAGCCTAAGCCTACAACTACAGCAATGAAAGCAACCAGACAACTTGACTACCAGCGAGTGATGATGTCAACACCAATGCCGACCTC
>BFEA01000601.1:277081-288510 GCA_003427395.1 Chara braunii | reverse complement strand
CAGCGCACAGCGCACAGGCAGCGCCCTACTGCCTAGCGCCTGCCTGTCTTGCACCTCGTCCTAGCGCAGCGCAGCAGCTCGCATTAGCGCAGCGTGCCGGCATTGCCCGCAATGGCCAAGATCCTGCCCACTCGCCCTGCTTGCCTATATGCCAGTGCTGCGTGTGGGCGGCCTCCCTTCAGCCTGTGACTGGGCCCCAGTGCCTGAACCCAGGCCCGATGCAGTTGGGGCCCGGGTGATGCAGTTGCGCCTCTTTCGTCAAGGCCTGCGGCCAGATTCAGATACTGGGCCGATTCCCCTTTGGCATTTTCGGCCTCTATACCCAGCATGCATTGTCGGCCTCACGTTCAAGTGCCCAGGGCCTAACTAACTCAGAGGCCCTGGGATCTCCACATTTGCAGAGATTCGAGACTCGGTGCACTCCAACCAACTGGCGTGCTGCAACTGTATGGACCCCACTTCGGGAAATGTTTGCACAGAGGGCTCTTGTTGATTTGCTGGCCCGCCTTCACTTAGGGCGGGCACATTTCAGCACGCTATGAATCGGATCTTCCATGACCATTTAGATAAGTTTGTCGTGGTATACCTTGACAACATTCTGATCTTTAGTAAGTCTGCTGAGGAGCACGCAAAGCACGTTGAGACTGTACTCTCACTCCTGCGTCAGCACAAGTATAAGGTCAACTTAGAGAAGTGTGAATTTGGTCGCACTAAGTTACTATACTTGTGTCATGAAGTATCCGCGGAGGGGATTAGGCCGGAAGATGCGAAGGTGGCTAGTATTCGAGACTGGCCACGACCTCAGACAATCACTGAGGTCAGATCATTCTTAGGAATGTGCGGCTACTATAGGAACTTCGTAAAGAACTATTCTACAATCGCCTCTCCCTTTGACTAATCTAACTCGACTTGACACACCGTGGGACTGGAGTGATGAGTGCGAGAGTGCTTTCAAGAGATCGAAGCATGCACTCATGAATCATGAGGTCCTCATGGTTCCCGATCCTCACAAGCATTCATAGTGACAACTGACGCAAGCCAATACGACATTGGCGCAGTGCTGGCGCAGCAGGATGGGAAGAAGTTGAGACTGATCGAGTACATGAGCAAGAAGATGCCATCAAAGAAGTTGGCAAAATCCACCTACGAAAGGGAACTCTATGCTCTAGCACTTGTCCATTGGAGACACTTCCTATTGGGAAGGCTCTTCTATCTGAGGACTGATCATCAGACCCTCAAATGGATCAAGACTCAACCGGCTCTTTCTGACGCACTCAAGCGATGGATTGAGGTCATAGACCAATATGACTTCAAGCTTGAGTATCTGAAGAGAGAGTACAACAAGGTTGCAGATGCGCTATCACGTAGAGCAAACTACCTAGGTGCGCTGGTTTCTTACTTTGGCGTATCTGAAGAAGTAACTCAATCATTGGCGGGAGCCTATCAGGAAGACCCTCTCACGATGGACATCTTGCGCAAACTTTAGGCAAAAGACAAGGCCACGGAAAGTGAGTTTGTGATGGTGGACGGGCTACTCTATCTTGATAAGGCCGGAATAAAAAGGTTAGTAGTTCCATCAAGTGAACGTTTGCGTAGTTTGTTTTTAGGAGAATGCCATGATGCAACCGGGCACTTCAGCTACAAGAAGACGAGTGTTAATCTAGTACAACGATTTTGGTGGCCCGGAATGTTAGATGACGCAAAGAAGTACGTAGAGACCTGTCAGGTCTGTCAGTGGGACAAGCCGCGAACTCAAGCACCGCTTGGGTTGTTGAAGCCTTTACCTATTCCTGCTGGTCCAAGACATAGTGTTTCCATAGATTTCATGGACACCCTGGTGACTAGTAAGAGTGGCAAGAGGCACATTTTTGTCATCATCGATCGATTCACCAAGTATGCTAGACTAGTGGCCATGCCAGAGACCGCAAGGACTGACTATGTCATCAAGTTGTTCAAGGACAACTGGGTGCGTGACTTTGGTTTACCAAAGTCAATCGTTAGTGACCGAGATGTTCGATTCACAAGTGAGCTGTGGAAGAAGACTGCAGAACAGATGGGCAGTCAACTTCAGATGACTTCAGGGAATCATCCCGAAGGCAACGGACAGGCCGAGCAAATGAACAGAGTCGTACAGCACTTGCTGAGGCATTACATCAAGCCCAGCCAGGATGACTGGGATGAGCAGCTGCCGCCAGCCTGGACAACAATGCTGTCCAGAGCAGTACCGACGTTAGTCCTAATCAGCTGCACTTGGGATGGAAGCCTAGATCAGCCCTAGACTTCCTCCTACCTGAAAACCGACCCGCTGCAACTCTAGGCACACTTGAGTATGGTGTGCAGTATGAGAAGTTGCTACAAGAAGCTGTTGAGCACATGAAGAAAGCTCAGTAAGCAATGCTTGCTTCTGAGAATCAACATCGTAGACAGTCCTCGTTTCAGGTAGGGGAACGTGTCTGGGTCAAGGCTAGTGAGTTAGGACAGGAATTCGGAATCTCTCGTAAACTAATGCCTCAGTACTTTGCTCCCTGGGAAGTCCTGGATATAGTGGGAGATGAGATGGATGGCCCCACATATGTCATTCGTGTCCCTGGACACGTACACACTCACCCAGTCTTTCATGCCTCAAAGCTTGCACCTTTCGCTTAGACAGATCAATTCCCTTCCAAGAGATCGATGTTGCCCCCAGAATCCATCCCTTTTCTGCCAGCTCCTTAAGCTGTCGCCGAAGTTCATCTAACTCGGCGGGAGCCATCCTATAGATCCTTCCCTTGAGTCTTACACCCTGGAATGATTTCTATAGCGTGGACAACTTCCCTTTCAACAACTCCTGTGGGCTCTTCGAACAGATCAGGGAACTTAGCAACGGCGCGTTCTACCTCTGGGGGTGTTTTAACGACCTCCCCTTTCTCAGAGACATACACAAGGTACATACCTTCCTCTTGGTTTTTCTTATAGTAATTGTAGAACGCTGATGCACACAAGCAGCCATAGGTATCTATAATGTTACTGGCCTTGAACTTTGTCAATCTGACAGTTCGGCCATCGGGCAACTTATGCTTGAGCACCTTCTTATCCCAGTCAAACTGGGGCTTAGCAACTTCGAGGTAGTACATGCCTAACAACATGTTGAATGGTAAGTCGTCGCTAACCAAGAACCAAATCTTATGATTAAGCTCTCCTCCTCCATAGGAGAAGGTACAGACTACGTCCTTGATATAGTTTGTTACTATCATGCGCTCCTTGTTGGCCAGAGTAGATGCTACAGGTCTACTAAGGTGTCGTACCCGGTCCTGTAGGTGCAGCCTTTCCAAACAGTCGCGATGTATGTTATTTCGCGTGGAGCCTATGTCTATGAAGGCACCACATTTGCGGCCTCCTACATTGACTTCCACCACGAAATGTTCCCCTCTAGGACCTTTCCTTAGTGCCACCCAAGACTCTCGAGGGTCCTTGTTTGACCACTCACTCTCCAAGTCTTCTAAGGCTTCAGACACATCTAACGTACAGAGCATAGTTTGGTCTAGATGAGTCTGCGGGGTGACTAAAGAGTCATTAGCTTGGGCCTTCTCATGAAGTGGGGAGGGTATCAGGCTCACTTCATCTTGAGTAGAAGCAGCTAAAACTTCCACCGGCCTCACGCGTTTCCCGAGCTAGAAGCCTGGGAATAAGATGCCCCCATCTTTGGAGGTATCTTTTGCGTAACCTTTGCGTTCTGGCACTTGTACTGCGAGTGTTCGTATTCCCCGCAGTTAATACAAGCGCCACGTACTCGGCGGTCACGCCACACGTCTTGATCAAGACCTGCCTTGACCCAATCAGCCACTTTGGTCTGATTGGAGGCGGCCTTCCCTCGACTCTTTGGTTGGCCCTTCCCTCGGCCACCTGCCTTAGCCTTTACGACTGCGGCGAGGGTGCTACCCTCAGCAGTCTCCTCGCCGTCGTACTCTGAATAGTCCATCAGGTCAGTGAGCTTGTCGATCTCCGTTTGAGTCCCAACGGAATTCTTCTTCCTTTCCCGAGGACTCTTCTTCTTCTTCGTGTCATTCTGAGAGGGTTGAGCATTGCCTAGAGTGGCCTCCAAATCTAAGGCTTTCCTAGACAATGTCTCAAACGAATGGTACTCGATGCGTGCCTCGCTGGCCAGCAAGTTCCTGATGTTCTTTGGAAGACATCTAACAAACGTAGTCAACAGGAATTGGTCACTGTAGTTGATGCGAGGAACGAGGATCAGGCTCTCTACTGTAGTCGTAAGCTCTCTGACCGACTTGAACTTTCGTTGGTCTAGTCTGTTTATCGCATCAGTGGCTTTTTGTGTGCCATCGAGCTTCTACCATCTCCATGAGCTGGTCTAACGTAAGAGACTTAGCCCAGTCCGCCATGCGTCGTCCGTACCCGACCTTTACAACTACACCATCTAGCCACTTGGCTGCCTTACCCTCGAGGTAAGATGCAGCAGTAACCACTTCGTCCTCCAACAAGGTCCTCTTGGCCTTCACCCAAACCGGGACTGTTCTCAACCAAGTGTTGAGTTCTTCGTCCTTTCTCTCACCTGAGAAGGCAAGAGGCGGTTTCATTGGGGTCTTAGGATACCATTGACCCTGCGGCTGTCCCTGTTGAGGAACAGGTTGTTGCGGTGGTGTAGCTCCCACAGCTGGACCCGAAGAAGAAGATGCAACAGTCTGTGTGGCTGCTGCAGACGTACCACTTGGTTGTGTGCCAGCTTGTACGGGAAAGGGGCTTGACATCGCCGTTAACGGCAACGGCGACTGTGCTGGAGGCCTAAATCCTGGCCTTGTCAGAACGTCCAGGATCTGGTCAAGAGTGCTCTGCATGAAGTCCAATCTGCTGTCCACGTGCGCATGTAAGGACAACATATTTTTCTTCAGTACTTTCATTTGGTCAGACAATGCTGACTCATCCAAGCCCTCTAACTCTGCTTTGTCAACCTCTAAAGTATCAAGCCTGGCTGTTCTATTTTTAATCTCTCTTTCTCTATCAGTTGCTTTCTTCAGGTCCCTCTCTAACTGTTCACAGATCCTTTCGACCTGCTGGAGCTCCTTGAGCTCCCTTTCGCGAGGAGTCAACGGGCTGAACTGCGAGCCCGCCATTTGACTTGTAGACTGACGAGAACCCAACGAACTGGAAGTACCCGTGGACCCTGTTGGCATTCCCAAATGGGTCCCATTGGTCCCAGACAACGCAGCAGAGGATGTTGTGGAACTAGTCATGGCTGCTGCCCAGACTGCTGTTGCAGCCTGTTCCCTAGCTGCGGCATTTGCTGTTTCCCTAGCTGCTGCTAGTGCACGGGCTCTGCGTTCGGCACAAAGCCGTCTTTCGTCTTCCGGTTGTAAGGTCTCAGGATCCTACGTGATCTCGCACGTGTTAGTCCAGCATCGTCAACTCTCTCCTCATCGACGTCTGACCCGTTCATCAATTAGGCAAACATTATCTACACTAGAACCCCCTAGTGGAGTCCTACCACAGCATGTGTCTGACCGACACCTAATTTTCTAAAACTAGTTGTGTCCGGCAGGTTCCGTACTGTACCGATCAAGTGGCATGTCTACAACATTCACTACAGATTGTCAACATAGTCTGTGTATCCTGATGGGTTCACTTACAGCAGCAATAGATAGAACTGGCTATGGTAGCATACAACAATCCTAATCTAATCTGTCTGTGAGGTGTTAGCAGTCTGTCCACCAACTAATCAAGAATAGCAAAGACCATGTTGCAGATGTATGATTGATGGGTATGGTTGTGTTTCCAGTTGAGCACCAATTAGAACCTACCCTCCCCTCAATCCAACATACCGGTAAGCATCATTGAGTGAGCAGTGTCTTCGTCTGTTTTTCGGCCCACCCCTGTGCCCAAGTCATTGCCGAGCAAGCCAGCCAGTCCACTCTTATTTACCCTCGTACGGAACGAGCCTTACACCCGGTTGATCTGGCTGATCAGGAGGAATTTATAGAGCGCCCCCATCTCTTCAGGAATTCTTTAAGGTCGCAGTCAGGACGACGATCACAGCCAGAATCAACCAAGTCCCCAACCAGAAATGTTTATAGACGGTCTGGTAAGCGTCTCATAAAAGGCTGGCACACCCGGCAGGACTTCTATTCAGCGCAGCAAGTGCTAAAATGGACAGCAGCCATCGCATGCGTGACCTACTCTCATTGGGTTGGCATGGTGACCGTGACCCAGTGCTTCGACCAGGGCCCTTCAGAGGCACCGCCCTTTCTCCTTCCAGATGCTTCCGGGAAGATTGTCGTATCTCAAGGTAGAGCGCTCACGACACCTCACCAAAAGAGAGGACTCTCAAGTTGGACTCACTTCCTCATGGTAAGAAGAGATTGAGAGAGTAGATAAGGTAAGGGAACAACGTACCTGGAGATAGCCGCCCCCAACCACAGATTTCTCACCAATTGAGCTGAATGTGCATTTGATGACCGGTCCCTGGCCTCGGTACCACCCACAACGCAATGCAGTGCCACCTCAGCCTAATGCCACATCAGCATGCTCTCATCACCAATCATACATTCCGCCTGTCGCCACGGCATATACTACCGTCTTAGCCTTCCGACGCACCCCTCTCTACCCAGGGCGTGCGCCTATATATGGCCTGACGTCACAAGTACCAACTGCGAAGAAGCATCGTCAACGCACGAATCAAACCAGCTCCGATACCAAATTGCAAGGAACATGAATATGGACGAAGCACAGAAATCCAGATTGCAAAAATCACACTGAAGTCCATGTAGTCAAAGCCAGAGCAGATAGCACAATGGAACCGAGTAACCATCCATTTGAGAATGATACAGAAGAATCGTGAGTCAATGTCCAAGCCCAACAGGGCAACACCAACAGCATAACCCAATCTAGCTCTCTCTTGTGAATGGCGCCAGGCGCCCTGTCTACTCTACAGCCTAAGCCTACAACTACAGCAATGAAAGCAACCAGACAACTTACTACCAGCGAGTGATGATGTCAACACCAATGCCGACCTCCACCTCCACCAGGTACGTGTCCTCTTCACCCATACTCTCCCTCGTTACCCACACAGCGCCCTTCACCTCCGAAGAACCTCCTTCGCCCTCACCTCCCCTGCACCCTATGCAGCCCGGCTATGGCCGCCAGCGCACAGTGCACAGGCAGCGCCCTACCGCCTAGCGCCTGCCTGTCTTGCACCTCGTCCTAGCGCAGCGCAGCAGCTCGCATTAGCGCAGCGTGCCGGCATTGCCCGCAATGGCCAAGATCCCTGCCCGCTCGCCCTGCTTGCCTATATGCCAATGCTGCGTGTGGGCGGCCTCCCTTCAGCCTGCGACTGGGCCCCAGTGCCTGAACCCTGGCCCGATGCAGTTGCGCCTCTTTCGTCAAGGCCTGCGGCCAGATTCAGATAGTGGGCTGATTCCCCTTTGGCATTTTCGGCCTCTATACCCAGCATGCATTGTCGGCCTCACGTTCAAGTGCCCAGGGCCTAACTAACTCGGAGGCCCTGGGATCTCCACATTTGCAGAGATTCGAGACTCGGTGCACTCCAACCAACTGGCGTGCTGCAACTGTATGGACCCCACTTAGGGAAATGTTTGCACAGAGGGCTCTTGTTGATTTGCTGGCCCGCCTTCACTTAGGGCGGGCACTAGGCTTGCTGGGGCCTTGCCCCAGAACATGTACATCATGGCAAGGCCCCTTCTTGAGGTCTCAATCCTCACACAAATGGTCAAACAGGTCCAATCAGCGCCTGCTCAAACGAAGTCCAGAAAAATGCAATCAATAACGGGACAAAACAAACTGGCACAAAAAGAAACATGAGGAAAATACACAGTGATTTGAAACAGAGAAAGCTGAACAACTGACCCGTAACAAATGAAATACACACACCTAGGCTTCAGAAGGGACGAAATACACACACATCTGTCTAGGAATTTCCATGAGGCTCTCTCGGCACTAATGCCTTGGAAATGGTGTATCACAAAGGGCCAAGTAAAAAGGATGTCTGGGCCTCCAGGCGTGGTGTGGGCGGCCCCTGCATGCCAAACGAGGTCACTGTGCTCTCTTATGCTGCAAGCCATTGGACTAGCAGATGATGATACTGGAAGTCACCACGGCACTGGCCGGCGACAGCAGGAAGGAGAAGTAACCCTTCAAGCTGCTTCATTGTGCGACAGTGCGTTGACCTTTTCTCTTGTGATTGCTCTGTAGATGATTAGGCTTCGCATTGCTCACCTCTAGTGAATTAACCTGTTTCAGTCAGTGTCGTGCCTTCTTTGTGGCCGTGCTTTTTTACCAGGTAAAACAGATATTGGAAAAGCATCCTGTTTGCTTCTCGTGGGAATATGTGGCTGTCTCCCTGGTGGTTTCGTGCTGTTGTCACTTTTGGTCTGCGAGAAGAAAAACATGTTTAGTCGTCAAATTGTGACCTTTGGATTCACCTCTGCTGGAAATATGTGGCTGTCTGTTCGCTGGTTCCATGGTCTTGCAACTTTTTGGTCTACAAGACTACAACAAGGAAAGCAAGAAGAAAAATTGCCAAACCGCTAGCTGCTGTAGCTACATCTATTTGGCCTTCGTCAGTCTGATCAATGCTCTCCTATCGATTGCCTTTTCATGAAAAACCTGCTGTGCATTGTTTGGCAATGCAACGTTCGTTGGAGTGCTGTTTCAAGTCTTATAATGAAAAATACAGGAGAAAAGCATGTTATTCAGTGATTTATGCTCGAGTTTGAATTTTGTTTTGCTGGAAATATGTGGCCGTCTGCATGGTGGTTCTGTGCTCTCGATGCCAAATCATAAGCTTCTAGTTGGATCCATTGGGCCTTGGTTTGATCAATGTTGTCCCATAGATGGCTTGTTCATTATATCCAAGGAAAGAGAGAACCTGTGGAGCATGGAAAGTAACCATCAGGTGGAGGAACGGGAGACAACAGAGGGAAGGTGAGAGAGATGGTGAGGGGTATTTTGAGCTGGGAGAGCAGGCTTTAACTCTGTACTTGCTTTGGCAGAGAGACATTGCAAGTCACTGATTAAAGCCGGACCAGTCTTTCCTTCCAATGACTGCAAACGGATGTTGGGCCTTCCTATCATTCTGCCCTCGTGATTGGCAACGTGAACAGATAGTCGAGGCATTTATGGGCCTTGTATGACTGATCAACAGCATTGCCTGCTTGTGATGTGCAGGGCCAAGGCAAAGCCACCAGCCCAGCGACCTACAGAATCACAGGAGGCCAGTGCAAAGTCACCTTCGCATTCTGGGGTAGCCAAGTCCAGGGATGGAGAAGAGCGTAGTGGTGAGTACCTTCATGGCTGGTTTATGCTGAAGTGCTCATGGGATTGTGGCTTGATTGTGGCTTGCATGGGCACTTCATCTGACACAAACAGGTGCAATGAACCTCCCGACTTCAAACCCAAATCACCGCATGCATGAGAAGAATATTCACGTGAGATCACACAAAGCCAGAAGAATATTCCTGTGGCCTAAGCCACGACTCAACAACAACCAGACAGGTATGTACCCATGCCGAGCCTGCATGCGGGCTCCATTTCAGGGGCCCGACGGTTGCTGAGGGGCCCCCAGGCCGCACACCGCGCGTCCTGGAGGCCCAAGGCGGCCCTTAGGCCGCAGGTATCGATTTGAGATAGCATTTATTTATTTATTTATTTATTTGTTCGCTGTCCGGTTTTTGTCTATTCAGATGCCGGTTTGGGCTTGCAGTTCCCAAGGCCACGCCTTGGGCTGGGTACACCAGGAGGCAGGGCCGTTTGAGGCCAGGCGCGTTTTGCGCCCTGCTGCATCAGCAGGACGGTACGGACGCCCGGTAGGGGCCAAGACCGTGTGAGCCGTTTCAGGCCAGCGCAGGAGGCACACCCAGCCGGCCCAGTGCACTTATAGCTGGGCCACGGCTGAGCAGACACACAGTTCGAGTAGCTCACTTCTGGAGGCGACGTGCTGCTGGACCAGCGCTGCAGCACTACAGTGCTACGTTGGAGTAGAGGTAGAGGCGTAGGTAGGCAGAGGGGCAGAGGCCTTATTTGCACCTGTGGCACTTACCTGGTCCCATAGCTGGGGCTCCACGCTGGCGACCTGCACGTAACGACGACGACAACAGTCAGTCCATATTGGCGGTGTCGAGTGCATTGGTCCCGCAGGGGACCATCCTGGCCATGTCACGCAGGATTTTGCAGGACTTTTTGTCGCAGTCCGAGTGCGCCAGCCACTCCTCTCACGAACCCCTACGACAGGATAGGGGCCATGGGAGGCACAACTTACCTCTGCCCAAGGGGCTGTCACCACCCTTGGACAGGTGTATCCCCTCCGAGCTACCGAATCACTTTGAAACCTGCTAAGTTGCAATCGCAGAGGCGGCCCAGCCGAGGGCGTTTCTCATACGCTATAGCATAGGGGGTATGCCCGGTCGAACACCTTAATCGGACCCGTACACGAACCGACGCTCTGGAGGTTGATGTCTAAAGAGGGGTTCAACGTCGGTCGATTAGGACGGTCCATCTAACCACCCACAAGAGGTTAACGGGGCATCTGGTTTTCTGAAATTAGGGTTTTGGGCTCAAATTTCATGTTTTTTTGGAATTTCAAGTTTTTGCTATATATGCATTTTGATAGGGTTGTCGTATATGAAATTTGGGGTTATTTGGAGTTTTAGAATTTGCGCTGTTAAGATTTCTGAAATTTCTGAAATTGGTCGAGTGTTTTTTGGGCCAAATTTCATGGAAATGCACCTTTGGCTTGCTGTAACCACACGATACAGCACTCCAAAACAAACTAACTTTTACACGTAAATCGCGCGTAGTCCCTTTTTGTATTCGACCCATAACCTTTTAATGACAACAAGTGAACCAGCCGCAGCTACGGTGCGGCAAAGGACGATGAGAAAACCATTTTGTGAAACACCCCAGCCATCCGTTGGACCCCATCTTTGCAATGTACCCCTGTCGAACGCTGCCCAACTTTGCAAAATGCCTGGGCAGTCGCGAAGTTTTCATAAGTGCAATTGCGAAAGGCCAAGCGAATTTGCGCACCTGCCTGACAGGGGCATAACACAAACATGTCAGCTCAGAATACCGTTCCACGGTGCCCATATCTTTGAGGGACATTTTGACATATATCTAAACTTATGGGGCTATTTGGCAAATTACCCCTATCCTCCCCCCGCGCCCCGCCCAAAAAAAAAAGGAGACTCTCTCTCTCTCTCTCTCTCTCTCTCTCTCTCTCTCTTACACATGCACGCACTCGTGCCCGTGCACCGCGCGATATTTCCCTCGATAGGATAATCAGAACCGAATGGATCTCTCTCTCTCTCTCTCTCTCTCTCTCTCTTACACATGCGCGCACTCGTGCACCGCGCGCTACTTCCCTCGATAGGATGAGCAGAACCGAATGGATCTTCTGCTAGAACATCGGAATATACACTACAACA
>BFEA01000601.1:243875-257407 GCA_003427395.1 Chara braunii | reverse complement strand
AGTTCCACAGATCCAACAATTGCCAAGCTGCTGGAAGAATTCAAAGACTTGACTGAGTCGCCGAGAGTAGTGTCGCGACCCATCCAGCACAGGATAGAGATAGAACCTGGCAGTAGAACTCCTAAGGGTGCAGTCTACAGGATGTCCCCTAGAGAGTTAGAGGAGCTTCGCAAACAGTTMGACGAGCTCCTTGAGAAAGGTTGGATCAGGCCCAGTTCGTCTCCTTTTGGAGCACCCGTTTTGTTTGTCCCCAAGAAGGAAGGATAGCTGAGAATGTGTATAGACTATAGGGGATTAAATGCGATCACCGAAAAAGAATGCTGAGCCGCTGCCCAGGATAGACGATCTTTTAGATCGGGTGCAGGGTTGCAAGTATTTCTCTAAGATAGACTTAAAATCCGGGTATCATCAGATAGAGGTCCATCCTGATGACCAGTACAAGACTGCGTTCCGGACGAGATACGGGCATTATGAGTTCATAGTGATGCCCTTTGGACTACCAACGCGCAAGCTACTTTTCAGCGTTGTATGAATGACCTGTTTAGACCATGGTTAGATAAATTTGTAGTAGTCTACTTAGATGATATCCTAGTCTTTAGTAAGACCCTCCAGGAACATCAGGGTCATCTGAGGCAGGTCTTGGAGAAGCTTAGAGAGGCTAACTTCAAGATCAACGCGAAGAAGTGCGAGTGGGCCAAGACGCAAGTCTTATACTTGGGCCACGTGTTGGACGGAGATGGCATTAAGCCAGAGGACAGCAAGATCGCGGCGATCAACGATTGGCCGACGCCCCGCACATTGACAGAGTTGCGGTCGTTCCTAGGCTTAGCTAACTACTATAGGAAGTTCGTAAGGAACTTCTCTACTATCGCCGCTCCCTTGCGCAGGTTGCTAAAGAAAGAGGCGATCTGGCAATGGGACAAGATTGTACGTCTGCGCTCAAGAAGCTAAAGCGCGCGTTAATAGAATATCCTGTCCTCAAAGTTGCAGATCCGTCTTTGCCATTTGTCGTCACCACGGACGCGAGTCAGTATGGGATAGGCGCCGTGTTGCAGCAAGACGACGGCAATGGTTATAGACCCGTAGAGTTCATGTCAGCGAGGATGCCCTGTGAGAAGGTTGCTACCTCCACGTACGATAGAGAACTCTACGCTCTCAGGCAGGCTTTAGACCATTGGAAGCATTACCTGCTTGGGAGGCACTTCAAAGTCTATTCGGACCATGAAACGCTTAGATGGCTAAAGACCCAGGCCAAGATGACACCTAAGTTGACTAGGTGGGCCGCAGAGATAGACCAATTCGACTTTGAGCTCAAGCYAGTRAAGGGCAAGTACAATGTAGTGGCGGATGCTCTAAGTAGGAGATCAGACTACTTYRRAGCCGTAGTACATTATCTGGATATAGGGAGAGACTTGCAGGAGAAAGTGAAACAAGCGTATACGCAGGACCCTATCTATAACGACCTCCTAAAGAGAGTTAGAGAGACCCCWGARACCRAACCAGATTACCGCACTACWGACGGATTGSTGTTTGAGAAGACTAATGTGTTTGACCGCCTGTGCGTTCCCAACAGCGAAGAGATTCGTAGTCTAATTCTAGGGGAATGTCACGATACTGAGGGACACTTCGGTTGGCAAAAGACGTTAGCCAATCTGATGCGTGCGTACACATGGCCAGGGATGAAGAATGACTGCATAGAGTATGTCCGCAGTTGTAAAGTGTGCCAGAGAAATAAGTCTACTACACGCGTGCCCTTAGGTCTTCTCAGGCCCTTGCCTATTCCGGATCAGCCGGGAGACTCAGTGTCTATAGACTTCAWGGACACRCAAGTCAAGAGTAGACATGGTAAGAGCCAAGTCATGGTCATAGTCGACCGTTTTAGTAAGTATGCAGTTTTTGTTCCCTTGCCTGCAGAGGCACGTACAGATTTAGTAATACARAAGTTTTTTGACTTTTGGGTTAGTGAGAATGGAATCCCATTGTCAATTGTTCGTGATAGAGATAGTCGCTTCACCAGCCAGAACTGGCAAGAACTCATGAGAGTTTACGGATCTAAGTTGTTAATGTCATCTAGCCGTCACCCAAAGACTAACGGTCAGACAGAACAGATGAACAAGATCCTACAGCAAGTTCTGCGCATGTACATTAGACCAGATCAGATTAACTGGGATGAGATGTTGCCTAAAGTAGCTAGTGCATACAACAACAGCGTGCATCTATCGACCTGCCGCACTCCCAATGAGTTGCACAAGTCCTTTAGACCACGCAGACCGTTCGAAGGACTGAACCGGGATCAGATTCACAGACTACCGCCCGGAACCAGGGAGTTTGCTTTGCAGCATGAGAAAGAGTCAGCAACTGTTGTTGAGAACCTCAGAAAGACCCAACATAGAATGATAGAACAGGCTACTAAGCACCGTCGCCCCTCACAGTTTCAAGTAGGCGACTTAGTCTGGGTCAAATCTAAAGAGTTTGCACCTGAGGAGCACATCTCGCAGAAGTTATTGCCTGCCTATAGAGGACCGTGGCCGGTATTTGAAGTCAAAGGCGGAGAGAATGGACCGTCCTATACTATAGAGATCCCAGCACACCTCCACAAGTACCCAGTCTTCCATGCTTCCAAGTTGCTACCGTGTGTCACAAGTGAACAGTTCCCCTCGAGAAGATCCATGATCCCTCCGGATATGGATGGAAGATACGACATTGACGGTATTGTAGACGAAGATGTGTTTAGAACWRGAGGTAGAGGTCGTCCCCAGARACAGTATAARGTTCGGTTTGCCTACCAGGAGCCGGAAGACGACCGCTGGTTCACAAGAACAGAACTGTTGGAGACAGCCCCTGACATAGTGAGGGCTTACGAACGAGATAAGAAAGGTAAAGGTCCAGTCTTGGATTGAAATATTCTCGGAGGACCTCGAATTTAGGACGGTGGGTGTGAAAACAGTTTTCACCTTTGGCAGTAGCCGATGCAGATTCCAGGGGTCGATCCTTTGACCTCAGCTTACCTGTGTACATTATCTGCACAGCTCCCTGGAGTTGAACCCGTGACCTGCACGATAGCCAGTGGTAAGTAGGTCGCCGTAGGTTGTAGGCTGTAGGGAGATTTGAACTGTAGACCTGTAAGGTAGGAGTCCAAGTAGAGTCCAGAGGCCGAGCTTTAGTCCTTCTAGAAGGTCGGCAAGTGGTCAAGTGGTGAGTCTAAGGTAGGCCCACGTTTTCAGACGAAGACAAGTGGCAAGGTCAACAGGTAGGACCTCAGTGCAACTGCACTGAGTCGAYGGTACSACTGCCTACAGTCAGSAGAAGGGTCTAGAGAGTCCCAGTCCAGTYCAGCAAGTACCACAKGGGGACTGTGAGCACCAAGGGGCGATGGCAAAGGGCAGACCAACGAATTTCTGAAGTATAAATCAAGAGGCAGCGCCCAGCCATTCATTCATTCCTGCGTGAGCCATGCAGAAGCGCTGCCACAGCGACTTGTGCAAGGAGGTCTGCAGATGAGCCTGGAGGACGCAATGGGCAAGAGAGGAGGAGTTAGCATAACGATAGGTTAGAGGCAGCCATAGCTGCCATAGCTGTAGTTAGTAGTGAGTGTGTGTGCGTGCTCGAGTGTTAGAGTGATGCGTGTGGGATATCCAGGGTGATCCCATGTATGTGAACAGTGAGATGTTTGGGCGTTGAGGTCGCCATAGCCAATTGGGAGTGAAATTCGTATTTGAAAACCATATCTCTGAGTTTGAGTGGGCGCATGTCGCCAGTATGCTGCGTTACGGTTTACATGTGTGAAAAGTGTGTTTGAAAATGAGTCTGATTGCACACCACGCTTCTTCCCGGAGCATCCCGACATTACAGTCGAAAGACCATGGGAGAAAAATGAATATGAGCAAGGAAGAATGGCAGGAACGAATGAACAATCGACAATGGCTCAAGTGTGGCACTGCAAGGCACATTATTGCATATTCCCCTCTCAACTCGAGTGGATACGGGAAGTACAAGATACCACGCTCCTTCCCAGAGCATTCTGGCATTGGAGTCGAAAGACCATTGGAGAAAAATGAATCTGAGCAAGGAAGAATGGCAGGAACGAATGAACAACCGACAATGCCTCAAGTGTGGCATTGCAGGGCACATTATTGGATAGTGCCCTCTCATTTGTAACCCAGAAGGTTGCAGTTAAGAGCGGTAGGTGCTAGTGGTTGAAAGAAATTAGTTTCATTCCAAAGTTAGTCAAGGGTCGGAGGCAGAGTATTTTCGAACCGACGAAGGTATTGGTGGTTTAAGAAGTTTGTGGGCTAAGAAAGCAAAGTGAGGGTGATTTAATGATTGCTGACATTGAGGTTGCAAGTATGCGAGTAGGTGCTTTGTTAGATCCAGGGTCAACGAGATCCCACATCTTAGAAAAGGCGGTTAAGAAATGGCATATCGGAATGTGTGTGAAGGACCTACCTCGACCTATCACGTCTATGCTTGCAGATAAAAGCATGATTACCGTCTCTCAATATGTCAGTCGTGTTAAGTGTTATTTTCGAACGAAGGAGGGAAAACGAATGTTGCATGAAATAACCCACCTTGTAGAGAAGAACTTACCCTTTTATTTGATTTTGGGAATGGATTGGCACGAGGAAGCCAACCCAGAAATCAAGTTCCAAGGGAAACATTGTCATTCTCAAGGATGAAAATTCCAACCTGAAACCTATCAAACTGTTTCACAAGTCTGGTTTTGACTCATTATTGTCTTTCGGTTGTACGAGTCTTCCTGCTTTTCGGAGTATGGTCACGAAGAAGTTGGCACAGGATGTAATGATGGTACTCGTAAAACGAGTCGGTGAGTGTTCTTCGTCCTATCCTCCTCCTATTGAAAAACTTCCCCTTCCTTACTCGCGAAGTAGCCAGTGCTAACTGGATTTAAGGACTTGCAGTTGAACCTACGGGGATAACTGAACGTGCTATCAAGCACACCATCGAGATTATTCTCAGAAGTAAGATTCCCAAAGGACCCATGTCGTGGATGTCTCCTAGGGAACTAGAACCAAAGAAACAATTGCAAGAACTTACGGAGAAAGGATGGATTTGACCAAGTTCCTCTCCCGATGGTGCCCCTGTCTTGATCGTGCCGAAAAAGGAAGGAGAACTTAGACTTTCTATTGATTATCGCGGGTTGAATTATGCCACTTTTAAAAACGCGGAACCTCTTCGACGCATTGAAGAGTTGTTGGATCAGTTGTAGGGATGTAAATATTTTAGTAGGATTGATTTGAAGTCGGGATACCACGTGATCGCGGTGGCACCGGAAGATCAACACAAGATTGCCTTCCGAACCAGGAATGGTCACAACGAGTTTGTGGTTATGCCTTTCTGGTTAACTAATGCACCTGGTACTTTCCAAAGGTCTATGAATGAATTGTTTCGTCAATGGTTGGATCAATTTGTAGTTATGTACCTCGATGATATCATCGTGTATAGCAAAACACTTTAGGTATATGTGAAGCACCTATGAATGGTTCTACAAAAGTTGTGGGAAAGCAACTACAAACTAAATCCTAAGAAATCTGAGTTTGCTAAATTTGAGGTATTATACCTTGGACACAAAGTAAAGGAAGAGGGATTAAGATCTGAAGAAAAGAAAATAACAACCATTCAGGATTGGCCCAGACCCAAGATTGTTACTAAACTCAGATCTTTTATAGGACTTGCTAGTTACTGTAAGAAGTTCGTAAGAAGTTCTCGTTGATAGTTGCGCCTATGAGAAGACTTCTGAAGAAAGAAAAACCTCGGTTATGGGACAAAAATTGTGAGTCTGCATTTAGAAAATTGAAACATGTAGTAACTCACTATCCTGTCTTGAAAACTTTCGCTCCTCTCCCTTTCATTGTCATTACTGATGCTAGTTAGTATGGAACTGGGGCGGTGCTACAGCAAGATGATGGCAAAGGATATAGACCCATCGAGATGGTGTTCGCCGGCGGGTAAGCACGTAAATGAGTCCAAGCGTCTACCATCAGATAAAGTAGCTAACTCCACGTACGAAAGGGAATTGTATGCTCTAGTTGCAGCTTTGGACACCTGGAAACACTACGTGCTCGGGAGACACTTCACTATGTACTCGGACAACTCTACTCTCAAGTGGATAAAGACTCGACCCCGGCTCTTCGACAAGTTAGTTAGATGGTCTGCATTCATTGATACGTTCGACTTTGAATAAAAACTGTTAAAGGAAAGTCTAACGTTGTTGCAGAAGGTCTGATTTCTTTGGAGCTATTGTCTCTTATCTCGATATGGGGAATGATTTGAAAGATCAGATTCGTAAGCGTTACACTAACGATCCGTTTTGGAGTCCTATAATTGGGACCCTACAGAGGAAGCTTGAACCATTGCGTGATTCGAATGTCTGATGGCTTACTTTTCTTTGTTGATAAAACGGAAGAAAGACTCTGCATTCCACATATAGAACAGATCAAGAGTATGATTATTGGGGAATGTGATGACACTAAGGGCACTTCGAATTTAAGAAGACGTATGCTAATGTTAGAGAACGCTTTGAATGGAAAGGAATGAATGAGGATGTGCTAGCCTATGTGCGAACTTGTCTTGTTTGCGAAAGGAACAAAGCTCTCGCATGAGAATCGACTGGGATTATTGAGACCACTACCTACTCCTAGTGAACTAGGTGAGTCCATCTCGATTGACTTCACGAGTCTCACCGAGAGTTGGAATGGCAACAGTCAGGTAATGGTCATTGTTGATCGATTCTTTAAATATGCTATGTTCGTTCCTCTACATGTCGAAGCAAGAATGAAACTCGTCACCCAGAAGGTCCAGATGCGATGGGTTTCAAAATATGGATTTCCAAAAACCATCATCTATGACAAGGATGTACGGTTCACTGGCCAACAATGGCAAAAGTTGATGGAGGCATACGGCACCCGATTGACCATGTGGTGAGGAAGACATCCTGAAACGAATGGACAAACTGAACAGATGAACCGTTTGAGCCGACAACTTCTGCGAATGTATGTAAGGCCATATCAAATAGATTGGGATGAGAACTTGCCTAAGATTGCAAGTGCGCACAACAACAGTATTCACACAGTGATTGGCAGAACACCAAACACACTTACACAAACGATGGAAGCCGCGACGTCCCAATGATGCTCTGACCCTGGACCGAGTCCAATGACTACCCCCAAGAACACGAGAGTTTGTAGTTCTGTATGAAATAGGAAAACATTCAGAAAGCCCAACTACAAATGATTGAACAGGCTAACAAACATCGATGGCCATCAACATTCAAAGAAGGAGATCTTGTTTGGGTCAAGTCTAAAGAATTTCCCTTAGAAGAAAATGTATCACAAAAGCTGCTACCTGTCTACTACGGCCTGAGAAGTTCTCAAGGTGATAGGGGATTTTAATGGACCATCTTACATAATAGATGTGCCCCCTCACCTAAAAACATACCCTGTCTTTCATGCGTCTAAACTACTGCCATATGTAGAAGGTCATGTTTTTCCCAATAGGCCATCTATATTTCCTCCTTCAATGGACGAAGGCTACGAAGTTGAGAAAATACTTGAGCATGGATATTTTTCTACAGGTGGCAGAGGAAGACCCCACAAGCAGTTTAAGGTAAAATTTAAGTCTCAACCCCCATCTGCTTGGTGGTTTTGCGATGGAGCTCGAAAACTGGGCCGGCAGGAATGCAATAACCTGCTCCTATATGCCGATGTCGTCGGCCAAGGGGACCACCACCAGGCCGCAAATCGCCTCTAAGGCCTTGCGTTCGACCGTGGTGTATAAAACGCCTTAAATGTGCCTTTAGAGGCCTTGCGCCCGACAACACACTTGGTTGTATGTAGGTATCCATACAACATTCCGTCCAAGTGGAAGTTTGCAAGAGTACGAGATTCATACTTGGTTTTCAATCGAGATTGGACTATATTGTGGTTGTTTCAACACTTTTGTTAGTCTCGCGCCATGGTTTAATAAATATTGAGTGGCAGCATCAAGATCTGAGCCAAATTGAGCAAAAGCGGCAACTTTTTGACAGAACGGTTGTGAGTCAATTTGAGCCTTCGTGGGTGAGACCAAAGGCTGGTCAACGTCAACACTATTTATTGACCCAGCCCTTGGGAGTCTACATTCAGTCTTGCCTTGCTGACTCAGGCACGATGTTGGCTTGACGATGGCTGGTCGTTGGCAAGACACTGGCTCTACGCTGGCATTGTGCGACGACGACACGAGACTGTTGCTTTGCATGTTGGCGCCTCTCTACTTCTACCGCTAGCTGTCTTCATGCGTGCTGACGTGGCACTTGCCACACTGTCTTCTACATTGGTGACGTGGCATACCTGTCTTCTACACTGATTGGAGATGCGACAAGGAGGAAGATTACGATGTGTGGGATTGATTGAGTGAGAGAGAGGGGACTTACCTGTTGATGCTGTCGAAATTGCGCATTGAAGAGACATCTTCATAGGAGAACTGTTCCTACGCGGCACTATGTTGTGATCAGATCTCGTCAGAATCGTTTCTTGGACATTGTTTGCTGGCATGGATGTGGGGGTGATGCCCGAAGGAGTGGGGAATCAGGGTGTTTTGTCTACGTGGACATTGATGGGTACATTCTCTTTCAATAAGTCTAATCTATCCCCCTATCTCCTTCGTCCTTTGGTTACGAGACATTGTATCACAGAACATTTATCAGCGCTAAGTCATCTTGTATTTGGACGCTTGACGAGTTTCCTCCACACGGGGTTCATTACAACTGTCCAATTTTTTTTATGTTCAGACTTTGTTTTGGACTTGCAGTCTCCAAGGCCTCACCTCGGGCTGGGTACACCAGGAGGCAGGGCCATTTGAGGCCAGGCGCGTTTTCGCGCCCTGCTGCATCAGTAAGACGGTCTGGATGCCCGGTGGAGGCCTAGACCGTGTGGATCGTTTCAGTCCAACGCAGGAGGCACACCCAGCCGGCCCAGCACTACTTATAGTCGGGCCACGACTGAGCAAACACACAGTTCGAGTAGCTCACTTCTGGAGCGACACGCTGCTGGACCAGCACTGCAATGCTACAACGCTACACTAGAGTAGAGGAAGAGGCGTAGGTAGGCAGTGGGGCGGAGGCCGTCTCTGCACCGGCGGCACTTACCTGGCGCCATAGTTGGGGCTACGTCGCCGACCTGCACATGATGCCGACAACGATGGTCAGTCCATGTTAACTTTAGGTGAGAGAGGAGGGCGGCATCTTCTTCTTCTTCGTCGTCATCTCCATCTCTCCTCCCTCCTACCTGCTTCTTCTTCTTTTTCTTTCAGAAAGAGAGAGAGAGAGATTACTGGCAGAGGTTGCATCGGGCATTTTTGCCCAGGATCTGATCCGACATTTTTGTGGCAAAAATTGATTGGACATTCGGCAAGGAACTATTTTTTGACTTCGCTATCGGGATCTTGGTCTTCTTCCTCGCCTCCATTTTCGTCTCGCCCTTCCCCCCATCTCTCATCCGTGGTATCTCCCCCATGTGCGTGTGCAAGAAGGGACCTTTGGTCTGTGGATGCGGTCCCTCCTCCTGCTCTCACATGTATGGTGTATGATGGGATGTCGCGTCAGTATCAAATAGGTCAGGTCATGTCTTTGAGTCTTCTGTTGTGCTACATTGTGTTATTTTTGTATGTATTTGGATGTGCATTGGTTCTTGATGCTATGATGGGATGTCGCGTCAGTATCAGATAGCTCATGTCATATCTTTGAGTCTTCTGCTGCGCTACATTGTGTTTTTTTGGTATGTATCTGGATGTACATTGCTTGTTGATGCTTTGCTGACCTTGCATTGCCCATTGGAGTCGTTTTCATCACCTTGCGGATCCTTGGCTCCCCATACCTTGCTCTACTGAGCATGCATAAACCCGGCTCCCCTCTCCTCCTGTGCAACTCTCTCTCTCTCTCTCTCTCTCTCTCTCTCTCTCTCTCTCTCTCTCTCTCTCTTTGTGTGTGTGTGTCTCCCCCTCTCTCTACTTGTATTGCTCAACCTCATTGTTTGATACATGCCCAGTTGGGCAATGTATATGGAGCCAAAAGGACTAGAATGGACAATGCAATGTTAGCAAGCATCAATAATTGTGAATCCAGATACATACAAAAATAACACAATGTAGCGCAGCGGAAGACTCAAAGATATGTCCTGACCTGTGTGATACTGATGCAACATCCCATCATACACCACACATGTGAGAGGAGGAGGGACTTGCACACGCACATGGGGGAGATACCACGGATGAGAGATGGGGGAAAGAAGCGAGACGGAGATGGAAGCGAGGGAGATGACCAAATCGTAATAGCGAAGTCCAAAAAGTCCCCGGCCGAATGTCTAATCAATGTCTGCCACAAAATGTCGGATCAGATCCTGGGCACAATGCTCTATGTAACCGCTGCCTGTAGCCTCTCTCTCTCTCTCTCTCTCTCTCTCTCTCTCTCTCTCTCTCTCTCTCTTTGAAAGAAGAAGAAGCAGCAAAGAAGGAGAAGAGGTGGAGAGAGAGAGAGAGAGAGAGAGAGAAGAGAGAGGGAGTATAGATCTTTCTCGAGGGGGGGGGAGGGAAAGGGAGGAGAGATCTGCTTAACAATAATGGCACTCTTTTACTTGATCGAACAAGTGCCCCAAGGCTCTCTTAATCACACCATGTCGTCCCTGATCGTTTACGGAGGGGGGGGAAGGGAAAGGGAGGAGAGATCTGCTTAACAATAATGGCACTCTTATCCTTGATGGGGACTTCCAACAAGTGCCCCCAGGCTGTCTCAATTACACCATTTCAGCCCTGATCGCCTACGGAGCAGTTGGAATGAATATAGAAAAGAGCACGAATCTAGGTTACTACGCTTTGCTACTGTACCTTCCTTCATTATTGTGGACGCAGCCAGTCCCCTAGTCTATCTCATTCTCACACTTGGCCATAGCCTGCTCCTTCAACCTATTAGCTATGGCTGCCCCATCTGCCAAGAGCTCCCTAATATTCTCCAATTCTCTATTCTTTTGCGCCATACCCCTCCTGGTCTCCTCAATCAGCTGCTCATCTTCTAGTATCTGCCGTTCCTCAAGATCAGCAGCGGCCAGGGAAGCCTGGTAAGCATCCTCGTCCTCTTGGAGCTCTGCCAATTTCTTATTCTCCGCCAAGTTTTTCTTTTTGCTTTCATTTTCTTGTTACTATCCTGGCCAATTGCGAAGTATACAAACATCAGAAAGTACAATGACGTCCAATTGCAAAAAGAAATGAATGAACTTGAGAGGAGAGAGAGGGAAAGAAAAGAAGAAGTAAGAAAGAAGAAGAAGATGATGTACTCCAGCATAGACCAATGACAAGGCTCTTCTCCCTCGCCAACCAATCTCCTCCTCCTTCCCCTCTTATTCAAGCAAGAAATAACAATAATAATGTTATATGGCTGAACCAAAATCAATGTCCGAATCCCACTTCTACTGCAGACACAACATGAGGTCCACCATAGCCATGGTCACCCTTTCTCTTCCTCTATACAGGCCAAGGCTATGGCGGAGTACTGAGTGTTCTCCCTCCTGTCCAAAGGACAACCCAAAGCAGCTATGTTGTTGCCATTCTGTCCCCAGGTCAACTCCATGCAGCTATGCCGCTGCCACTCAACCGCCATGCCTGACTCTGTCCCGAGCTTCCTTGATGCAGCACTACCCCCACTGGGGCCTTCCAGATGCAACGCCTAACAAAGTGATGAAGATGGTGTCTACCATAGCTAGGTAAGTACCCCACCACTCTCTTCCTTGGTCCCCTTCTCCCTCCTCCTGGCTTCGTCCTCCCAGCAGCGTTGTAGCACCCAGCACCACTCCAGCTAGCGCTCTAGTAGTGTGTCGCCAAACTTGCACACTGAAGAATGAGGCCAAGCTCTTGCCTCGGCCTCTTGATATAGCGGCCTGCTTGCCTCCTGGCCGGTGACTTCCAGGCCGCTCGGCCTCCCAAGCAACCAGTACCTCCTCCCTTTCAGAGGGAAACATCATTGCAGACTTTGATATTGCCCGTACAGGCTCTAGACTCAGACTGGATGGACTGGTACCGGCCTAGACCTAGCCTACCGCTACTGGGCCTCTAAAATGCCAACTTTGTCTTCTTCTGCTCGGCCTCGAGTACCCGACACATCTACTGCTACTGGGTGCGGTACTGGCCTACCTACTACTTGAGTGTTTTTCCGCTGCTCTAAGCACCGCGGGCCCCTAGCTCCGCTACTTTAGTGTTTTCCCTGCTGCAACGACCACAGGTAAGTACTGGCCCTACGGGCCTGCCAAACAAGCAAGTACCCTTGCGGGTAACACACACTCATGTCGACAAGCACTCAGACAGGCACACAAGTCCACAGGCACGCACACATACAGACTTAGAAAACACAGCAGAATGCGGGAATCTGGATAAGGCATCCATTCCATCGGCAAAACTTGATAAATCAGCAGTGTTCTCACTCTCTGTTATGGCGGGTCATTACACTACCCCCCCCTCAAGCGCGAGGTCCCTTCGAGCGAGTAACTCAATCAGAGTCCTTGCATAATGCATCATGAGCGTAAATAGCAAAGAGAGATCGGGTATGTTCCGTAGGAGTGAGGGTAGCAGTGAATTTAGGCTGCTGTTCAGAACTAATCAATCGTTCATATGTGTTGACGACTCGCGGGGCACTGTGCAACAAGTCTTTCTTAGCGATCCAGTAAAAGTCATTCAACGGGTGGTACAGAAAATGGACTTTGTACTGTATGTTTCTTCCCTTTCCACTGTGCTCGACAATTCTATCAACCTTGTGACCGCCATTGATTGCGAGGGGAATCATTGATTCTCGATACAGAAAAGTTTCAGGTGGTTCATACGGAAACAACTTCGACGCATGAAAGACTGGGTATGTGCGCAGATGAGTAGGCACGTGGATCGTGTAAGGACCAAAGGAATCATCTCCTACTCGGTCCAGCACCTTCCACGGACCGTAGTATTGGGAAGAAGCTTCCGTGATACACCTTCTTCTTCAGAAAACTCAAACATCTTAACCCAAACATAACTTCCCACTGTGAAAGGGTCAGGCTGGCGCTTTTTGTTTGCATGCTTAATCATGGCACTGCGTCGCCTTTCCATAGTTGCGACAACATTGTAGCCTGGCTGGCCAGGTGTGAGGCCAGGTGGCTGTTCAGGAAACAGATATGTGATGATCCGTCCAAACATGGATTGAAACACACAGCTGATTTCTGAGTTTTGCTCATAGACTGAATGTCTTGCTGAGTTTCCCGCCTGCTACTAAGTCTGTGTGTGCACGCTTGCTGGACTGCATGTCTGTCTGAGTGCTGGTTGGCTTGAGTGTGTGTGTGTGACCATGCATGTCTGAGTGTTGGTTGGCTTGTGTGTGTGTGTGTGACCGTGCCTGTCTGAGTGCTGGTTGGCACGAGTACGTGTGTGGCTCGTCAGGGCACTTGCTCGTTCGTTGGGCCCTCAGGGCCGGTACTTACCTGTGGCCGTGACATTGAGGGGTTGCAGCGGGGAAAAGCACTCAAGTA